>VWZG01004036.1:476750-555744 GCA_013396735.1 Grallaria varia
GCTGGGGCAGGAAGGCGGCGCGACCTCCCCGGCTGGCTGCGGGTGCCGGCGGGGCCCGCGCCCACCCCGCCGCTTTGCGCTCTTGCAGCCTCGGAAATGTCCAAGGACATGATGCCCGGGCCATACCCGCGGACCCCGGAGGAGCGGGCAGCCGCCGCGAAGAAGTACAACATGCGGGTGGAGGACTACCAGCCCTACCCCGACGACGGCTTCGGGTGAGCTGGGGGGTGCTGTGTCCCCGCAGCCGGGGGCGCGCCAGGGCAGCGTGGCCCTCCCGGCTTCGTGGGGAGCTGCTGCAGCCTTGTGGTGTATGGTGAACGCCTGGCCATGCTGTGAGCTCAGAGCTGTGAGACACATCCGTGTTTTAAAATGGGAACGAATGGAATGCGTTGGAGGCCTGTGTGAATAAAATACTGTACGAGAGACTTGATGTGCTGTTGTATTGCAAGGCCGAGTGGGATGAACTGAAAGCCAACTCTAGAATAAACATTTCAGGAGATGTTTAAATGTTAGGAATACTTTGACATGTGCCAAGGCAACAAGCATTCCATACTTCAGTCAAGTTGGCATTTCTTCTAGTGTAGCTCAAAAATGCCGTTTCTTCCAGTGTCTGGTATCAAAATGATGATTGTTGTGCTTGTTGCTTTAATCAATTTTAAAATGTATATACATAAAAGCTACAAAAACAAAGTAATGTTTAATTTTTCCATTTCCTTACACCTATCTTACAGTGTTTCCTACTAAATGTATCTGAATTAGTACAGATTTCTTTTATGTTTGGTATGTTGTTTGTTTCTCACAGGTATGGTGACTATCCCATGCTTCCTAATAAGTCTCATCACGAGAGAGACCCCTGGTACCAGTGGGACCAGCCAGACATGAGGCATAACTGGGGAGAGCCGGTACGAGTGTTTCTCAAGTTGCTCACCAGTGCTGCTGTTAATACATGCGCATCTTGATAATGCTTTCTGTTGAATTCTTTGTGTAATTGCATCATCAGTGCAGTTGTGTGTTGCCTGTGCAAGAAGGGACAGTCAGTTTGAGGGAAGCTGAGGCTATGGCCATCAGGATAAATATTTTGAAAGTGCTGAAGACTGTTAATAATTTATGAGGAGGGAGACTTTAAAAACCTAACCTTCCCTGTAGGAATAAGAAAGCCTCATCCGTTTTGTTTGCCTGAACTGACTCAGTACTACAGACTGGTTCAGAATTGTTCAGCAAAGAAGCCATGGTTTGAATAAACTCCTTTTAGTACAGTGGAAGTACCTAGTGTTGCTTTATTACTCCAAGGCTGTTTTGAGGAAGAATACAAATAAGGATGTTTTCTAAAGAAAGTTTGCAAGATGTCCTTAAGACCAATATAAGTTGAGCACCTATGTTAACTTTCAAAATCTAAGTTCCACAAATTCGTTGTCATGAGTAATTCTTCATTTAGTGCATGTTCTTTTTGTGAATGACTGCAACCTGACTGGGGTACTGAGCTTGGCAATTGTCCTGAGATCTCTTTACTAAAAGCAGAGTTTCTGTAAGTATGTATGCATAATTTATCATAGTATAAACATGTCAGAGCATTTCAACATGTGTATCACATCAAAGTGCATGTTGCAATGACTGTGAAAGCACATGAAAAAGCCCTGTGTTGATACTGTGTTGCTGTAGTGCTTGCTATAGGAAGGCTTGTATACAAGCCCTCGCACATGAGGCTGGCAGTGGGGAACCAAGAGGAATATACTGGTGCATTCCAGGTGTCAGCAGATGCCTCTGTTTAAGCAACTTTGATTTCTCCTCAGTCTGACTCTCTTGGTTTGGTGGCAAATGGCTCTGTGGGAGCTAGAGCTGGGAATCTTGAGGCAGTACTTGAGCTGCAAATTAAAAAGTTTTCTGCTCATTACGTGAAAGGAGATTATAGACAGAACATAGTTGGTGCTTTCCTAGGTGTACTTCAAGGCATAAGCTTAAATGCCCTTCTGCTTCCATCAGGAACAGCATTAGCTTCTTACCAGCCCTGCTTTTTTCCTGGAGTAACAGCAGCAGGTACTCTACCTGTTTTGAGGAACCTGCTTCCAAGTGTCAGGTAGTTGCTCCTTTGAAATAACACTGCTACTTCTGTTTGGGTATGTTACTGAGCTTCCATAACTGGGGCTTCTGATTTATACCATGCTTTTCCAATGGTGCTGGGGAACAAAGCGGAAGTAGAATGATTATGTATAGAAATAAAAGCTGCTGCTATCCAATAATTAAGCATGTTACCTGGTATAAGCATAGGATGAAATCTGGAGTCTTTTGAGTTTTACTGTAAGCAACAATTTATTGTAACTGTAGGTAAATCAGGTACCTCTTCTATGGTTTTATCTCCACTTTTGAGGTGGAGATTAAACAGCTTCTGACAGCTTTGTGAATGCTGTAATGTACTCTTTCCCTTCAGAAAAGCTGCTGGTAAATGTGCAATGGTTTTCCTTTGTTCTTCAGATTCACTGGGACTTTGACATGTACATTCGAAACCGGGTTGATACATCCCCCACTGTAGTTCCCTGGCACACCATGCGCAACCACTTCCTTATCTTTTTGAGTACCATGCTCATCATGTTTGGTCTTGGAGAGATCTATCCATCTTACAGGCCTGTGGTGAGTGAAACCCAAGGGTAAAGGGAGGAAAAGTAGCTGTGTTTCTTGTTAATCCCGATGCCCAGAGGAGTGATTTTGCTGAACCTGAGTGATGTGTGAAAATCCTGCTGCTGGCAGAGGCTGAATCAAGGGATGTCCTGTGGCCTCATCTAACCTGAGTTGTTCTCTTGACTGGCTTGGCTCAGCTCACAGATTCTGTTTCATAGTGAGCAGTTCCTGTTCACAGGGGACTAATTTTAAGCTATGCTTCTTGCAGTATCCTTCTTTGGTCTAGATATTCTCCTTCTCTGTGTGCATGTGCTCAAGTGAAATCCTTTTTCTCTTCTCTTGCCCTATCTTTTTAGTTTTATAAGACCTTCTGTAGCATTTGTGGAATGTCGTCTTGAAAAATGCATCTGAATATGCGAACAGCTTTTGCAATATATTATCCTCATTCTATGAGATGAACTGTTGATTAAGATTAAATGCAAGACCATATTGATGTTTCTGTTAAGGGACGTGGGTTTATACAAAGAACTCCTATTTCTGAATTTACTTTCCTCATACTCTAATATTCTGGCTGAAGCACTTAAGAAATAGAAATTGAAGTTGTAAATGACTTGCCTTGATTTGGGTGAGGGTGGGATGAAAAAGACCTTTCCTCTTACCCTTAATTTGCTTGGTGAATGTGGTGAATTTGCCACTCTTTCTCTCCTTGTAGGGACCGAAGCAATACCCCTTCAATGACCTGTATCTGGAGAAAGGAGGAGACCCTAATAAGGAGCCACCAGTGGTGACACACTATGAAATTTAAAAGTTGTTCAAGTGCAATGAGTCCTGTCAGCTCTGCTGGGGATGGAATCTTCTCTAGTGTTCACTGTGGCATATGTTAACACTTGGTCTTCGATGTTCAACTGCTAACTGCAGTGAAATATATCAATGACACCTACTGTGCTAGTTGTCTTCTGTTGTTTTGAGAAGGCTGAATTATAGCTGATGAAATGGAATGATGTTTGTCATTTTTCTGAGCAGGATAGTATCTGTGGGGCAAAGTTCTGAGTGTAGTCCTAGGGCAAAGTTCTGAGTGTAGTCCTAGGACTGCTGCTTATTTATGTACCCTGTGCACAAACGTACCTCAGCTCTGCCTGTTTATATAGGATATGCTGCCTGTTCCCAAATGGTTTACTGCAGGTGCAGCTTGAACTGGAGTGTCACCATATACTGTGAAATGACAGAACCAGACTGGCAACTGCCAGTCCTTGGGAGTCTGACACTGTGAATAACTAACTGCCCTTACTGGGAGTTGACTTTGATGTCCTCCTGATCTAGATACCCTCTCAAGTGAAATTTGCACAACCAGTAGGAAGTACTAGTGAGGCACAGAGCCTTGCAGTGTGTAGCTTGAAGCTGATAGCAGAGCTGTGTGGACAGCAGTGGTATGAAAAGGCTAATGAGCAAGTCCAGTACTGGCCAGACATGTTCTGCTGCACCTGGGCTTTGGTCCAAGTGCACAGGTCCCCAAGATGCTCCTGTATGGCCTGAGCTTATCCTCCTGGCCTGGAGTTACTTCTGTTCCATGAAGTCTGCCTGTCTTGCTGCAAACCACTGGCCTAGGACCTCCTATAGCTTCAATGACAGTTTGCTTGGGAAAGTTATTTGTGTGGTTATATTAACCTCCTAGATTTGTTCAGCTCCACTCTTCCATTAACATGTTCTTTTTTCTTCTTGTTACTGGAGGAGATGGTACCTTCAGTAGTGAATGTTCTCTCAACTCCCCTGTGCTATGCCTTAGACCCTGCTGCAGGAGTGGGTGATCACAGAAGGCCGAGGGCTTGGGCTGCTCTCAGTGTTTCCTATAAACTGGATGCTGTGCTCTGCTCTCAACACCCTGTCATGACTCATAGTTTTGTGCTTTAAGAGCAGCAGGTATATAAAGGCAGTGATTCATGATTTTTCAATCTGTAAAGATTTTTAACCCCAAACACTAAGGGATCTCTGTATAGGGGTTTCTGTCAAGGGAGTTACAGAACTGAATGCTAGGACATAGTTTTATTTTTACCTAAGTATTTGTAACTCCTTTGGAAGTGCTGAAAAATCAGCATTTTTCATAGGTTTTGTAAGCTGTCACCTTCTAGCTACAGAAGTGCTTCCTTTTAAATTATGATTAATGATGTTTTATCCCAGAGGGGTTATAAAGTGGTTTTTTGAGCTATGGGGACTTTAAAACTGAATTTTGTTGTGTGGGGTAATGCACTCCTTGGGGACACTTGAGTTAAGAATACCATTCTGTAGCGGTTACGTGACAGCACTTTACACGGTGTTAGGAGAGTGGTAAGGACTCTTGATGTGAAATAAACACCATTATCTGCAGTAGCAGGAGCCCTGTCTCAGCGTGTGATAGTGCAGCACTTGCACCCGGGCAGGTCGAGGCCTGTCCGGGTCATTGCCCAGTGTCCCAGCGCTGTCTGCTGCTGCCCCAGTGTGGGGCTTCCAATCCCAGTTTGTTCTGAGCGGTAACTTCATTACGGTTTTCTTCATGGGGAAGGCACAGTGGGCTGGGCAGATAGTATGGCTCAGAAATCCTTAAAAACGGTGTTTGTAACATAGGCAGATTTTCGAAAAAGTGGGGGAGACGTGAGGGAAGGAGGTCTGGACCCTTCTGCATTTTCTTCCTGGCAATTAAAACGCTTTTAGAAAAATACATTCCTTTCCCTTATGTACACTCTCTTAGGATGGATTAAATTTCTAGCTGACGCGAAGTTCTGAGGGGGGGGTGAGTGCAGGGGCAGCAGAGCCCGGCTGCAGCTGTGGCGTCCTCGGCCTTTGGCGTGATCCGGCGGATGGAGCTCATTCAGGTATATTTATTAAACACAGAAGAGGTGCCCGGGAGCGCCGCACCGAGCACCGGCTGCGGCTGGGGCGGCACCGGGGCGGGGTCGGTTCCGGGGCGGGTCTGCGCAGGCGCGGGTGCGCCCCCCGCGGCCACCGTCGGACGCCGGGCCGCGCGAGCGAGCGGCNCGCGCCCTCAGACACGGACACGGCTGGGCCCGCCGCCGGCCCTGCCCTGCGCGCCCCTAGCCCGGGGCTGCCCTGCCCACCCCGCTGTCACGTTTCCGTCGCCAGGTCCCGTGGCCCCGTCCTTGCCCGGGCAGCAGACAGGCAGCGGCCGGGAAGCTCAGCTAAGTGACCTGGGCCGCGGAGCGGCCTCTGGCGCAGCCGGAACCTGTGTGTGACCCGCGGTGTACGAGGGCAGCGCTTCCCTCCTGCACCTCTCTTCGCCACCCCACGCTGTTGTGCGGGCGAGCTGAGGTGGGATGTGTGTGCACTGCCATCTGAGCAGTGCTGTGCAATGGGCAACAGCTTCTGAAAGTGCCCGGAGCGCAAGAAGTTTCTTTATATATCATGGGAGCTGTCATGGAGGAATGTGCTGAGCCCTGCCCTGCAACAACCCCACCTTGCACACACCAGTGATTAGCTGAGATTAGCGTCTCTGTGCCGTCTGTAATCGGGGTTTGTAATAATCACATACGAGAACAGCCTGTTGGGGAGCTGTGAGAGTGTCAGAGCAGTGCATAGGGAAGGGCAGTACAGAGATTTTAAATTGATGCTGGGAGGGGGAGACTTTAGGGGCCATTTGTGTCATAACCATTGTGTCATGGCTGAGGGGCCTTTTTCAGGACTTGGGGTGGCCACTTGTCACCCGGTGACCTTGGGCAAGTCTTTTTTGTTCTGCCCAAGTTTCACTTTTAGCTAAGCACGGGGAGGTCAGCTTATCAGCGTCTTTGTGTCCAGTGCTGGAAGTCCAGTATCAGCAGGAACTGTTCAGAGAGGAATGTTTGTGTGTCCAGTGGCAGAAGGAGAATCGGGAAAGTCAGTGGGAGGGGATTTTTGATTGACAGTATTTCGGTGGTGCAAGAGTGAGAAGGCCTCACTGGAGTGACACCAGGGGAGTTATCATGACAGTTTTGAAGGTCAGTTAGGTCATAAAACAACAACCATGGTCTTTCACGATGTACTGTAAAGCCATGAGTATTTCAAGTTAACATAGGTGAGGAATTTTTGCCTTTGTCAGCATTGTTTGTGTGGTCACTGCCATTTGACATCATGTGCTTTTAGTTTACACTGTTTAGTTGTGTGCTCTCTGTTTCTCTGGTGAGGAGTGCTCTGTTGGGTTTTGCTTTGCCAACACTACTGCACTTTAAGGTCACTGTGCAGGAAAGCCATGGCTGGGGAAAGCTGTGGGGAAATGCTGCTTCTGTCTTTCAACTCCCTTTGGAGCTGAGATTCCTTAATGCATTAGATATGTAATCAGATACGTGTCCGTGGAAGTAGTGTGAGGAATTGTCATGATTAATTAATTAGACGTCCTGAAAAAAGCATGAGCTTTCTCAGAAGTCTTAGGTGCTGTTTTGGAAGGTGACAGCAGGTGGCAACCTCTTCCTAAAAATGTCACTGTGGAAGAGTTCAATACTGGTGAATTTTTCTCAGTCAGCCACAACCGTTTTCTAAAGAAGGGCTTTTTCCTGGTTTAAGGAACGGGAGTCCTGTCCTGGATACAGACATGCACAGTGTATAGAAGGATCACTTCTCTAAGAATAAGACTCAGAGCAGGCTTTTTTTCCCTCTTCCAAACTCAAGCTCACTCACTTAAGGAGAAGGTGGTGCTGCATCTCTGCAGAGCTTCAGCCACAATGGAGCTGAACTGATAATAGGAGGTTCTTAAGAGATGGTGCGTGATACTGTGATCTTTTGGCTTCTTACACAGCTTCTGTGGGCCTTCTCAAGTCTGTTGGAATCACTGCTAGTTTGCCTTCAGGACCATGGACACAGTGTACCTATTCAATACCTATGATCCAGCACTTCTACATTCTGCCACTCTAAATGGTGCCTTGTTTGCTTTCCTACATGTAAGTGGGTTACCATGGCCAAGACACTTTACCTTCACATTCTGTCCTGACTTAAATTGGTGAAAAGAGAACAGTAATGTTGACGTTCTTATGTAGAATGCTCTGTTGATAAGAAAAGCTGAACAATTGATCCATACTGTTCTGCACAGTTTTGGTGCCTTGTTTTTGTTTGTGTGTTAAAGGCAAATTATGCCAGCCATGCAGTCAGTCCAGCCCAGGGGTAAGGAGTGGGAGCCCATACCATTCACCTGACTAAGTCTGTGATAGTTGTGCTCTTAATAGTTTCCTTACCAGTTAATTTCCTAAAGGGAAGAGGTCTCTTGGCCATTTTCTATAATGTTCACAGGGAAGTTGCCCTCTCAAAAGCCAAGAAGCAGTGAGGCCTCTATGTAGTCAGCTTCTACAACTGATGGATTGTAATTGAAGGAGAAAGAGCAATAATGGGATGGGTAAGGAACATACCAGCTATCCTGCCCCTCCACATATGTGGAGTTAGCTAGGGCCTTGTGCAGTAGGCTGTTTATAGAGGATTCACCTGGAGGTATTTTCATTCCCCTCTGACAGTGAAGGGCGGAGACCTGGACAGTGTTTCTGCAGTACTGTGGGGCACAGATGAGTAGGCACTGAAATATCTTGGCATAGAGAATGTGGTGGACACCTAACAAGTACTCCACAAAGTGTGCACTGGAAGATTAGAAAGTAAGAGATCTGTTATGGTGATGAGGAGATGACCTTTCCACTTCTGTTCCTAGGGTGCATTTGTTTAATTGTACAAGAGTTCTGTTCAGATTCCTTTGGGCCTTAGCTAGGTTGGGATAAGGTTAATGTGAGAATAGCAGTAGACAGTTTGAGCTTTGAGGGATACTGCTGCATACTAATGCTAGAAAGCATTATACAGGTTCTAGTCAAACTGCATATGCTGATAGTGCACGAGGGGGAAAGAGAGTGTTCTGACTGGTGATGGAGAAGAAACCCTAAAAAGGGTGTGGAGTTACTAGCTAGATAGTCCAAGCCCACAAAGTAAAGCTGACGAGATTTCCACTTGTGTGGAGCTCTGTAAGTCATAGCTTCATATAAGCCACAAGATGATGGAAGGCTTTTTCAAAACTGAGCTCGTTTGTTGGGTTTTTTTTCTTTTTAAATGGTTTGGCCAGACAGTGGGTTGGCTACAGCAATGTACATTTATGAACTTGGTTGTGAATAAACACCTGTACTCTGACCTGAGTAAAGCCAGACTCAGAAGCACTGAGATTTGTAGCCCTACAGCTGAACAGAAGACCATGTGATACAGACTGTGGTTTACACAAACAGTGTCAAGTAACCAGGAGAAGTTATTCACAGCAAGCTGACAAGACACAGAGGGTTTTGCTGTGCTGCTTGCTGATAGTTTTACTTTATTCATTATGATACCATCTGAGTGCATAGTTAGCAGTTCTGTTTATCTAAAGCTAAAAGACCGCAGTGCAGACAAACATGAAAGATTTAGTAATTGCTCATGAGAGTGACACTGCTAACCCGTGAGTACTATGTCCGCACATCATTTATGAGGCTTAGAAGGCCTGTTTGTGGTCAGCCATGAGGAGGTGCTGGGTGCTTTCTCTTTGGCAAGAATGCGATCCTGCACAGAACAGTAATTTGTATTTATATTCAGTTTTGCAGTCTCCTGACTGCCTGCTGTTGGTGTTTGACTTTCAATTACCCTGCTACGTTACTGCGCTGCTAATCTCTCTCCAGTGACATGGGAAAGTTTTGTTCCCATTTTACAGGTGTGGGTTGATCTATCCTGAGTAAATAAAAGAATTGTCAGTGCTGAGATTGAAATCCGGTAGTTACTTGTGGATTACTTCTTCTCACCTTCTACCATTTGCACACTCAAAGAGAAAGTCAAATGATTTTTTACCTTTTGCTTTTCGTAGGAGCAAGAACAAAGTACATTAACTGAATTGGCACGTGATAGCATTGCACTTTGTTTTCTCTTGCCACGTCACTTTTCTGCTTGAAATTTAGCCTGCCATGAGATTCCTTCTGCTTCCTTTCTGCTTCTGTGTATACTGACACCTACTTGCTCAGGGAGAGCAACTGGTGCTAGAGCAAAATAATTTTTTTAAATTAATCTCTGCAGCTGATTTAAACCAGCTTGGACTGAAAATTTGAGTATGTTGTTTCATCTAGATCCTCTTCCTTTTTCTGAAACTCTACTGTAATTGGGACATATGAAAAAGAGAGAATGAAAGAATTGAAATATGAAAGAAAATCTGAGGTCACATAGCTGGGATTGTAAGGGCTCTTTTTTACTGAACTCTAAAGTATCCCGATTCACTCCAGTAAAATTGTATTTGCTACCTCAGGAAGCAGGAAGCGACTTGACTGGTGAGAGCAATTTGTTCTCATGGTATCTTGGTAGGGAGAATATTTTGTGTCTTATGTGATTATTTTTCATGTTGACTTTATCTGTCCTAACCACTGTGTGAACTTTCTTTCAGAGCCTAGAAAATGAAGCTAAAAGAAATTGAACGAACGGCTGTGCAGGCGTGGAGTCCAGCAAACAACCACCCCATTTATCTAGCAACAGGTAAAGTTTTTCAAAATTCATGAATATTAAAGTATAAATCACAAAGAGATATTATGTAGAGTTGTATTGGATTTAACTTTCAACAGTTTCCACCTTTAGTCTCTGGAAAACTTACAAGCAATATACTGAAAACATTACAGCTTTTATGTTTTTTTTTAAAGTAAGGATAGACGATTACTTTCATGCCCAACTTTGGCATTTTAAAGGCCAGTGATTTTTCAAAGGTCGAATACATGACTTTTTTGACCTAATTTCTGATTAGATCTATAGGGACTCCAACATCTGCTTGCTATTGAAAACCAAAATACGTTTAGATACTTGCTACATCTGGGGAGCCAAAAAAAGTTAATTCAAGTAATGTTCGTTTAGGCTCACTTTCACTTGTCCATCTTCAGTCATTATCATGTGACTTGACAATCAAATAATAAAACCCCTTCTCCCTAAAGTTGCCTGTTTTGGTTAACAGTCAATTTTCAGTACTTTTTCAAAACATTACATTTTGTTTTGTTTGTTTTATTCATTATGCACTATTGTTATAGTAATTTTATCCCCTGAAGCAGCAAGTCAGCCTGTTCACTGAATTGGCAACAGAGAAGTTTATTGTCTGTGTGGAGCTGACAGCTTGGGTGGTTTTATTGGGTTTATGTGGTAAGATTTTGGTAGCAGGGACAGCTTTCTGTAAAAGAAGCTGCTAGAAGGTCCTGCTGGGTCCATTGTAGCCAACACCGGCCGGCTCCAAGGTGGACCCACTGCTGTCCAAGGCCAAGCCCATCAGTGACAGTGGTAGTAGCTCTGGGACAGCATAGTTAAGAAAGGGGTGGGAAATAAGCCCTGTGTAACTGAAGCCAAAGAGAGGAGTGACAATACATGAGAGAAACAATTTTGCAGTCACCAAAGTCTGTGCAGAAGGATGGGCAGGAGGTGCTTCAGGCTGCAGCCTGTGGTGAAGACAATGGTGTGTCAGGCTGTCCCCCCACAACTCGTGGAGGTCCACAATGGAACAGATACCCACCTGCAATCCATAGAGGGCTCCATGCTGGAGCAAGTGCATGCCCAAAGGATGCTGTGGCTCTGTGGAAAGCCCATGCTAGAGCAGGCTTCTAGTAGGACCTGTGGCCCCATGGAGAGAGGAGCCCATGCTCGAACAGGTTTGCTGGCAGGACTTCTGACCTTGTGGGTAACTGAGGCTGGAGCAGTCTGGTCCTGAAGGACTGCACCCCGTGGAAGGGACCCATGCTGAAGCAGTTTGTGAAGAACTTCAGCCTGTGGGAAGCATTCACATTGGAGAAGTTTGTAGAGGACTGTCTTCTGTGGGAGGGGTCCTAAACTGGAGCAGGGGAGGAGTGTGAGGAGTCCTCTGCCTGAGGAAGAGGGAGCAGCTGAAACAATGCATGATGAACTGACTGCAGCCCTTGTTCCCCCTCACTGCTGGGGGAGGGAGGAGGTAGATAGTTAGGAAGTAAAGTTAAATCCTGGAAGAAGGGAGGGGTAGAGGGAAAGGTGTTTTAAGATTTAGTTTTCATTTTATCATTATTCTACTCTGATTTTGATTGGTCATTAAAATTAATTTCCCCAAGTTGAGTCTATTTTACCCATGACTTTAATTGATGAGTGATCTCTCCCTGTCCTTGCCTCAACCCATAAGCCTTTCATTATATTTCTTCTTCCATGTCCAGCTGAGGAGGGGAGTGACAGAGCAGCTTTGGTGTGCACCTGGTTTCTAGCCAGGGCCACCCCACCACAGTTGTCTACCCACCTAGTCAGCTCTGTTTCCTGCCTGGGTTGTGCAGCACTGCCATATTGGGTTTGATTTTTTTTCTGCGGGATGACTGTCACAAGAAAGTAACAAAATATCAACTGTTGCCTTAAAGCAACATCATCATTTTTGGGGTAGTTAGTTTATGTTGTATTTCCACAACAGGGCCCAAGTTTTGATTGAACCAAAGGTCTTGGCTTCAGTCTGATTTAGATCAGAAACTATGTAGTTTCATAATTTATACTGCTTTTTAATAGTCTCTTGGGCACTTTCCATGCCACAGGCATCCCTGTGGTAACTGGAGAACTGGATGACTGTTTGCCTGGCAGTGTCCCACTAGGTAATGTGAAATCAATTTTTAGCTTTTATTCTGTAAACTAGGGAGAAGGAAGGAAGCCACCATTGTGTGACTGCTGGCTGGCTGTCAGTCGTTGAGGCATGTTTAGTGGGTTAGGGTTGAAGAACTTTAGCTATAGAGTAGGTTCAGAAGGTCTGATTAAGACTTGTGGTCGTGGTTGAGGAGCAGCATATAGAAGTATTTGAGATCATAATTGTAGCTGGATTTCATTATATGACTGCATTTGTAATTTAGAGAAGAAGCTATTATCAGAAGCTGTGATTGCTTGGAGGAAGGTACATGAGTTATATCTACCCTAAGAGAGAAAATTATCTGTGCAACAGTGACCTTGGTGAAGAATTTCTTAAAGAACTTGTAATTTCTTTCAAACTCTTTCTCAGAATTGTTGATTCTTTTTTCTCAGGTATTCAGACATATCCTCTCTTTGAACAGGCACAACACCAAGGTTATGTTGACTTTGAAAAATAGGTTTTCAGTGGCTTGGTCTTTTTGTATCTTGTGCTTTTGAGAAAAGTGCCCATTTGTGTTGCCCTTGTTCTTCTGTTAGGAACATCTGCCCAGCAACTGGATGCATCCTTCAGTACAAATGCTGCCTTGGAAATATTTGAGGTTGACTTCAGGGATCCCTCCCTGGACATGAAGCAGAAAGGAACACTTACTGCCTCAAACAGGTACTGGAGGGTCATATACATGTATCAATCAATGAAACTGAAAAGGGTGTTCTGATACAAGAAGAGAGAGGAAGAGATAATGTTTATAGTGTATAAAGTGATCTTTTGAATCAGTTGACCTCTGTCTTGAGAAACTGAACATTTTGTTGGCAGAGATCATGTTGAGTAGTTGGACCATTAGAGAAGTTTGAAATTACTTTTATGGCAGTCAGTAGAGACATTATGTATAATGTGAATTTACTGGGTCTAACAATTTGCACTAAAGAGAATAGAGGCAAAGTGAAACTTATCTTCCAGCTTTTTAAGACTAGATGATTTCTTAGGCTGATCATTGTGGGTGACATTTGCACCCAGTGTAAAACACAGCCTTGATTTCTAACTATAATATTTTAAAGGGGATAAACATACTGTCCAGATAACAGCTTTGGGAATGAACGCACATAGTCCTCTAATCTAATTTTCTGTATACTGTAGACTAGAGGATTTCAGCTGTCAAATCCCAGGTGAAGTCCTGAAAGTTTTAAGCAAACAAAACAACAGCAACAAAAAAAAAAAAGAGACAAACTCTTCCTTGTTAAGTTCTCCTTAGAAGTCTTTGGAAGGAACCTTATTCCTTTTTTTTTGAATCGAAGAGCCCAAGTCCTCTTGCATGCAAAAAGGTATTGTTTAGGGTGCAGACTGATGGATATTTTTGATAGGTCAGAACATGGGTGTGGGTTTTGGTAGTACAGAGAGTGTCTTGAATTCCACTAAACATTGTGGCCTATGCCAGCTTTATTTTCTTCTTTTTTCAGGTTTCATAAGCTGATCTGGGGGAACTTTGGAAACGGGTCTCCAGAGTCCTCTGAAGTGATCATTGGTGGAGGGGATAATGGTGTTCTGACAATGTACAGTGCGCACCGCATCTTGACTTCCAAGAGTGAGCCTGTGATTGGGCAGACAGAGAAGCATTCAGGTCCTGTTCGAGCTCTTGACTTCAACCCTTTTCAGGTTTGTAACATTAAGGTACTTGTAACTGAAGGAAAGCTAACCTTTGTGTTAGAAAATTTGTTTTTCTTTTGTTAATAGAGATGCACAAAGTGAAGGAACAATTTTTAACTTTAAAGAGGCATGACAGTTGTAACACAAGTCTAGTTTGAGACTCATATTTGGGTTCTGTTCACAGTTTTGCCACTGAATTCCCCTGTGACTTTGATCATGTCTCTTACCTCTTTATAAAACCATGTCTTGTAATTCTGTTACATGGTAAACTGTTGTCCATTTGAAATTAGAACTTTTTGTTATTTGTTCAGTTGGTATTTACTTCAGTGGGGCTTTGATCACACTTAAAGGGACTGCAGCATAGGTGAGGAGTGAACAGAACATGGTTCTCTTGGTAGCACAAAGGTAAATTGAAAATTATCTGCAGTCTGTTGTGGGAAACCTGCATTTTCTCAGAAGAAATGTCCCTGGTGCCAGGATGCAGGACAAAGGCTCAGCTGGCCAGAGACACTGGCTTCCGGGCCTGTGGCAGAGTGTCGTTATGAGAAAGAGCAGCCACCTGCACAAAATAGACAAATTTTGAATGGGTCTGTAGCATGGCACACAGAAGGCACGCAGGCCAGAGATACGCTTGGTTTATAATCCAGTTAGTGTCTTCCTGCTTACCAGTGACTGTGAAATGTAGCTCTCATCTTGAGTTTTTTGCTTCCATTTATTTTTAAGAAGTCCATCCTCTTTCCCTGTGATCAGAAAACTCACCTGGCTTTTCCTCTTTTTTTTTCTACAGAGTAATCTCTTGGCTTCTGGAGCCAATGATTCTGAAATTTTCATCTGGGACTTGAATAATTTCAGTGTGCCTATGACTCCAGGGACCAAATCACAGGTAAATGCATTTTTCTCTGGGTAATACCCCTGCAGTTTTATATATCAGTAGGCAAGACAAAAAAATGTGTGTGGAGACATCCTAGCCTAGTCAGTCTGTGAATGACTTTGATGTCTGTCAGGAGAAAGATGAATCACAAGTGACTGATTGGTTTCATTCTGGGGAGGTGAAAGAAGTGTTGTAAAGGAAGGGAAGATAGGCTGACAGGCTGTGGAAGGATGCACTTTGCATGGATGGGTAAACTCTTTGTGGATTTGAATCAAGTAACTGACCAGTTAATCTTGTGATCCAGCTGGGGCATGTGTGATGGATTAAGCAGGTTTATTGGACCTTCTCTGAGGAATGAATTTATTTCAGGCTTCAACTGAGGCTTTTCATATCTCATGAAAGTCATATCCCTAGCAGAGCCAGTGAGCCATTAAATGCATCTTGGCTATTGCTCCCATGTAATATTTCCTGATTTTGAGGAAGAACCTTCTGATATTCTGATGCTGATTATGTTATTCAGGGAAATCAAGTCCTGAAAGCAGAAAAATCATAGTAAACTTGCCTAAAAGCAGGCCAAGTTTTTCCTTCAGTAAGTCTCCCATTTCTTTCCTTGCCTATCTCCTTCATTGCTGTAGATACAACAGTTAGCCTTGAATACTTCATCGTTTTCCATCTCACTGCACTCCTGAAATGTTGCAGAAGATCATCTTTCCATTTAAGTTTATCCAAGAAGTCAGGGTAGAAGCACCTATGTTCCCTCAGCTGCAGTTCTCTCTGGAGTGATTTATAACATATTTAGCCAGTGCAGAAGCCAGTGCCTGCTCCCAAAATGCAAAGGTGCTTTTCCAGGTGACATTCCCCCATAGAATTTTGCTGTCTACTGTACTATCTGAGTAAAGGACTTTCCCTAGTCTTTCTGTTCAGTGCTGCTGGTATTTCCAGTTAGTTGATCAGCAGTTGAAGAGAGGAACCTATCTATCATCAAATCCCAAATCCCTTAGTAAAGCTAGTGACAAAATCCTGTGATTGATGTTCTTTCAACTGGGGAATAATGGATGTGTGGCCTTTCCTGTCTTGCTAGCCTCATGAAGATATCAGTGTGGTGTCCTGGAATCGGCAGGTGCAGCATATCCTGTCCTCCGCTCACCCTAGTGGCAAGGCTGTGGTTTGGGACCTCAGGAAGAATGAGCCTATCATCAAAGTCAGTGACCGCAGCAACAGAGTGAGTGTAGAAACGGCTGTGATTTTAACTGGCTTACAACATGCCACATGTGACTACCGTGCAATGGCACAGACTCTTGGGAATAAGTGTTTTTATTCTAGGAGCTGTTGCGACTAGTTCTCTTGGAGCTGTAGCATCAAAGCACCTCTCTTTTATTCTTTTTACTAATGAAGTGGAGAAACAAGATGACTTACTGCTCCTAAAATTCAGGCACTCTTGCATTCAGTTTCTGTGTTCACAGCTCATTTATGAGAAGCCTCCTGTGTTCCTATCCCAACTGTCTTCCTAAGTCACTTTGATTTTCAACATCTGTATGGTTAGTGGGGTTTTTTTGCTGTGTAGGGAAGATAGAAATACTTGCTGCCCAGAACAAGACATTGCTAGACTTGCTTTATGTCAAGCATCCTAGGCGAGTTCAGTACAAAATGCCATGGCTCTGGGCCATTTGTGCTACTGCCAGCTTGCTTTGCTGAATTTTCAACCTATGCTATTTTTGTCCCTAGATGCATTGCTCAGGAATGGCCTGGCATCCCGAAGTTGCAACCCAGCTAGTCCTTTCCTCTGAGGATGATCGCTTGCCAGTGATCCAAATATGGGACTTGCGTTTTGCTAACTCTCCTCTGACCCAGCTGGAAGGGCACACGAGGTGAGGGCTTCCATGTTGTGTTGCCTTTTTTAAGAATCTCCATCTTTTAAAGGGAGACATCTGGGAAACTGAACTTAGGAGAACTATGATTTTCTGCTGGGCCTGCTTTGTTTCACAGATGAATGTGGCTGAAGGCAGAGACGAGAACTAGCATTTCTGAGCCTAAGTGCTGGTACATGGTGCTTTCTGGGTGACTGGGTGACAGAGTGGATTGGATAGGAGGCATGACTGATTTCTGTCTGATCTGTTTTAGGGGAGTTCTTTCTGTCTCTTGGTGCCAGGCTGACCCTGATTTGCTATTGAGTAGTGCCAAAGACAACCGGATCTTGTGCTGGAACCCAAGTACAGGGGAGGTACGTAACCACAGCTATATGGACACATGGTCTGCTTTATAGAGTTGTGTGCTATGCATGTGTGTATCCCTCCTCTGTATTCCCATGGAGCGCCAAGATAAATTTCTCAAGTATGTCTTTGCATTCTTCCTGTCTGAAGTGAATGAGAGTGTTTTTGTATCCAGACTGAAAAAAAAAACAGAGGCAGGCAGAGATTTTTCCCTGATATATTTGTGTCCAGAGATCATAAAGGGAAGAAAGCTTTAACTAGAACTTAGTTTCAACTGATTATGATTCCTCTTGCTATGCTCACACATTAGTGTTCTCTGTTTCCATGTGTTTCTTCTTCCTTCTCCTAGGGCAGTAAGCTTTTTTGGGAGAAAATCTGAAGGAGAACAAGGAACATTTTTTAGGGCCATTGAGAGAGGAATAATGTAGTTAAATAACATGTATAAACTTGATTCGTAGTACAATGGCTTCACATGTATGTAGTTGTCTAGTCATGCATCTCAGAATTACCATCTCTGGACTATTTAGGTATCACTTGAGTTAAAATAGGACTGTGTAAAAATTTTTTTTATGCACACTTATTCAATACTGAATTTCTGGATAAAACTGGATTTTGAACTTTGAACAAGATTCATGCCATTGATCTTGATGATAGCATGGGGAAGGTGCTCTAACAATACTGAACAAAGTCCAGCTGGGAGCCCAAAGCTAGATCCATTTCCTGGGACAATTTCACTTAGCTGACCACTCTTGCCTTGGAGGCATGGAAAAAAATAAGTTTTCCTAAAAAATGCTGCTCTTGTACTTTCATGGGATTTGATGTTCACTTTGTACAGATCTCTAGTGGTTAGAAGAGAATCAGAATCTGACATGTGCTTGATGTGTAATTTTTATAAAAGTATTTTCACTTTCTTTTAGCAGAAAAATTAGAAAGAAAACCCAGTCATTTTTAGTGCAACTGACTTGTCTTTGTGCATGCTGCTGTAGATTCACAGAGCCCAAATTCAAGTTAGACTTTTATATATAAAATATTGTTATGGGCCTCTTCTTGACTTGGTACCAATGAACAGAAAATTTTCAGGTGATACAAAAGTTGGGAAGGTTTGCAGTACTAAGGATAGTACAGTTATACAGAATGACCAATCTGGTAAGTTTGGGAGGAAGGGTAGGTTTCTTTGGTTTCCGAAGTTTTGGGGATTTTGTTTGTTTTTAAAGTTGGCAATCTAGATTTTAATATAAGCAAGTTATATTCATTATATTAATTTGCTTATACCTGGGAACAGAAAATACAGATCGTGGTACCACAGAAAATGAAGCTGTGATTGTCTGTGCTTTGTTCCTGTATAGGATAAAGGAAATCTCATCATTTTACAAACGAGAAGTTCAAAATCAAGGTGGTGTTAGTGTGTTGCCCAACATCAGATGAGAAGTCTGTGGCTGGGCCATGAATTGAACTTTGGATTTTTGAGTGCTGGTCTATAAACTCGTGGGCTGAAATGACCTTCATAGTTTGTGTGCAGCTATTACAGTCCTCTCTTCTTGTATTTTTTTTTTCTGTAGGATCTTTGTTTTCCTTGTCACATTTGTTATTCCAGACTATTTCTTTCAGTTTATATGCTCTTGCTCATGGCACCTTCTTGCCTCTCGACTTCTGCTTTTCTTGTGTTTTCTGCTGTCTCTTCCCTTTTTAACAGCAGATGTGACAATGCCATAGTACTGTGATACAGTAGTACTTACAAAGTAGAGCAAAAATGACTTGTTGCTTTGGGGTTTTTTTCTACAGTCAGAATCCTGTTTTATAGGAGTTTTCTGTGACTTTCTGCTGTTTGGACTCAATGCGCTATAACTTGGTTGCAACTGCATCCTTCATGAAGTAAAAATAAGTTATTTGTATACAATGGTGATATGTAAATGAAGTGCGACCAGCTAGCTGTGGCAAGTAATTGGGGGAAAGCAGGGGACTATTTGTGTTGTGTTTCTGTCTTTTCTCTTCCTGTGACAGGTGGTTTATGAGTTGCCTATTCGGAGTCAGTGGTGTTTTGATGTCCAGTGGTGTCCCAGGAATCCTTCAGTCTTCTCTGCTGCCACTTTTGATGGGTGGATCAACATTTATTCTGTTATGGGTGGGAACTTGGAAGCTCAGCAGAAGACGCAGGCTGACAAGGTAAAGTCCTGTGAACATGTTACAGCCTGACAGATTGGCAGTTTCTCACCTAACTGCTCAGAACGGTAGAGGCACACTTGTGTAACTGTAGGATTTTGAAGTGATACAGTCTGTCCCAACATATGGCTGTATGCTGTGGGAACCAGACGCTACCTGTGTGGGGACTTAATATCCCACTAAATCCCAAAGGCACTGCACTGCCTCTTGACAAAGTGTGTAAAGAGAACCAAGATGATGCAGAGTTTTGATGTCAGATGTATTTTATGGTTATTACTACTAGAATAAAAATAAAACAGCATACATGTTAGATTAACAAGCTTGTCATTAGGTTAAAAGTAAATACTTTTATACTAATTAATAGGATATGTTATTCTTCATTACTTTAGAAGATAATTTTATAAAGTAGCTTATAGGTCACTATTAGCAATTTTCCTCAAGTCTATTGATTATAACTTGGAGTATGTTAATATTTTTGATACTGAAACCCATTACTTAGCTAATGAATAGATAGGCAAACTCTGAACAGATTAAATGTCACTACTGTCTAAAATTTTAGTTCTAATCTGGTGTCTAGTCTTTTAATTCCCTCCCTCTGTCCCAGCCAACAAATGCCTTACAATACAGGTTTTAAGAGAATACGTATGAGCCGGCTTAAGTGTTATTTATATAGTCATTTACAGCTGACTGAGTTCAGTTTCATAGGATTTGCAAGAGGCAGAAAATACCTTATCAAGCAACAGCTGTGGGAGATTAAGGATTTATTTAACCCATGGAGAATTTTCTTTCTGTGCATTCTTCCCGTGCATGCGCCACACGTCCACAGTAGTGTAGAATAACAAGAACATAAGCAGAGGGAAATAATGACAGTTACGGTGGTGGGAGTTTGTGACCAAGAGGTCTCTCTCCTGTGAGTTCAGTGGTGTAAGGACAGAAACTCTGTTACACACCAGGTGTTTGATGATACTGATACCCTGGTTGTGTATATTTACTTTTTTAAGGTTTAGGGTGTTTGATCTCTTACATATAAGTTCCTCAAGAAATAGCCCTTGTTGCAGTCTACAGCTTACTCATGAGGGAAAGGAGAGCGATAGGCACTGATCTCTTCTCTGTGATGACCAATGACAGGACCTGAGGGGATGGCCTGAAGTTGGTCAAGGGAGGTTTAGGTTGGATATTCTAGGAAGGTTCTTCACCCAGAGGGAGATTGGGTGCTGGAACAGGCTCCCCACAGAAGTGCTCTCAGCACCCAGCCTGACAGAGTTCGGGAGGCATTTGGATGATACTCTCAAGCACACAGTGTGACTCTTGGGGATGGTTCTGTGCAGGGCTAGGAGTTGGATTCAGTGATCCTTGTGGGTCCGTTCCAACTCGGCATATTCTGTGAAATATTCTTTCTTTGGAATTGATTTCCCCTGGAGAAAGACAAAACATTGCTTGTGACTTTTTGTTTGGCGACCTTACCTTGATCAGCTTTATGTTGCTTCCTTTCAGGTGTGCTGGTTAACTGAATTTTGGTGCTATTCCCTATGGTCCAGTCAAGCTTGAACAGGGTTATCCCTAGCAACCAATAAATCTATGCAAGCAATGTTAAAAATGAAAAATGCTTGTGAACAGCGTTGTATGTATGCTTACTGACACCCTCAATGTCATAATTCTGGATCAGGGGCCACTTTTGCCACACTCTCTTGTCTAGACAAGGAAGTTTATTTCATCAGTCTCATCTAAGCCATAAAAACTTGAGACAGTCCTTAAAACTAACCCATTTGAAAGACTCCCGCAACCAAAAGGAATTCTTTTGTGAGCAAAACAGGAAATAAGCTGGATAACTTTTGACCATATGTTGTCACTGTCTTGCATAAAACAAGTAGTTTTGTAACTCCTTTTTCTGAGCTGGGTGCTGGGCCAAGCAGCATTTGTTAGGAAATTTGCATCTTGCTATGAAAAAACTACTTGAAAATCTCTCAAGGTGAAACTTTCTTGAGAAATGATTTCTGGATCTGTTTGGAAATACAATTTCTTTTGCATAGAGGGTTGGTGGTATTCCAGGAAGAGGTACTGTACTAGCCTAGTTCCTCATCAGTGAGGAAAGTAACTAATTCCTGAGCAATAGGGTTTTGTCCATACAGAGAGGAATTGAATTTTCTCTTGTTCCTATCTCCGTTTGATTCTAGATCTCTTCCTGCTTCAACAACCTGGATCCCTTTGGAACAGGACAGAGCCTTCCTCCTCTGCAGGTGCCAGAGCAAGTAACTCAGACCACCTTGATTCCACCATTAAAAAAGCCACCCAAGTGGATTCGCAGACCTGTGGGTGTTTCATTTGCAGTAAGTGAATGGAGCATCCTTAGCTGAAAATGTAATGTGTCGTCTTGCAACACAATACTTTCCTTTCACTGGAGAAACCTTTTATCTTCCTGTTGCTAGTTGTTTTAATGTCTGTTTAAGGTGCAGGATGGTGTCCCATGAAGTGAAGCTCTTTTACTCAACATTCAGTTGTATTTCCATTAAGAAAGAGTACTGTAGTAGAGAATAGGAGATTGTAAGTAGGAGTTAAATCCGAGGGAGACTCATAAAAGCTGTCCTTGTAGGCTGGCATGCATTGCCATTCTCCTCTGTCTATCTGTTTCCTATCCAGGTATTTAATTTTCTTGCATTTTTGCTCCTAAATTGAAAGGCTGAGTTGTTCTTTTAACCTGTGGCTTGACTTGTTCTGTGTGTGTCTCATGCCTTCTCTTCACCTGATAGTATCTATCATTGCAGTCTGCCTTTCCACGTGACAAAAGAACAACCAGTTCCAAATGTTACTTCTTTGTCTGTGTCTCTCTGGCACTTGCAATTGGCTAGGCCTGATAGGATATGCACAAGTGCCCAGTTTATCAGTTTTGAGCTGAAGGTCTTGCAGCGTGACCTCCCTCAATGTCCTTACCATCCATACATGTTAAACTCTTGGGTTCCTTGTGTTCACAGATGGAGCTTGGGTCTGCCTTGCTAAATGAAGAGCTAAATGAGTTGCTTTTACCTTTGTTTATGAGAATGTTTACTGTGTCTCATTCTGTCTTTCTCAGTTTGGAGGAAAACTGATTACCTTTGGTCTTACCAAAGCTCCTGGACAGCAAATGCAGCAGACTTACCCACACCAGGTATTCATCAGTCAAGTCACTACTGAAACTGAATTCCTGCTCCGTTCCAAAGAACTGCAGATGGCCTTGCAGTCAGGGAACCTCCTTGATTACTGCCAGGGCAAGATCCAGGCAGCTAAGCTGCCATTTGATGAAAACCTTTGGAACTTCTTGAAGGTAGGATGGCTGTGGTGAAATACAGAGGTCAGTTCTTTTACGGTTGTGGAGAGAATGTGTTAATTATGTGTCCTCTCTAGCCCTTTGTATTCCTGTTCTTTAAGATATAAAATGGAATTGAATGAATAGGCTAGTTACTTGTCTAAATAAACATTTTTGCAGTTAAGGTCTTGGAGGTTGTTTTGTTTTTCAGTAGGAATGGTCTTTTCAGCTGACTTGTTTGGGCTTCCTAAAACAGGATTTTCTCATCTTGACATACTACCTAGCTGTATCTGCCTGTTACTTGTGGAGCTCTGCCGTTATTATTTCTCAAGGCAAAGTCCAAATATTGAGATTCCCCAGAATAAGGGAGAGAGCTGTGGTGGCATGAGGACTGACTAGCCCTACATAGGACAATCATTTCACTTACAATTTGGTTGTACAAAGGAGTTCAGTAATAAGGAGCGGCCACCCTTCTGAAAAGACAGGGCTTAGTCTTGGCAGTAGTTTACAGTCAGTCATAGGCAGACAGTGTGGAGGGTAAAATATTGAGATCTTTTCCATAGTACTACATTTGCTTGGGAAATCTTGAATAGGATGGCCAGGTATAGTCTAGGTGGTAACAGTGGTCTCCACTGCTGCAATTTTCTTCAGTTGCATTGGATGAGATACATCAACCTGTCATGTTAGTCTCAGCCCACGATGCTGAGACCACTCCATCACATACAAGATCTGTTATGATAGATTGTGTTAAACTACAAACCAGGCTTCTGTACAAAAGTGTCCTGCAGGACAGTTTCTGCCTCTGCAAGAACAGTTTCTGAAATGGACTGTTTACAAGTGTCTTATCCATGTACAGTTTGATCAGTCTTGTAGTAGGAACAGCATGGGACTTAACTGAGACAGACACATTCTCCTTGCGGAATGTTAATCATGCATTAAAGCATACAAGTAGTGCCTATCAATTAGGCTTTGTGCAGCCTTTGGGAATCTTTGTGACTGTCTGACCCAGAGAACTTCTGTAAAACTTCTTGCGAAGCCAGCTAGGAGTTCAGGCAGCCACCTCATCTCAGATTCATTCAGACTCAGATCAGTCCAATCTCTGTGTAGAGATTAGCTTGGCAATTCCTGGACCATCCAGGAAATTAATGACCAAATACACTAGGTATGTATGCATAATCCCAATACACAGTTGTACCTCAGTTGTAACTGGCAAACTTGAATTTTGCTCTTTTGTCAGGATTATAACTTAAATTCCATAAATTTTCCCACAATAGTCATTAAGTAGGCTTCTTATAGTTGAGTTCCTTATCTATAAACTGAGCTCTAAACTTTGTTGCTACCAGAAGCAGCTAACCATTGGCAGTGTGTAGATGTCTGTTTTTACATATTTTTTGTCTTTAATATCTTTGGGACTCAGGTGAATTTGGAGCAGGATTCCAGGATTAAACTCCTCAAGCTGCTGGGCTACAGTAAAGAGGATCTGCAAAAAAAAGTAAGGGATCTTTCCAATAACGAAAAATCTTTACAGGACTAAAGCTGCTGCAGGAAAGTTTCAGGGTCCCTCTCGGAACAGAGCAAGTGGTCTTAACAGCACACAAAAGACCAAACTTTGTGAAATTTCATCTGGGAGTCACCTGAAGTATATCCCGTTAAAAAGCAAATGCGAGCACTTGTAAGAGTGTAACTGTACTGAATCGAACCAGAGGGATCTTGAGCCCAGTTATCTTGGTCTCAGTTGTTGATGCTCTGGGAAGCGTGTAACTACAGTGCAGTTTTGAGAGCTTCTTTTAGCATTCAGCTCTCTGCATCTCAGAGGATTCCTCAGCCCGGAAGAAAGTGACAGGTGGAGACAGTCTGGCATAGCATTGAAGGATAATGCGCTGAAAAGGATAAATAGCCTCTGATAGGCAGCCAGACAGGAATAGAGTGAGGTGGAAGTTTTCAAACAGGTGGAAGAGCTGGGAGAATTGTGTCTGGGGCTTGGCAGTCACTTGGTAGCTTTGATAGGGGCTTCACTGTGTGCGTGTCTATTACTTTTCTAGATTGCCTCATGTTTGAGTAATGGGAACCCAGATAAACAGCCTCTCCCTGAAGGAAATAATACAAATGCTGCGCAACCAGATCAGGTATGTTCTGTGCATCTTCCCAGCCTGGGAGAGCAGAGGAGGGCAGAATGAGCAGGAAGGTTTAATTCCAACCACAAGTTGTTGGACTTAATGCTGGCAGAGGGCAGTTCACAGGTCTGTCAGACCCTCACAGGGTCAGGCTAAGTGCTCATGATGGTCCCTTCTGCCTTTAAAACAAATGGGTGAATGATGAAGAAGGCTGTTAACACTGCAAGAAGGACTGCTCCACCAGTGCTGATTTCTTCAGTGGTAGATTTAGCTACCAGCTTAACTTCATGCTACAGTTCTGGATTTCCTCTGTGAAGCTTCTGCTGTGGTCTTTCTTTTGCATTTCTTTCCTTTTCACCTCTCTCCTTTGAAATGTATTTTCACATAATTTTCAGATGTCAATCTTCAGATGCCTTCCAAAGCCTGATTCACTGTAAATTTTTCTCCTCGAAAACTTACATGTTCAAATCAATAATCTTCACAATCCTTATACACTGGCTGAGATATTCTAGGGGTAGCAGTTGTGTCTTGCATTTCAGTAGAGCATGAGGCATGGCCATGATCCAACCTGTTAGTTACAGATTTCTCCTGTTGGTCTTGTCCCTATTCCATCCAAAATTGTTCAGCTTACTCAAGGGCTGACAACTGAGTTGATGAATGCTGGCCAGCAATTCTGTTGGCATTGCATGTCTCATACTGTCAATCTCATAAGCTTTGTCAATAGCAGCACTGCTCTTAATGCTGCCTTGGTGAAAGGGTGATAGAGCACTGACAGGAGGCATGATGGGTTTCCAAGTTGAAATCAAATTTATATAAGCGTGTGCAACCAAAGGGAGAGCAGCCCTATCCCACTCCATAATCCACTAAACTGTTTTGGGCATGATCTGTGTTCTGTTCAGTGGATTAATTAACCTTTCACTATTTGCACAGCTTTTGATGAGGTCCAGCAATGATGTAGCTGCTGTTTCCTCCTCTTCGGCCTTTTTTGATAACCTTATCCCACAGAACATGAGCACATTGGAGATTCCTGTCACAGAAGGTATGTTACATGAAATGTGTTTCTGCCCTCTTAGGAGAAAGGGAGAGGACGGAAAACCAGAAAATTAGAGAGACCAGGAAGAATCTATTCCACTCCAGCAGATGGATACTTTTAAAACACATGACCTCTCCAAGTCTCATGCAGCTTATGTCAGCATTGAGCAGAGAAATGCTTTTCCCAGATAAGAGACCCATTAAAAATAGAGGAGAATCTTCTAGATGATGGAAGACTTATAGTCAAGTCAGTGGGGTTTTTTTGAAGGACAAAACCTAATTTGGGTTTCTAAATTTTCTTTTAGCTGAGCTCTCGTATGTTGCTGCTTTTTACTGCCTGCTCTTTAAAACAAGCATCATCAGTGCATCTGGATGATGCCCCTTTGGGTTGACTCTGCTTCTCACTTCTGTAGATACGGATGGACTCATCAGCCAAGCCCTTTTGTTGGGAAATTTTGAGGGTGCAGTGGAGCTGTGCATGCAAGCAGAGCGCTTTGCTGATGCTATCATCTTAGCTATAGCTGGTGGGGAGAACCTCCTAAAGGAGACCCAGAGGCGCTACTTTGCCCAGCGGAAAACAAATCTCTCCTTGGTAAGTGACAGTTCTGTGTGTGCACTAGGCAGGGGAAGGTGTGCACTGTCTTGGCAAATGTTTGTCTGAATATATGTGGAAATGCTTTAGTAGGAAGTAGAATATCAGCAGAATCTCTTCATCCTCTCTTGATGTGGCACTTACTTTAATATCTTGGTAGTTTTATGCCAACTATATGTTGTCCACAGTTGTTCTCAGTTCCTTTTTTTTTCTAATGGTTTCTATCTCGACTCCTCATGTTTGTAAGCTGTGGAGCATACTGCCCCTTACAACTCAACTAGGAAGTTTTTAGCTTATTAACTTACAAATGAGGAAATGTAACAGAGGTTGGGATATCCTAACACTGTGTTCCCAGTCACTGATACCAGCTGCTCTGAAACAAGATGTGTTAGATCTTTAGTCTTGTCCAGTGTGGCTGTTTCCATATTCTCTTAAGTGATTTGTTGGCCTTTTTTACTTTCCTTAGAGGCATCAGGTTCCAATTACTGTTAACATAGGGATGCTGAGATTGGTGGACCTTAATGTACAGTGGGGTAACGGCTGCATAGTGGGAAGTGTGCTTGAAAGTGAGCTGTCACTGTGGGTGCCCTTGCTTAGGCTGTCAGCTTATCTTTGGCTTCAGTCATTGACAGGCCTTCTGTTTCCCTTACAGCTGCTTTCCTCCATTGCGCAGCAGAACTGGCAAGATATTGTTTGCACATGTGATCTACAGAGCTGGAAGGAGGCACTGGCCATCTTGTTAACATACTCAAAACATGAGGACTATTCCCAGCTCTGTGGTATGCAGCGTACTGTGTGTGATACAGTTTCCCTGGTGGGGCCACCTCCCGACTGCTTATAGGAAGAAGTGGATAGAGTTGAGGAAGGAAAGCACTTCTTACTCATTACAGTTAGCTGGAACTTATATAAGAAATGTCGACTGTTGAATTAGGAGAATGATAGAGGCCCACAGTGGCTGAGAATCATGGTGTAAAGTTATATATGCAGATGTTTTCTGACACCTCTAGGCGCAGCATGGAAAAAAAAACATGATAGGCTTTAGGCTGAGACATGAGGAGAGTGATATTTATTCTTTTATTTTGTGGAGAAAGGATTTCCTTGACAGTAAAAGGTCAGGTGGCTTCACTCTATCTAAAACGGGTTTACTCTTCAAGCAACCTACAATTGCCTGGAGATTCCCACACCTCTTTTGAGGGGATAAAAAAAAAGTGTGGGATTTTTTCACCAAATTCATCATGTAGGCAGACATGTAAAAATTGGCAGATATATAAAAGGTACTTTTTTTTTCCAATGAAGTTGGCTTTGGAATTCCTTCATGATGCCCATTTCTCTGTGTTACCCAAGAATTATGCAATGGAGCTGTTGAGCACAAGTTTTACAAGGAGCAGCCAAAGGAGCTGAGGTTGTTCAGACTGGAGAAAAGAAGGTTCAGGGGGACCTTATCGCTCTCTACAACTACCTGACAGATGGTTGTACTTCTGCCAAGTAGCAAATGATAGGCCAAGAAGAAAGCAGCCTCAAGTTGCACCAGGGGAGGTTTAAATTGGATATTAGAAAAACCTTCTACATTCAAAGGGTTGTCAAGCATTGGAACAGGCTGCCCAGGGAAGTGGTGGAGCCACCATCCCTGGAGTTATTTAAAAAAACGTGTAGATGTGGCACTTAGGGACATGGTTTAGTGGGACTTGGCAGAGTTAGGTTTATAGTCAGACTCAACCTTAAAGGTCTTTTCCAACATAAATAATCCTATGATTCTAATTAAGTGCAGATCCAAAGCTGTCAACAGCTTTTCATGCCAAGCCAAAGTAGGAATGCTAAGACATGAGCATTGGGAGTTAATGAGCTCTTCAAAAAGGGAGTGTGTTAAATTTTTGCTGCATTTCTTTCTCTCTAGACATGCTAGGTGCCCGCCTAGAGTTGGAGGGAGGTGCAGCCCTGTCCAATGATGCCTGCCTCTGCTATATCTCATCAGGCAATGTGGAGAAGTTGGTGGAATGCTGGGTAAAAAACCATGAGACTTCGTCACCTCTTGCCCTCCAGGTACAGGTGCTATAATGTTGGTTTGACTCCTCTTCAGGCCAGTCTGGAAGCCCTGAACTGTTTGCATTATCCCATCAAACAGAGTATCTGGCTTCCAGCACACAGTGGAGATCTGTTTGTACTCACCAAGGTGTCTCCTTCTAGCCTGGATTACAGGCATACATCAAAAGGAGGCTTGCACTCTTGAACTTTCGGGGTTTGTGTGTTTAGAGAGTACTGACCACACTGCACATAAATCCAGCCATGGACAGAAGTTATGGCCTACCTGGCTCCCTTACTTACATAATTTCTGAGTTTCCTTTTAGTCAGGGAAGTTTGACCTGTACCTGTCTTCTTACTGGTAGTAGCCTTGGAGTACATTTGCTGCTGTGCTTTTTGTGTATAACTTAATGCTCCAGTTATCTGGCTGTACCTTCGGAACAGCCTCTGGCAAAAGAAAATGAAGTGTAGACTGTGTTATTCCCACTGCAAGTAGAATTAACATGTACGGGAGGTCACATCTTGCAGTTGAATCAAGGCTTCTAAGTCAGTGTTATTACCTGTCTGTTACACTTGAACCAGTCCTGGCTAAGTCCCTAACTCCTGTTGTGTGTGTCACTTGCCAGAATGAACTAGACAAGTCTCCCACTCAGGTATCTGCAGATAATGCCCTCTGCTACAGAGTTCCCTGGTATTGCAATCCCATTAGTGAATAACAGCAACAAAAAGGCATCTTCACATCTTCAGCACTCCTGGTTATGTTTGAAACTGGCCTCCTTCCACTTACCAGATATCAGCATGTTTCATTCTACAGCCATAAACATTACTTTGATTTCTAGGAGTTGAAGGAGTTTGAAATAGCTAAAAATCTTTTGGTCCATTTGTCCGCATTAGTAGTTTTTTCTAGTGAAATTCTCCTGGTCTGATTTTAATCCTTCCTCTTCCAAGCTGATAGCTGGTAACTCCTAGAGTTACTACTAACTTCATAGTAAAAAGATCATAGTTGATTGGGATGTCCTTGTGGCTTCTGATTTTCTCTTTTTTCCCTTACTATAAAAGTAGTAGTATCAGGGTTTCCTTACTGGTTCGTGTTTTACTCCAAGTGCGCCTGAGGAACTGGTCATCAGTGACAGTGCTTGGTACAGAGTGAAATAACTTCTGTTCACATTGGACTCAATGTCAGCTGAAAGTGGGGAGAGTCATCTGGTACTGTCTCAGCATGCAATGGACAAGGAAAGCTAGTCAGATTCTGAGTGGTCTATTTTTTCCTCCCCCTGGCTTATTCAGGATCTCATAGAGAAGGTGATGGTGCTGAGCAGGTCCATTGAGATGCTTCGAGGCACAGCAGGACCAGCACCAGGCCCTGTCTTGGCAGAACGAATCACCCAATATGCCAGTCTCCTGGCATCACAAGGATCCTTGGCAGCTGCAATGAATTACCTCCCTAGCAGCTCTAAAGAGGTGAGTGAGAAGCAGGTTGTTGTGGAAAAGAGTAGTATATTGGGGGAAATGGTATTCTGTATGAGAGAGGACTTGGGTTTTGACATGCACCAAGATTTAAGGTTTCACCTTCATTACAGTAACTTGAGAATAGAGGTGGGGAGCAGGAGGTTCAAAGATAGGGCTTTTGTCTTTGTGTTTTCTTTGTAGTGCCTTTTATTCAGGGAAAAGGAAAGGAGTTATAGAACTGTAAAATGGTTGATAGGGAACAACCCTGGGAAGCTGCCTCTGTTCCTAAAACTAGCTGGTAGAGGAAGGGCAGGTCACCTTGTAGTTTGAAGCAAATCCATCTAGTGCCCAAATGTGGGTAGGGATGAGGGAGAGAATAAAGACTGGGGGAAGCATCAGTGAGACTTTATCTGCATGGAAATATGGCAGGTGATGTCCCAGATTGTCATTTACTGTTGTTTGGTGATTTTTTTTTCCTGGTGGCTGTTGGGGAAATATTTAGTTTTGCAGGTTGATTCACAGTGCTTTATGTCAGGGTCTGCTTTAAATGCCTCCCCAGCATCTTCGGTCTGGGGCTCTCAAGGCACTTCTTCTAAAGCATGGTTTTTTTCAGCTCCTGATCGAACAGCTGCGAGACCGGCTCTTTCATGCTCAAGGAGAGAACGTGGGTGATCAGCAACCACCCCCTTTTCCCTACACTTATGTCAGTGTAGGGGTCATTAAACACACATCTCCAGCAGCCAAGGGTGGTTCCACCCTTGAAGGAGCAGCCCACAAAACAGGTCCCAGACATCCAGAGAAGGTAGGCCTAAAGCTGAGGCGTTAGGAGTTTACGGCTTGGGGAGAGGGAGGAAGGCTACTGGGTTGTGGAAGGCATATGCAGTAATATGAGATGACACAGACTGCAGGCACTGAGGAACTCATCAGTGATGGCCTTCACTGGAGCAGACACAAACTCTGTGATAATCCAAAAGTTAGCTTTCTGCTATCTTTTCAGAAAGCACTGTCCTACATGCAGTCCCTGGAGGTGGCTGTTACAAGTATAGTGATCCACCGAGATCTCAAATCTGAGGGTAAAGGGGGCTGTGGTTCATTCGCCCATGCCCATCTTACCATCTTATCTTAATAAAATTGGTATAGTGTGGCTTCCTCTCAGTTCCTGCGCAAGAAGACTATTCAGGAAGTCTTGCTTCCAGCCTCTATTACTTCATTATTGTTCCTTCATTATTTCCTCTTTTCTTATTGTGCTTCCAGGAGGTCACTATATGGCAACTGGCTCCTGAGGACTAATCCCTTTGAGAGCCAGAGAATACTCTAAAGAGTGTGTGATGCTCATCTTGTTGAGCAGGTGGGAGAGGCCTTTGATCCTGTCCATCCAGGCCACTGACAGCAGCAGCATCTTGCCTAAGAAGTGACAGGGATAGAAAGTGCATCTGCTTGTGTGTGTGTGCATATGACTCTAGTGACCATTTGCAAGTTCTTTTTTTTTTTTAATTGCAGCCCCACTATCAGTCATCATTTGCCCCTTCAGCACCATCTCAGCCTTCAGTGCCTTCCCTCTTCACACCTCAGCCAACGCCAGCCATGTCTGTGACACCTCACCACATTCCCCCTCCCCAGGCCAGCACAGTTCCGCAAACAAGTGTCTATTCCAGAGGGCACATATACCCACAGTGCAACTTGGGCTTGAATCCAGGAACTGTTTCAGGGCCAGGTAAGCACTGTCTGATAGTTGTGTCCATTTCCCACGTTTTCTGAGACTAAAGCCTTTAACATGTATGGCTGTTCTAGTTGCTTTCTCACAGGCCTATTGTACTAGCAAAGAACAAGTCAGCTATCTGAGTGGCTTCTCAGTGCTTCTGACACATCTAGTTCTAGTAATTGTTGCTGCACATCTGCTGATACAAAGCATATGTAGGGGTAGAGAAGCCACGGCTAACTTGGTGACAGTTTGACTGATGTAGCCAGGGTTGTGGGGAGATATGCCTGGTATGGATATTCTAGGGTATGGCTTGAAGAAGGGAAGACTCACTAGCATGAAAGAGGAAACAAGTGATGCTGACACGCTCTCTTTCTTATCCATAGCTGTATTACAGTCTCAGCCATTTGGACCAGTGGGAGTCAGATCTGTTGGTCCTGCTCCCTTCCCCGGCCAGCCTCCTCTGCCAGGACAATCCATGCCCATGGCATCTCCTGGTATTCCACCACCCAGACCTGCCCTCTTCACTCCAGCCTCAGTCCCATCAGCTCAGCTTCCTGCAGCTTGTCCTCTCCCAGTAGCAAGCCAGTCTCCTCTAGATTTCTCTTCAGCACCTTTAAACTGCTCCATGAACATGGGTTACCCTCAGGGAGGTCCTGGAGCTCCATCTACTAAACCTCTGCCTGCAGCCATTCCTCCTCCTCCAACAGGTAAATACTGTGTGTGTGACTTGTGCGTCCAGGACATGCCTAGATGGGGTTTGCAGTATATAGTGGGCATGGATCTTCTGAGGTCTGGTCTGTCACCATAAAGGCTGGATGCGGTCCTGAGGCAAACCTTACAGGCACATGATGCTGAGTCTTGCTGTGGTGGACAAACACAGCAATGATGACAGTTTCATTCAGGCTGTTCAGTTGTTCTGTCCCCCAGTTTGTGGTTGCAAGATGTTGTCTCTTCACGTCCTCAGTGCACCCTGAATAGTCATCCACTCCAAAGGCATCTGCTCTGATAAAAAGGGTGGTGGTTCCCATGGAATGCCTGGTGGAAGGCTTGCTGATCTTGCCCTTTCTTATGCAACTTACACAAGAAGTGCATTTGAAATGCTGGGAGAGCAGGATGCTTCTTGCCTGTCCATGAGATACCTCTTGTTTAGCTTCAGGATTAAATGCTGTGCTCTAGTTCGCCCATTTTTTTCCTGTTGTCATAAAGTGCTTGTCTGGGAATGGCTTCTGGATTCCTCTGGGCAGTACTTTAGACCCCTCTGTCTGTAGTTTGAATCCAGCCCAGCATTCAAGTAATGTGAAGTCTTTGCTAACATTATGAAGAAGAAGTGTGTTGGACCTAGTTCCCAGTGGATGGGCATCCCTTCTTTTTATTTTCCACAGTATTACTATGTCTGGTGTGTTAATTCTTTGCTGTCTCAGGGAACAGGTTTAGCCAGGCTATGGAAATCCCTAACAATGGTGACAATCCATAGATTTTTCAGCAGGTGCTCCTCCAAGTCGCACATATTCTGAGAGCGAAGGAACTTAAGATACGAGGTTTGCCTCCACCTGGAATCCTTTGCTGAACTTGTTTAACCAAGGATAGCAAATCCCACAGTGTGAAGCCTGTGGGGACTACACACAAAGGCTCTAAGCTACAGCTGGACAAATTCCTTCCTGAAAAGCTATTTGGGATAGTAGTCCAGAGGCATTACTCACTGAGTAAAAGCTGTTGGTGATGATGACTTTTTCACCCTGCCTTGATTTTCAGGTTTCTTCCCTTGGCTAGATCCCCACGTGGATCATGCAGGTAGTACCCAGAGAAGCCTCCAGGCCTGTGGGGGGAGGCAATGTTGCTGCTTCCAGTGAAACGTGGTGGGGGTGTGCACATTTTGATGTGTGTGCATGCATGCATGGTCATTGCTGTTTGTTGTTTCCTTGCATGCCTGGGGACTTCTACAGCTGGGGGAGGGAACATATCTGTCCTGAAGACTAGTAAGTGACAGCTGGGGATGTTGGAAGTGAAATGAAAGCTCTGTGCTCTTAATCATTTGTTTGGGTACAAAAAATGAGGTGTCCAGCTTCTTCCTTCTCTACTTTCCCCCAGTTCTGGAGGAATTAGACCATTCTCGGTCTGTCTTTTCAGGCAGTTGTTGAGCCAGCAGGATGAGGAAGAGCCAGTTTTCCTTTTCTGGTTCTCTAGGCAAGGAACAGGCCAGTGGCTGTAACTCCTCTCTCATTTTCTCCCTGTAACACACTCAACCTTGTGCATGGCTTTACTTGGGCCTGTGTTTTCCTGTGTGGTTTGGAGGAGGTAAGTGCCAGCAGAAGCAGTGGTGGAGTAGAGCCTCCCAAGCAGAATTTCCCCAGGAAACTGGAAAGCCGTTTTGGCTTTAAAGTACGAGGTTTGGCTTTGAATCTTAGTTCATCTGTTTGGGAGAATTTGGACCATAGAGGTTTTCTGACTGATACTTTGTCCTGATTTCTCTCCTTGGTATTCATTGATGTTGAGAATATTCATCTTCTAGTCTGCATTGTCAGTGGGGTAAGGCTCAATGCCTTAGTGTTCTGTCACTGCAAAGTGACTGTTGCTTATTGCGGAGACCATCTGCCAGAAACAAAACTCTCAGCTTTATAGGCACTTACACCACAAAGCAAATCTGTCTGTGTGGAGTGGGACTCTAGAAAGGGAGTTTTCCATTCAGTAGAGAAACAAGATACCCAAATTTTTCCCTGTTAAAGGAAAGATGAATCCATGGCAAGGATTTCAAGCACTTTCTCAGGCTGAAGATGCCCTTTGGGAATTCACTGCTGGGAAATTCCCTTCTTCTTGGCAGCATTTGCCTTCAGTTTTAATGGCAATGTATGGCACGCCCAGTTCAGCAGTGCAAACTGGCTTCCTTGACAGTGCATTCTTGCCTGCTATTATTGTTCTGGGTTTGACTGGTACTTTCTTTAATATGAAAAAAGACTGTAAAATCACTTGATCTGACTGGCCAGTATTGTTTGCTTTGGAAATGCCTGTCTGTGATCTCTACAGCTCATGAATATTATTACTAGCGCAATGAAGAGAGATATCCACTGGTAGGAATCCCCCGCTCCCGAGAAGTGTGAGGGACAGGGTGAAGGACAGCAACATGTTAGCTCATCTCCTTTCTGGCCAGGATAATCACTGACTCCAGGCTGTGATGGTCGTATTTTTTCTAGGACAGGCATTGCTGGAGACTGCTGCCATGGGGCATGCCTTGCAGGGATGGTGAGAAATCCTATTTCCCAAGTAGAGTAGGCAAGATAGCATTTCACTCCAGTAAAATGCAGCAGGGTCCTGTTGTCTTAGGGCTGATGATTAAATGCCTGGCTAACAGACTATAATTTAAGTAGCTGTTTCCTGTGAGGATACAGAGTGCCACTGGGTTGGAATAGTGCCAAGGACTGCTAGGCCACAGGCTCAAGGGGGGCCAGCAGAGTTCTAGGGCACAGAATCCCCAACCTAGAAATAAGTGCCAACTTAATTAAACCACTGATCCAAGCTCATCAGAGAGTGAGTCTTGAAATCATGGGAAAAGGGAGGGCAAAAAGAGGCTGCCAGAATGTTAATAATAAAGGTAATTAACGTAATGAAGCACCTTTTGCATCTTTCCCCTGTGATTTTTAAAGCTCAGTTCAGGATCAGTGCTCATTAAGTGTGGCACTGAGCTCCAGCAATTCTGATACTGCCCCTTAGAATTATTCTCTCACAAATTATTCCTGTCTCTTGGGCTTGAGGTTATTAGTGTTATGCTGGGGTTTTGTCTAAAGACGCAGGTACCTTTACAGGACAACAGCAGACCAGGTAGTTGCAATTTGACCTTTGCAGAATGAAGTGTGGAAGACCTCATGTCATGTTGCTTGGTGGATTTTTAATTACCTGAAGTGAGGTTAGAGGCAAGGTACCACAGAAGAATCTGCCGAGATGCCCCTCTGCTCCCAAGGCATTTACTGGTTAAGTCTATTCCCTTCTAGTTGGGAACTAAGCAAACTTTGCTAAGCTTTGGTTCTGAACATGATTTTGGAAGGACAACATTTCTACCCACCCCTAAAACTTCTCTCCTTTATCAGAGCAGCCTGCATTGCTGTGGGTTGCCACCCAGGGGCACTCCTGTGAGTGCTGGTGAGATGCCCTGTTGCCTGTAGCATAGCTCTCACTCTGGTACCACAGTGCTAGATTCTCTGGGGAACCCCCTGAACACACAGTGCAGGTCCTGACCAAGGCTCAGGCCTGACTGAGACTGACTTCTGCAGTTTGTGCAGAATCTGGAAAGCTTCAGGTAGTTGCAAAAAAGTTTTCTGTGTGGCAGTGGGTGTGGGCCAGTCCAGTCTGATCAGACATCACCTCATGAAGGCTGTGCACATACTTGGGTGCTAAGAATGCAGTTAAGAAAGAGAAAGGGAAGCAAGAGCAGTTCACTAGACTGAGCTGGGTCTGAAATTCCTTGGTTGAAATGGTCCAAAGATGTCATAATGGGGGAATTGGAGCCAAGGGCCATTTTCCTGAAGGAAGTTCTAAACTATGCAAGCAACCATGAATTGTTGTTGCAGCCACCTTCTCAAAGTCTGATGTTGTGTCTTGTTCTCTGTTCTGGCAGCTCAGGAATCTTGGGCTGATCCCTCTACTGGAAGAGGAGGCCTGCAAAAGAAAAAGGTAAGCTTTCAGCTACAGTATGTGTTGGTTCTCTTTTAGCCAGGTAGCTCCATGTAACAGATACATTCCTGTAAATGCTTCTTGACAAACTCAGCAGGTCTCTATCCATGATGGTGTGTCTACTTCTGCGCTTCATGCAGAGCTAGGACTGGAGTCTTAAGTTATCTTGACTCTTTTCCATTCCAAGTCACATGCTGTTCTCCAGGGTGGCTGTTTTGTTGCATGATTATCAGCTCTGATGTTGCGTTCTCTGTCAATACTTCCCATGCTGTCTGCAGTTGTTAGAAATACAGATTTAATCTTATGCCCTTGCCTACACAACTCTTTTGATAGCAGCTGAGATCATGCTCCATTCACACCTGACAGCTGGGGGCAGCATTTCCCCTCAGCACAGTGAGACCCACAGCGATTTTCCTCAGATGCTGATAGCAATTGATAAAGCACTTCTGCTGAAAGAAGCTGGGACAGCTGTAGCTGAGAGCCGCCTGCTCTGTTGGTCCTGCAGCTCTCTGCCTTGTCGTGATTGCACTGGAGGACCTATGAGCTGAGCTCTTTTGCAACAAATGCTCTCAGTACCCCATTTCTGTTACTGCTGCCTGCTGGCAGGTGTGATGAGAAGCTTCTTTGGCAGCATTCCCACCCCCCACTCCTCTTCTTTAGCTTGGAACAGACTTCTCGCCCTTTTTTCTGGCAGCATAGCTGGGAACCTGCTTCAGGCTGTGCTCACTACAACAGGATTAGCCTCTTGTTAAAGCCATCTCCTTTTGATCTAGCCCCATTGGAGTGAATCTGTCATGACTCTCTGGCTTAGCAGGGGCACAGTGAAGTGTTTGCAAGAGGAATCTCCCCCCATGTCGTGGGATTTTCCCCAACACTTGCTCAGTTGGACGCTTTACTGCTGCTAATCTCTACATTCAGGACTCGTGCCATTGCAGAGCCAAGGCGGCTTTCTGAGGACCAGTGCTTTCAGGGGTAACAGATCTGTTTGATTGAACAATTCCAGAGGGGTTTTCTTGTTGTCGCTTTGACTGTTCATCTAGTATGCAAGAGGAAGGGCCTCATTCTCTTAAGTCAGGGGGCTGAAAGAACAGGGATGTGTTACACATCATCTTGAGAACTAGACACTCTTCAAGGTAGAAAGGAAGTTGAATCTGACTGTGGAGAATATAACCAACCCTTTTTCTTGGACTTGATTTTCTTGACCTTTTTTTTTTCCTTTCCTTTCTTCTTGCTGACAGTTACCTGAGAAATTTACTCCTCCAGCGCCCATCACAGCTCCAGTAATGGGCCTGCCTGCTGAACCCCAGGGGATCCATCCTCAGCTATCCAGGTTGCAAGAATCTGGCCAGTCACCCCCAGGAGCACCCAAGGAAGGCAGCCTGCAGGTACCTGTGGAAGTGGGGCATTCCCCAGCCATCAGCTTCTTGTCAAGTAGAAAAACAACTCAGCTTTTGAGGTTCTTATTACTTGACAGCTGCAGAGGGCTTATGCTTCTCCCTAGCCCTTACAAGGCATCTTGGCCTGAGTGTTAGAGGAGTTGCCAGGTTGAAAAAATGACACCTGGGCATGGCATGGCTGTGAGAGAGGGAGGGAGGCCAGGCAGGCTGTCAGCCTGCTGGGAGTTGGAAATCCAAGGTTGTTGAAGCTATGCTACAATCTGAAAATGATAATCTAACTCTGTGCTTCCAGTTATTCTCTGGGTTTGGAAGGGATGAAACTCCTCCTGTTCCGTAGTTCCAGCAGAGGACTATGCCTGCTCTAGTCTTTCATGCTTCTGTTGCATTCACTCAGCTGCTTTTCTCTCTGTTAGTATCACCAGCTACCTGTGGAGAGTGTTGAGAAGAAGGACCTGCCCCCTGAGCACCAGGTTTTGAAGGCCACATTTGAAGGGCTGGTGCAACACTGTTCTGCTGTCACTAGTGATCCAGTAAGTCCTCCCTTCTCTGATCTTTGACTTTTTTTCCCTCATAGATGTTTGACTGGTGCTTCCTTCTTTTGTTTGGGTAGAGAGGAAGAATCTTGTCCGTATAACCATCTGCCTCCTTCCTTTAGGCTGTAGGCTTTTTCATCTTTGGGAACTGAGATTCATTCTCTAGTATTTATTGACTGCTTCTCATTGCCTTTCTGGAGTAATGATTCTGTCCTCCTGACTCTTTCTTTTAAGGAAAGTAGAAGAATTTGCTAAGCTAATTCAGCTTACTGTTTCACTGGCTTGATTTGAAGTTACTGCAGAGCTGGTATTACCAACTATCCTCAGAGCTTAGAGGGAAAAGATGAGATATCCTGACTGGAAGAGAAAGCCAAACAATCTGTGTCCGAGTCTCTGTAATTTCTCCACTCTGGTTCCTGCAAGGTTATTGGCATACATGTCTGACATGGCTTGAATGTATCAGGCTAGACTGTCTGGAAGCAGGAAAGCAGTGTTTGCATGTCGTGTTAGGTTGCTGTGTCTTCCCAGAGCTTGGGAGGGATCGTGAAGCCTTCCAGAACACCTCTGCTTGATAGGTTTTGTTGATGAGCACTGAGTCCAAACTGCTGTCCCAGAGTCAGGCTCTGTGCTTTCTAAGAGTGCAGGTAGCAGCTTCTGGGAAATAATCTAAAGGTTCCCTGTGTGTACAGAAGGGCCTGTTGGTTTGGGTGTAAGCACTTGACTTAGTTGAATGGCTGGATTGGTCCAGCAGTGCAATGTACCTGAACTCCTGTGGCTGCCAGGCCAGTTCTAGGAGTGCCCAGGGCCAGGCATTTCTATCAATGAAATAATTTGCCTGTGAATGGATTATTCAAGGGGCGTTTGAGGTCAGTCCCACCAGAGCTTCAGTACTCAGGCCCTTTTCTTGGTGATTACCTAGAATTGGAAGGATATTCCCTTTTTTCCTTAAGGAGTCCAGGAGCAAGCTGTTTCTTAGGTCAGTCAGGGTGAGTCTGTCTGATTGCCCCATGGGTCAGCTAGTGGATAATTCTCACACTTTGGAAGTACTCTGTCCTGTGGTCTGCAAGCACATGGGAAATGGGAAAACGGGCTGTCCAGCTTCCTGACCTGGACAGAGATTGTGTGTATATATATGTGCATGTACATATGCACAGAGGGCACAGCTGGCTTGTGTCAAAGTCCCTGGCTGCCAGAGGCTGAGATGAAGCTGAATTGTAAGGTGCTGTGAAAAGAACAGAGGAGGGGAGGGACTGAGTGAGGACACTTTGGTTCTGGAGAGATTGCTTTGAAGCTCTGGCAGAGCTAGCAGTACCTGTTTTGCTTCAGAAAACTCGAAGGAAGCTGGAGGATGCATTGCAGCGGCTGGAATGTTTGTATGAGAAACTCCGCGAGCAGTCGGTAAGTAGATGCCCCCATTCCTAGTGGTCCAGCCAAGTTCCTGATCCCACCTTTGCACTGGGTTGTGGGTCTTGGTGTCTGTACCACTGTAACCAGCCTGTGTTCTCTTGGGAAAACTAAGGAAGTGCCAAACCTTGCAAGGACAGTGACTCCAGCTAGCCTTATATATCTTCTTCCTTAACTTTCACCCAGACAGAGTGTAAGGTAAAACTGGAGATTTGCAGGGTGCTTTTATCCCCCAAGAAGGGTACTGGCACACAGACAGAGTCCAGATGGAAAGGAGCAACTGGGGATAGTTAATGTGAGCACAGTGTAACCTCTTGCTTAGAAGATTCTGAAGCTGCTGATGCCAATTGCTCATGCCAGCTGGCTGGTAGTTATTGTAGTCTAGTAAACCAAGGGAAGAAGCAGACAGACTATCCTTCCTCCCAGTGCTTGACTGTGTAGGTGCTGTTTGATGAAGATGAAGAGAACAGTAGAGAAGGGTGTGGAGGGAGAGAGGCCTATGTTACAGTTGCTGAACATGCTGTCTCATTTTTGCTCCCTCTCCACAGCTTTCTCCAACCATCCTCATGGGTCTCCATGAAATTGCCCGATGCATTGAGGCTAAGAACTACCCACAAGGTCTCCTGGTTCACACCCAGGTGGTGAGCAGCAGCAGTTTCAGTGAGGTGTCTGGTTTTATGCCCATCCTGAAAGTCCTCATGACCATTGCAGGCAAGCTGAATGTGTAAAGTGTGGAGCAGCTGGAAGAGTACACACAGAGCTGGTGAACTGCCTCACCTGTTGATGTGCTGCAGGTTGTGGACTCTACTTCTGACTCTGGAGAAACAGATCTGTGCCAGTGCCTGGAACTGGGCTAGGCCAGCACACCTGGCCCCATCCACTCTCCAGACACCCCACTGGTGCCTGCAGCTCCTGGAAACTGTTCTTTCTCTCTCTTCTTTCTTAGTAGTCTGAGGCCACTTTCCAGCCTTGGGGTCTCAGTTTCAGGCTGTCCAGGTTGCACAGAGATCCTTCTTCTTCCCTGTCTCTGGCACAAAGAGGAAACTCCTTCCCTCCCAGGCTGACAATTGCTTTTTTTTTTTTTCAGAAGACAAACAGGGCTGGCACCTGCAGCACCACCACCACAAAACAGGCTTGGGCTGTATTTCCTGCTGCAGTGTAAACCTGCCTGAGTGGTAGCTGGGCTCCCTTGGGACCTAAGCTGGGGTGTCCCCACTCTGTTGGGCTGCAGCAAGGATCTCTCCTGGTTCCTTCTTTCTCTTCATTCTCGTCCTTGACTCACACTTTCACTCCACAGCACCCATATCCTGCTACACCTAGAGCTAACTACTAGTCTGCTCTGAGCCAGCTTTGGTTCTCTCTTTTCTTTGCCCAGACCTCTCTTTTTAATAGTCAAGTCTCCTGTTTACCCACTATCCACCCTTTATATCTTTTCCCCCATAAGCTGTAGGCTCAAGCCCATTATGTTCCAGGTCCAGGGAGAATTCCCCCTTTCAATTCCTGGGACTCTCCCATTCAGGAAGGTTGGCACAGTTGGACTGCTCTGTGCACTTCTCCCCAGAACCTGTCATACCCTGTTTTGGGGCTAAAAGCTGCCCTCTCTGATTCCTGGCCTTTTTAACTTCTTTTAGGTTAGCACAGCTGGACTCTTAGCCACTGGTGTTATCTAAAGGCTTCCTACTTCAGGCTTTTCAGATGGCTTAGGGCTTTTAAGAGCAGCAGGGATTGTTTAAGTCTCATAAAGATATTTCTTGACCTATCCTGACCAGCCCAAACTTGAGCAGGGAAAGACAGCTCATTCCTCCAGGTGTGGTGCATTCTTTCTGTGTGCAGTAGCAGATACATGCAAAGATGGTTCTCAAAGGCCCCTTGGCACTGTGGTGGTAGGAACATGCTGCAGTAGGTGATGCTGTCAGAACTTGAAGATATGGATTGTGCTGAGACTTTTCATCACTGTGGCATTTCCTCTAGGATAAAATAGATGAATGAAGCATATCTGTCCTGGGGAAGAAGTCTGGGAACACAGATGGGATTTCAGGGCACATCTCTGTGTGTGTATATTTCCCTCTCTTCCTCCCTTCTTGCCTTCCTTTCTCTCAACCTCCTTCTTACTAACCAGGCAGCATAATCATTGAACCCTAGGTGGGAGCAAGGCTTCTTCCCAACATTTGGATGCAGCCCTTGCTTCCTCTGCTTGCCGCTTGAGTGATAACACTATCATGGGCCTGTGGTTCAGTACACAAATCAGCCTACCCTACCATGAGACTTAGGAGGGAGGAGGAAAGGAGGAAGAGGATGTGTCTCATTCTCTCCTTTCCAGGTCAAAGTGCCTCCTTGTTGCTGCTGTGTTGTTTCTGTTGCTGCAGTTTGATGCACTGAGAGATTACAAAACAGTGAAATAAAAGCTGTGTTTTGTGATGCTTTTTGTCATAGACTTGTTGCCTCTGGCTGCAGGGAACTTCCTCACTCTACATAGCCACCCACTGAGAGCTGAGTTCTCAGCTTTGGTGAGGGGGCAGTTGAGAACTGTGTGGGGCAAACGAGATTCTGGGCTCTGCTGATGTGGGCAGAGTCCATCCTGTTGTGGTGAGACCTCAGGTCTTACCCCCCTAAGGCTGCAGGGTCAGAAAACTGTTCTTCAGATCGCCTGCCTCAATTGTGACTGTTCATCTGCATCAGACACAAGAAGGTTCCAAGACTGGCTGAGGTTCTCTTGCATTTGATATCAAGAGTCAGAAGTATGTCAGTAAATAAACAGGGAGCCCTTGATGAAATCCTCTCCTGTTGGAAATTAAATGTTATGCCACTGAAGCCATGCAGTTTAAACTAGGATGAGTATTGGACCTGTGTGGAAATTTATACCATTGAATTGTCGGTTCTTACCATTTGTTAATAACTTATGAATCTGTTGGCTGATTTCATTTAAGCATTTAAGGAGGTAAGAAGGCTGAAGTGAAACATCAGTACTGAGATCAAGTCAGGGGGAATCAAGCCAGCTTCTGATAAATTCTGATGTAATTTCAAAAATTATTTTTTTTTAGTTTTTGCTGACAGCTGGTGTATATGTACAGATCTGCCTGTAAACACACTCTGTATACAGGACTGTATTACCTGGCCTGAGGTTGGAAGACTTGGGAGGAAACAGAGGCTCAGAAAGACTGTTTAGATGGTGAAGATTTGAAGGGCTGTTGCTGGGAAGGGACCAGTATTTATGAGAGTTCTGGGGTGTTAGGGACACGACATTCAAGGAAAACCAGCCTTTTGTAATTCTGCTGCTGGCAGAGGCAAACACCAAGTGTGAAGGAGTCTTGGAGAGCTTTTGCAGCCAGGTCTGGGAGCAGTTAGCAAACAACAAATGCTTGTGCAGCATCAGAAGGGGTCATAATGCAGGTATGTGGCATACAGTTGCTAAATGAGTATATATGGGAAATCTCAGCTTTCTGAGATCATTTAACAAGCCTGGCATTTCTTAGATTCTGCCTTTCTGGATCCAGTTATAGTACCCTTTGCAGTCCAGCCCCTTGCTCTCTTTAACTCAGGCCATTTCTACCGCTGAGAAATAAGCCCAGATTTTCCATGTATTTTGCAGATGCGTTTGACTTTAGGTCCCTCCAGCGTGCACAGCTCCTGCTACCCAGGACTTTCGTAGAGACTGGCTGTTTATCCTGCCTTTGCTGCAAGTCCTTCCCAGCTGCCTCTTTGTCCTACCGTTGCTCAGTTTTGCACAGGTTTCCCTCTACAATCACCATCCCTGAAGCTCTTGGTAAAACAGGGAAAACAGGCAGGGGGAAGTGACGTGACCCTTGAAAGTGTTGGAGAGGCTTGTGGCGGAAGCCCTGTCTCTGTGTCCGTGCTGTAGTGTGTTACCCTTCAACCCCCGCTGGAAAGCACTTCTCCATTTATAGCCCTCTCTCTGCTGGCTGGTAACAGCCTCTGGTCTATGGGCAGCAGCCCCTCTGTATTGCCCCTACCATGTGGGCACAGGGTACCGCAGCACCCCTGCACTAGAGAAAGCTATTTCAGCTGAGTGAGAAGGCTTGTGGGTTGATAAAGAATTTGGGGTGGGGGGTTGTGGGGGTCAGTAGGAAAGGATCTCTGGGCACAGAGAACAGAGCTCTAATCCTGTCGCAGATAACATCATGTCTGCAGGCTAGGCTTGTGTGTGTTTGGGGGAGCTGGAGGGGCAGAGATTGTTAGGCAGTATTTGTTTGTAAAGCCACTTGCTCTGAAGATAATGCTTGCACTAACTTCTATTGAGGGAGCAGTGTGAGTCCCCACAAAGTCCTTTCCCAAAGTGTCTTTGAAGCCAAGAACCCATTGAAAGGAAGAAAGGCCAAGAGAGGGGATTAGTTTGTTCAGCAGCTGTGAATTTCAGTGGGAGGCTGATGAACTCCAAAGTCTTTGTTGAGATGTTTTTTGTAAGGAGCCCTGCTGGAGGGAGAGACCCACACGGGGGCCGCGGCCTTAGACAAGAAGGAATCTGAAGCGGCGGGGAGCTGTAAACGGGCCACAAGGACTTTTCCCAAACACTTTTCGGAAAAGGTGTTGTAAAGAGATCGGAGGGGGATTAGCATGTGAAATGACACTTTCCATTGACTCCACAGAGGGGAGGGGAAAAGGGCTGGCTGGCTGATTTATTAGCATTTTGTTCCCTTCTCTATTCTGCTCCCCCAGCAGCCCCCCTCCCCTCTCTCCCCTCCTCTCGAGCCCTCTAAAGAGGTTTGGATTGGAAAAGGGAGCGGGGGGCTGCCTGTTTGTGTGTCATCTGGGCGAAGGTGACCACCTGGGAAGCTGAATGTAAATATTTCTCCTCTGAGGAATGCGCCTTCATTAAAGCGAAATGAATACATGGAAGCATCCAATCCTGCCCACAATGGCAGTAGGACCTTTACCGCTGCGGGCTCCCTGCGCCGGAGGGGGGGCCCGCTGCTGAGGTCAGCACATTTTGCAGCTGCTCTGTCGCCCTTCTCCCGCGGCGGAAGCGGCGCGTGGCGATGGGGGTCGCGCCTCTGCTGCGCCCACGGCCCCGGCTGTGCCCACAGCTCTGCCCACGGCCCTCCCTGCGCCCACGGCCCCGGCTGTGCCCACAGCTCTGCCCACGGCCCTCCCTGCGCCCACGGCCCTCCCTGTGCCCACAGCTCTGCCCACGGCCCTCCCTGCACCCACGGCCCCGGCTGTGCCCACGGCCCTCCCTGTGCCCAGCGGGCACACCTTGCGCTGCGTCGCCGCCCTCGGGGCAGGTACGGGGTGGGAACGGGAGGAAAAGGGAAAGGGCTGCCACATCTCGTGTTTCCAGCTGGCTGTGGAACGGGTTGAAGGGTGCAGGCGGGTGGTGGAGGGGACACTGAAGGAAAAGAGGACAGGTGTCCTCCCTGCCTTGCCGTTGTCCCCACTGCCTTGCCATGGCTTTACCTGCTGGGCAACAGGCTCTTGCCACCTCTTTGCCCTCCTGCCCAAGGATGCATTCCCACCACAGGAGGAACTGCTGACGGAGATGCAAGAGAGACCTAGGGCAGGGTCACTGTGTTAATAAGAACCTCTGTGGAAACAGCCAGTGGTTTGTGTGTGAAGTGGAAGTGGTTCAGTTTTCCCTGAGAATGGGCCAAGATTGTTTCTTGCAATTTTTGAAGGGCTCTTGCTCTAGTGAGACCCTAGATTGTCTTATGTCCAAATTCCCATTCCCTATGAAGCAGTCCTAGCTAGGATTAAGGGGTCTATTTGATACCACATACAGACTGCTGAGTGTCTCTAATATATCAGCTATGAAGCGGGCAACTGGGCCCCTGCCTGCCCCCCTCCCATTCCATTTCCTCGTGGCAGCTACATTACAGTTGGATGCATCCTCAAGCAAGCTCGAGGAGAGAGCACGCTTTCCCTTCCTGGTAGAACCCGACGTTGTGCTGCATGGAGGGAACTGGTGAGGTCTTCCTGGACTCAACAGATGGGTAAGCAGATGGGTTTTAATCTCCGGGACTGAAACTACAAATATCCATGGATAAAATGGGATGAAAGAACACCCAGTTACTTAGACACAACAGCATTTTGCAAGCACTTAGCTACTGATTTATTGCATTGGCTATTGGTTTACAAATATTGGCTACAAGACATATCTAATGGCCAGTAACATAGCTCTTCTGGCTTCTCATCTGGCTAAAGGACATTTCAAACAGCAAAGTAGATGATAACATCATAGCCCCGGGGAAGATTGCTGTGATGGTGCAGTGAGCTTCCCCAGGTCCTGCAGCTGGCAGCTTCTTACCTCCCTACCCCAACCACAGTAAGGGAACAGAGATACATCAACCAAATCTTCTTGCTGCTTGCGTAGCCTATAGAATATATACAATAAATGGTAGAGGAAAAACTGTTATGTATACATCATAGTAACTGTGCAATAAATTAAACTTCAAAGTGCTTCACTTTCCTATTTACACCACCATTAAATAGTAACTGACGTTATTTTCTCAGACTATGAGGAAGTATTTAGTTAGTTAGCTGACAGGGTAAGAGTGCTTGGCAAGTACACCAGGAGGTCGAGAATGGGATCAGCTGGCAGCTCCTCTCTGGGAAAGACTCATGAGGAAAAAGTGACTGGTGAATTAAGTGTGAGGGCATCTTTATGGCATCAGTCAGGGACTTTGGCAGGAGTGAAAAGGCAGACCATACCTGAAGGCTTGGAAGATGCAGAGAAAGCATGGAAACCCCAGGTGATGGAATCCCTTTTTTGAGCAGCTGTTTAATGGCCAGGTCAAGCAGCAGCTTCAATCTTGATGCTGCCATTTCTTATGCAAAGTAAAGCACTGGAGAGCTTAGCAAAGTTGTCGAAGGATGGGAAGTGACACTGTGGGCCTCCTGGAGGCTGGCTTGCTGCAGGAAGGAGTCACATGCCTTTTCTATTCCCTCATAGTGTAGGGCTTAGGCAATAACAACTTCATTTTAGTGCCTCTATTTTTTTTAGGGTACTAAAAGCCTCTTCTCATTTAGGGATTACTGCTCTGAGCTGCCCAACTCTGCTGGTGCCATCTCAGTTTCCTTGTGCTTTCCTAAGTATCAATCTCACTCAAAAGCCCAGAGCAGGTGGTTGTTTGGGGAACAGACAAGCTCAAAAGCACAGCAGCTAGCAAGACCTCTTGTGTTTTCAGAAGCAAAACCAGACAGAAACATTGGATAGAGTGACTCTGAGTTGAAGGGGCCAAATCTCACCTATTTTTTTCAATACTTGAAGGTCTCCCCAGAAGTCATCACCCACTGCATGAATGCCCTGTATGACCAAGACCTGCTCTTTTGCCTTGCCCAAGCCCCAGAGAGGCAGCAGTGGGAATGAGACAAAACTATGCCAAATGGAAAAGGTGCCAAGGGCTGATGGGGAGGGCAAAAGAGGAGAGGAGCCAACAGAACCATGGACGCAAGTCAGAGCTTTCTCTTGAGTTTGCGGCTGGCCCCGCCACCTCCGCTCCGCTCCCGCTTCTCCTTGCGGACACAGAAGTACTTGGTGACCCTTTTGCGGCACTGCTCGCACCGCACGGCGCAACACCAGTGGAATTTGCAGTTGCAGCTGGACACCATCTCAGCTCGCCTCTCTTCCACTGCCAGCCCACAGTCCCCACACAGCCGCCGACAGCTCCGTTTCTCCCACTTGCTGAGTGCCTTGCCCCTCTTCAGGCACTCCCTGCCCTCTGTGCCCAGCAGCCCCAGTGTCTTGTTCTCCAGGCAGTAGTCAGGAGAGTCTTCTAAATGGACCAGTTCCTTCTTGGAGATGGAGCTGAAGGTCTCAGCAATGGCACCCCGGCTGGCAGCACTGTTCCCTGCCCCCTGCAGCAAGTCCACCTTCAGGGCTTTGTGGTACCTCTCCTTGAGGTAAGTTCCCACCTCCCGAAACTCGGGCAACTGCAGCCAGCAGGTCTGGGTGGTGCAGCTCCCCGATACACCATGGCATTTGCAAGTCCGCTTCATGGTCCCTTTCACTGCCTACAGGGTGAGCAGAGAGAGAGGATTCAAGGAAAAGTCCAAAGGGGTCCTTTCTATATTGCAGTGCATGCAGAAACATGGCTCTGGGCCTGTGGAGGAGTTTGTCATCAACCCTCCCTGTGCCATAGACCTGAAGCTCACAGATTTGCTTCTCCACAGTACTCCCCTCCTGGAACTGGGAGAAGGAGGACTGCGGGAAACCGTTAGCATCTGCTACCTTAGAGCAAATGCCATGCATCACATTGTACTGCTGCCATCCCCCCGGAAGCTGTTTTTTCTGACCATGTGTTTTTAGCAGCAGCAAATTGTGATTCTTCAAGGTGAATGGTCAGAGCCAATCTGGCACGTATTGTCAGGTCTGGAGGGAGAGAGAGACTCACCTTTCTACCTGCCTCGTTGTTATGCAGGTTCATAGCAGCTCTGGCATCTTGTCCAGTCTCCAGAGCATCCACAAATTGCTTGGAAATGGCTTCCCCAAAGCCCACGTTATCACTGCAGCCTCCCCACAGCCAACCTTGTCCGCCTAAGAGAGGAGATGAGATGTGTGCTGTCAGAGAACCAGCTTCTTGCCTGCCTGGCTTTTTTCTCTGGGGCGTCAGAAGTGATGGGAGGGAATGAAGGCTGTAGGGCAAGTACAGCCTTTAACCTCAGATACATTCAGATTCCCTCCAGTTGAGCTCATGACATTTCTGCTGAGCCCTGGATAGTATAGCTCAGGCAGGCAGTAAAGGGGAATGTCCTGTACAACACATGCAGGGATTTCCAGGCTTTCCACACAGCAGGATTGAGAAGTTGTCAATTATCATGCATTAGCAGCCATACAAATAAGCCTTTGGATCTTCAATCCTCTTCAAACCCTAAGTTGAGCTCATTCAGCCTGACTTACAGGGACAGCATCTTGCTAACTTGGATTAGCAAACTGGTGGAGGCATCCTGGTTTGAGGGAACAGATTCCGCTCCATCTGAAATAGCCTAGGCCTGGTACACATGTATTGAGAAGGCCCTCTATTTGGCACACCCAGAGTTCTAGGATGATGTTTGGCATCTTAGAAGGATCTGGTTTTCCAGTTACCATAAAGAAACAAAGGAGTCATTACACAACTGTGAAAATGCACAAAAATATGTGGAGAGTACTTTTTTGAACTGTGTGGGAGCTCCATAACTTAGCTTGGCTGACTGGAAAAATGTCACATGGTTTGCTTCTTTCACTCCTAGAGGAAAATGCCAAATTATTTATGAGGATTTGAAATCTGGAACATTCTGACCCTAACATGCCTTGGCAGTACATCTTGGGAGTTGTGGTTTAATGGCCTTATGCCTCACTTGAAAGGCTGGACTTGCCCAGACTTCCCCAGGGCATCCTCTCTCCCAAGGAAAGGCAGGAGTGTGTCACGGGAGGTGGATGATGAAGTCCAAATCAAGAGCTGGGTCTGAAGGGAGAATGGAAACCTTTCACCAGCTTGGATTCAGTGCAATGGCTGAATTGAAACACACTCTTTTGGTCAAGCCCAAAAGTTTCCTACACCTTACAAGGTTTTAAGTTCACCATGGAAAATTTTCATGAAAAACAGATATGTTTGGGGTGAAAGAACTGTAGCATGACAAACTTGGTTGTCCAGAGAAGATAAAATTTTTTATGTCATTGCCCAAAAGTCTTTCTCTGCTAGAGATTCCCAAAGTTTGGACATATAAGCAGCAGTGGCTGCTTTCAAAACTATTAGCCAGCAAAATAAATTACTAAATACTGGACATTCCAGAAGAATTTGTCATAAACTGACATACTGACTGCTTGTGTGGCTGGGCAAGGCATGGCTTTTAAAAGATTTTAATAATTTGAAAATTGACCTCTTTCCATTCAAAACAAAAAACCGTTTTCTGTGAAAGCTGAGCAGAGAGCTGGTGCGGTGCAGCCTGGGGTTCCACACTCAGGGGTGCTTAGTGACTGAGGACCTGCAGACCACTGTTACATGAACAGTGTGAAAGCTCTGTGCTGCCGCAGTGGTTCTCTTGGGTGTGCTCTTGTGTGCCTGCCATGCTGACAAATGCTGGAGAGGTTTATAAATGCCACCCTGCTTTCTCTCCTGGTCATTCTGCTCTGCGACCACCCTGGCCCTGCAGACCCTGGGAGCCCTGAGGTACCTGATAAGCTCTAACAGGAACTGCCATTTAGATGCATGGCATCAGATCCTCTCCTCTGCCTGTATGATACTGCCATTGTCCCCAGCAGCTTGAATAGAGTTCTTCTTGATTTGAACAGGGAAACTGCAACCCCTTCTACTTCCTGCTCATTTAGAAAGTAATAGAAAGCGTCAAGGGCTTGGCCTCAGGTAGTGTAAACTGGAGGTAGCTACCACAGAGCTACTTTAGTTTGCTTACTTCCAACTTCCTCAGGTTTACTTTGGTTTGAACAAGGCAAAGCTCTGGTCTGGGCATTATTTCCAGGTGCGTAGACCAGGAAGGGGGTGCATGCCTCAGTGGAGGAGAGAAGAGCTTCTCCTGCCGCCTGGGACATGAGTGAGGAGCAGCAGCTCATCCCTTCTTACCCAGTTGTCCATTGCGGGAGTCGTCACAGCCACAGTTGTCAAAATCCCCCAGGCTGCAGTTCCGTGTCAGTGTGTACATGACGCCTGCAGAGCTGATGGCATGGACAAAGGCAGTTTCTCTGTTTGCTGTCAAGTGGGAATACAAAGAGAACAGATGTGCTAAAGATTTCACAGCAAGACCACTGTTAGAAATTACTTCTGCCATGCAGGAGTCTGTATAGGAAGATCTGCAGTGGGGAAGGTTTTGTGGGGTGAAGAACAGGCCCTACATGTCAGATTAGCTTAGTCTGGGCTTGAACTGCACTAAGACAGAAGTTCCTAAATTTGATCCAGACTGACGCATCCATTTCTAAGAGTGTGGATGAGATAGCACATGGTTGACCTTTGGGACCTCAGCAGTGGTGACATAGCACAGACAGCCAAATGTCCCCCACTTCTTGAAGTCTTGAAGTGTTGAAGCTAGATCTCAGCATGTCTGGGAGCTGATGGGTGAAGAGGTCTCCTGGAATGATCCCTCTGGGGGATTCCTGGGAGAGGCACATCCCAGGTGGGGATGGGTAAGAAAAGGAGGCACTTGGGAAGAGAGGAGAGGGCCACGGGCTCTAACCTGTAGCAAGGGGGTCCCGGTAGTGGTATCCAATGCTTTCCTTACCGCTGCGCAGCCCACCGTGGCTGGAGAGCTGCAGTGCCCTCTCAGGGCAGTTCCAGCGGTCCCAGGCAAACTGGAACTTGCACTCCTCGATGCCGCTCTGCGCCCCGGCCGCCACACTGCTGGAGTAGATGAGGTAGGCCTAGGAGCAGAGCAGGGTCAGGACAGGGATGATGTGTATTTTCAGCTGAAAATAACTTGCATGCCATTTTACAGAGACAAGACATATGGAGCTGAGGAGGTCTCCCAGTCTTGGCTTCCCTGGAAGTGAAGCTCACCGCCAGCAGCAGCAAAGGTATCTCCTGCTGTGCTGGATTGGAGCCTGAGCCTCCCAGGGAAAGAAGGCTGAGTTCCTGACTGTTTAGCCACACTGAGAGATGTGCCAGCCAGCCTCTGCCATGGGAAACCCCTTATCTCCCCAACATGAGAAGAGGCAGAGCTTTCTGCTCAGAGATCAGGAAGCTCCAGGCCAGCAAGTGCCTCAGCCTGCCTCCTTCTTCACTGCAACCCCAGGGGGACTGCCTGTGCTTTGGGGCAAGTTTGCTCCACCAGTGCTTTGAGAGCTGTAGAAAGAGTTGGATGAGCCTGGAAGTGTTCCTGGGAAATAGAACAAAAAATAGGTAAATTTTAGCTGGTCCTGGTTAGGAAAAAAAGCCTCTGAAAGAGGAGAACAAGATTGTGGGGGGTCAAAAGTACTGAACAAGGTCCTGTCAGTTCTAGTTGTGCTCCTTGAGGCAGTATGTTTTACAGGGCCTACAGAAAGTACTCTCTGGCCAGTTCCGCGTGGGTCCTGATGCCAACCTGATCATCAGGAAGCAATAGATGACAGGTGAGAGCCTTAGCTGGTGTCAGTAGACAAATCTCCAGAATCTGGCCCCAACCAGCTCAAAAGAACCCCAGGTCAGTATTGCTTAGGGCTGATGCTGCCCAAGAAGTTGCAGTCCATAGCAGGTCTTTCCCAGTCTTTCTCTGCCTTGTTGCTGGAAACCTGGGATTGGAGGGAGCTCTGGCCAAGGCTGGGTAGAGAGGAGGGGGAAGGAGGACCCCTCTCTTTCCCTCCCTCCCTGGGTTTAGTGGAATGAGGAAAAGTGATCAAAGGGATTTCTCTTACCTTGGGGCCCGTCATCAGGAAATTATTCACTGACCTGGAAGACAGAGACAGTGTCAGCAGGGAGGGGGTGATGGTGGAGGGGCCTGGGGAATGCCAAGCATCCCAGGGCTCTTCTCTCACTTCCCACACAGTCTGCCTGTCTCCTGGCTGCAGGCACCTTTGGTCTTTCCCTCATCTCCCCTTGCTGCTCCCTGAGAGACAGGAAGGTGCCATCTTTCCCCCTGGCTGTACTGGGCTGCAACCCCCTCAGTGCTTCGTCCTTTTGCTTTCCTCTGCTCAGCTGCCCTTTGTATGAATCTTCACATTATTTTAATGTTTTCCTCTTCCTCTAGCCTTGTTTTTTACCTGTTCAACTTAACTCAGAGTAGCATTTCCTGCAGCACCAGGAGCTGGACCGTGTGCCAACACCATTCTCCCTGTTGGACCACACTGAGGGAAGGAGGAGGTCACACCACTGTTCCTTTGCAGTGTGTCCCAGCTGCATTCCTCCAGATCACAGTCCCTTGTTTTCCTGCAGTGTCAGCTCTGACTGCCCACACTCTCCTCTCGGTCAGCTTATGGTGGTGGCTGAACACAAGTATACATGTCCTCTCCCTCCTGCTGGACACTGCAGGGAACCCTGGGAGTTTGGGATGGGTGGGGGACCTAGCCAAAATTAAATTTTCTGGTGTTACCCCTGAAGGTGTGGAGGAATCATCTCCAAGGGCCAGGCAGTGTGGCTGTTCTCCAACACCACCCCCAGGGGCTTGCACAAACAGTGCTGTCTGGTCTGAGTCTTTCTCCAGCAGGAAAGACTGTCAGTGCAAATGGTCAGTCAGCATTAGGACTACACATGGTGCAGTGACCACCATACAGATCTTGGAGTTTGGCTGCGTGAATCCCACTTAGCCTTGTCATGGTGGAAAGGACTGACACTTTGAAAAGGCTCGAGAGCCAACTCTAAATATCCCAAGTCAAAAAAGAAGTGAGAAAAGAGATCTCTCCTATGAACACCTAATTCCGGCCTCTCCAGGTTTGCACAATAAATCTAATCACTGTCTCTGGAGCATCTCCCCTGCTGGCACTCCAGAGAAATGGGTGAGTGCTGTTATCCCCTGGGGTGGACAGTGAGGCCAGAGAGGCGCCATGAGTGGATTGAGATCTTGCAGTGAATGAGTGGTTGGGGCAAATGATAGAACATGCACCGATAGAAACTGGGCGCCTCAGCTTCTCCTCAAGATGATGTTCTGCTTCAAATGAGCTACAGGTGTCACCCTGGTTAGGCAAAGAAAGGGATCCTCCTTTTGTGCTATGAATCCAGCACAGGCAGTGTGGAGGCATCCACAGGCAGAACCAGGCACTGCTGTCCCAAGCTGAGGTACAAAGTGCAGCCATGCTGCAGCCCTGCCATAGACACAGGGGCAGACAGGGCAGCAGGACTGGTGCCCAGGCATCAGATATGTGACAAATTGAGAAAGGATGTTACCCTGCCCTGGAAAATTTCTGCAATTAGCAAGCCCGTTTTCCCTCTGCTAGAACTGCTTTCAGGGAGATCCTGTCTGAGGTAGAGCACAAAAACGAGGTTTCATTGCTATAGCTTCCTAAAAATCACAAGAAAGTTGTTCTTTGCTGTTACAGTTAAGAAAGAGTTGAGAGAATGAACTTGTAATGTTTTCCTCAGGCAAATCTATCTATTTTTGGGGGTTTTTTTTTGTTAGCTGGTTGGTTTCAGGTTTTTGTGGGGGTTTTTTTGGTGAAAATGTGTCCATATTGATGAAGCTTGCTTTGGGAAATATTAAAAACAGAGGTGGGCTGTGCAAGAGCAGAAGATCCTTTCCCTTTGTTCCCGGCCTGGGATTCAGACCCGGCTGTGCTCCAGTCCTCATGGGCACTTTAACACAAAGTCGATGGTTGTTTTGCAGAGGAATTTTCCTTTGGAAGCTGCTTCTGCATTGTACAGCTAATTAAATATTTCCTGGGACTTGGAGAGATGGCATCTGTAGCTGAGTGATTAGAGCATTGGGTGACCTGAATCACACAGGGCCATGAACCAGGGGCTAATCAGACTGTGTAAGCTCCACGGGTCCCCATCCTAACGCAATTGGGTAGCAGCATGAACAAGTCATTTTTCCACCTGGTTTCCCTCCTGTCCTTTGCCTTGACCTTAAGTGCTTTGCTATAGGGACCACACTCAGGATGGTGTCAGTGTGAATCTGAGCTCCTGGTAGCAGCTGTGAGAAAACTCTGGTAAAATGCCCCCGTGTAGGCAAGAACTAGAAAACTGCAGGTCCTCTCTTACCTTGCTTTTGTGGCCACAACAAGAGATACATCCCATTGATGTTGCTTCCTATGTGTGTAGGAAACCCCAAATTCACAGTATACAACAAAGATTTGCCTCAAGCCCCTGCTGGCATCATCATAGATTAGGAACATCTGAGCAGTTGCAAGGGTGGCTTTAGGAGGAGGATAGCAAACCACACATTCAGGATTTACAGCAAACCAGCCAATTGACATGACTGCATTGAAGCAGAGGATCCGTTCCTCCCACAATAAACCTCAAGGTTCACAAAAAGGCCAAGTTCAGGATATGCCAATTTGCCATCTGCAGCTGAGCAAATGATACAGTAGCAATTTCCCAGCAGGATATTCTGAACATTTTTAAGCAGTTGAGAGACAGAAGGCATTTTCCCAGAGCTCTCAGATCAACAGGCAGCATGCTGCTGGGCGGGTTTGTAGGACTTAGACAAGTAAAGGATTCATTTAGACTTGGTGCATTTGACACCCCAACATTTAGCTCTTGCAGCTGCAAGTGGGTTCAGCAGAAGGGGAGCTGGGACTGTCGTGTGGCTGGAAGCTAGCTGAAATTCTTATTATTTATTGTTGAAAGGGAAGGACATATGATAATGGAGACAGAACATGTGTGCTTTGCCTTTGCTCTTATGATTTAGTTAAGAAAAATGCATCTCCATTCTGTATAGCCTCCAGTGAGGGCAGAGAGCAATTAAGCCAAAAGTTTCACAGGTGTAGTGCAGTATTGACAATGCTGCTAGAATCGTCTCTGTGCTGCAGGCAGGAATCACTACAAAAACTAATCTCTCTTCACTTGTTTTCTCTGTAGTGTGATCTTTTAAAAATATTCATTTATTTCTACTAGATTTTCATAGCATTATAAAGGAGAGCAGAATGCAATCCTAAATAACTAGCTAGCTGCATCCAGAGCAGATGTTAACCAGTCCAATTCCGATGACTTTGGTGACTTTTTAAAATCACACACATAAAAAGAAACACTTGAAGTAATTTCTCTTCTTTGAGAAAACTCACAAGGTCTCACCCCTCTCTCTCCACCTTCAAACTCCAGGACAGTGTTACAAAGTCTGAAATGCAGCCGATTCAAGCCTCAGCAGGTACAGCGAGGGGACCCACTGAGCTCCTCAGCCCCCTCCCCAGCCTTGCAGGGCCCTGGCCAGGGTACACTGCTTCCCTCACTGCAACTCTATGCCTCCAGGTGAAAACCAAATCTAGGGCAAGAGATCTTCATTGCATCTGATATTAGGAACTTATCTCAGAGCCAATGCATATCTATAGCAGGAGTTCTCTATCATAGTTTTATTGAATCTGAAAGCAAGGAGCCCTGCCAAACAGCTGTTCCATTATATTTTACACATATCAAATACTAACAAGCCTCTGATAATTCCATCTCAGTTAAAACTTTCACCAATAACAGCATCCCACTCCTCAGTTTAATATGCCCTAAGAGTCTTATCTATTCTCCCATTAAAATATTTGTTTGATACCTTATCACCCACTCAGGCTACTGTGCTGTTGGTTCAGCTCTTTAGAAAATTGTATTTAGATATTTACTGTCATTATTGTAAATACAGAAAATGGGTAGAATTTCCCTTTGGATCTGAGTTTCATTCTCAAGTATGAACTCCCCAAGGTTATTAAAAAACCAGAGAGACTGGAAACTAAAGGCAGTCCCACAGCTGAAGTGTCAAAAAAAGAACATTTACAAACAAACTGCTGCATTAGAGGTTGTTACATTATTGCCACAGGATAGGAGACTGGGCTGCAACTNTGACATTTTGATCACCTAGAAATACACTGGTTGAATGGTCAATTAAATGGTAGAATTTAATTCATGGTCAGAGAAGGGAAGTGGCCACATATATATAGAAAATAATTTTTGTTTTTCTGTATTGCCCGCCCCCCNAACCAGCACAAATTTCAAGCGGAATTATTTTATGATTCCCACAAACTTTGCTTTTTTTTTTCTCCCCAAGAGTTAAGGGACAGTGTCTGTAAAATGATAATTTCAAATAAAGGTTGCAATTTTCCTTTCTCTCAGGAACTCATTACCTATGAACAATATGCAGAGAGAAGTAGGATTATCTTGATCTATAAACTTTTCTCTTAGATAAAAACTTCTCAAAGGCAGACAGGGAATTTAAACATCTAACTGTGGATTGAAAATGCTTCAGATTTCCATATTTAACTACTTTGTGCACTGAAATTTCTTTCCTTTGAAAACGTTTCTTTAAAATGTTGATTTTTTTTTTTAATGTATTCTAAACCTGGGGTTTTTTGAGGAAAACAAGACATATACATAAGAAGAGCAGAAAAATTACAATACAATCAGCATGAGCTCTTGCCTAGCCCTTCTGCAGAACATACATATTCCCCTTGTATCAGAAGGGAGATTTATCTTGAGTTTGCTGCTTTATAGTATTTAGACATATACAAATTGTTGCACATTCTTTTAATGAAGGGAGTAGGAAATCTCTGAAAGAACATAAATTTTACTCCCAGACTAACAGGAATGAGTTCCCATTACTCTTTAGTTTCTCCTTCTGTAATTTTGATTTCTCCATCCATGGTAATAACCCTAGAGATCTGTTATGGGGAAAGCAGGAGATTTTAGTTATTGCATGGCGAAAGACTTTCCTTGCCATTAGAGATAAGCCTGTAGCCCACTTTGCAGGTTCCCCAGGGCATCACAACAATGGAAAATAAAGTTTGGGTTCTCCGTAAAAATCATAGGAAAAAAACCCTACGGAGCCCATCTCCATAGGGGCATGGGACTGATAGACTCTGCAGGAAATGATACAAGACTTGATGCAAGTATAATCTCTTGCTGCTCACTCTTATAGAACTTCTCTGGAAAATAATATAAAACCACCCTTAGGACAGAGCAAGAGGTCCACAGGAGATGGTCACAGGTTTGTGCCCAGTAGAATTGGTCTGATGGGACTCAGGTGGCTGGAAACCAAGCCATAGCAATCTCCGTAGCGAAAGCTTCTCCCCAGGAAATCCTAATACATTAATTTCAGATGTGTAATTCTGACCCTGTGTTTGCCACCGAGCCTGGATCTCAGGCTGCTCATGCAGAGTGACACTCCTGTGGATCTAATTCACCCCTGCTGCCTCTGAGCTCTTAATCAGGGACTGTCTTCTTTGGGGAGCATGAGAGAAGCCCCACTTGATTGATAAAGACAAGCAACAAGCTGACTGTGAGCCTCTGGAAAAACAAGTCCCTCGCTCTTCCACTCAGTTATCTTTCCACTTGGAAGTGAGGGGCTAGGTCCACTGCATCTGCTCTCCTCTATTTTACCCCAGCTCAGGATTTGGCCCGTAGTTATTGTTGGGAGGCACAGGGGAAAAGTGGGACTTGCATAGGTCTAACCTCTCTGCCAGTGAGTGTGTCGGGACTTAGTTAAATATCTGGCTTCATTAAAGACAGAACTGGGCTAAATGGGAAAGAGGGGACATTTAGGAAGGTGAAGAGGAATTTCCTTAGGGTATCTGGGAAGAGCACCTGTCTGTGACACAGACTGAGGTGCTCTCAATACTCACCAGGCACAGCAGGATTGGAAGAAGGGAGTGAGGAAGAGGATGCCCAGATAAGGATCCATGTGAAATATAAAATCCAAATAAAGAAGAAGAAAGGAGATCCTAAAAAAACCCCTCAACTTGGGTATCACCACCACCAGAGAAAAGGAAAAAAATAAACAGAAGTAAATTAAGAAAGGGATGGAGTTACTTTCCACCCGGCAGTCCTGGTGTGATGAAGAGGTGTATGTCTCCTGAATCCCAAGTTCTGCAAAGGGTAACCAATCCTAAAGTAAGAGCTAAAGGGGGTTGGTGAAATGGAGCCGCAGAACTTCCTAAGAAGAGATTATCTACTTAATTAAAGATTTTTTTTTCCCCTAAGTCCTTCAGCCAATCAGGACTCAAGTGCCAGAGAGAGATTGAACTGATGAAAAGAACACCCCAGGTTCCTCGAAGACAAATGCACCACGAAAGGGATAAGAGGGGGGGAAAAGGGGAAAACAAAACAAAACAAAACACCAAGAAAAAAAAGAAAAAGGAAAAAAAAGAGAGAGAGGGATAAAGAGAGAGACAGCAAATCCCTTAAAGAAATCACTAGATTCAATCTCCACTAGCACTGTGCCGGCTCTCCATTTCCCACAATGGGAACTGGAAGGGCTCCTTTTTGGAGTGCAGTCACCTCCTCCTGTCTTGGAGACACTGCTGAGGCCGGGATGTGCTGGGTACCCTGGGATGAGGGCTTGAGTTCAGGCTGTCTGTGTCCACTGCTTGGGTCACAGACAGGAGAACATTGTCTCTGCCTCAGTCTCTCCCAGGAGTTTAAGTGGGATCAGGGCCAGTTCCTACCTCCATCTGCTTCTTCATCAGTGACCTGCTCTTTATTCCCACATCCTGTTTGCTTCATGTTATTCTCACCCAGGAGAAAGGCCTCTGACTAAACCTTCCCATTCCCCCTTCATTTTTTGCTATTGGGGTTTCCTATAAAGTCCATGGGAAGGGGTCTTTTGTTTGTGAGGGTTAGTGGTCTCTCACTGAGGGCTCATCCCTCAGTCTAGCAGCCAACAGCTGCTTTAGCTACTTAGAAGTGCATCCAGCCTGCTGGCCATGTGGGACAACCCAGTACTGTCACACCACCTGCTAGACATCCTGACTGGCCCTAGAACAATATGACCAGCTGTACCACTGTGTCCCAAAGCCGTAGGAGGATCTTCTCCTCATTGCTCAACTGCATTTTATGCTGTGTGGACATGATCAGCCAAAACATGGGATCAGACCAGTCAAACTCATTTCATCTGGGGCACAACTGCCAGGCAGAAAGGCTGAACTCAGGCAGGATTTGAAGAAGGCTGAGCCCCTGTGGCTGAGGCAAGAGGCAGGGCTGGCTGCAGGCTGAGCTTTGCTTGGGGACACCTCAAATGGATGAAAGTCCCTCCCGAGTTGCACAGTCTCAGGGACAGAAACTTGCCCAACAAAGATTTGCTCTCAGACAGACTTTGGCCATCTCACAGTGAGCCCAGCAGTCAGTGTCCAGGTTAGGGAGACCTGGCCAGGCATAAACTGGGCACAGCACATAGGACATGACTGGCAAAACACTACCTTTGCCCAGAGTGGCTAGGCAGTTGGTGGGCACCTAGTAGAGGAGAAAATACAGCGGCCAGCAATTAATCCCAGGGCCAGCTGTGCCTCCCAGCTGTGTCCTATTACAGAAAAGCTGATGGTATTTGCACTCATTAAAGCCCCAGCTCCTACAGCAATGGGCTTTTTAAGAATGAGGGTGCTATGCATGCTGACAAAAAGATTGAAAATTTATCTAGTAGGAGATAAAACCCCAGAAAGTGAAAGGTGGGGGGAATAAACCCTTTTCTTATTTTTAAAATTATTTTTCATGATTAATTATATTGAAAAAAAATTTCAATGCTGTGATGTTTAGCAGAGTATAATGGTTTTGGTGGTCTAATTCAAGTAGTGGGGGTGGCTGTGCTTCCCCTCCTAGGCAGTCCTGGACCTGATGTAGGGAACAGCTGCAGAGGTGGATGCTGCCCCATGGGGGCTAAAGGGCTATCATGGGACTCAGTCCCACTGGGACAGTGCTGGTGGGGTGCAGGGGATATCACCACCCTGGCATCTATTCCTTGTGGTAGGAAGGGGAAGAATTTCCAGTTGTTTCTTGTAAGTCTCCAACTGACTGCATCAGGACTTTGAACACAAATTTTCACAATTCTCAGGCCTGGCAGCAACAGCATTTTGGAATCATGAAACACTTCAGACATGTCTTGACCAACTGGAAAGGAAGGACACTATTGGGTTCACTGGGGTGAGCTGTTTTTGTTACTCCGAGACAAATGAAGTAAGGAGTTTGCAAAAAATAGGAAAAAATTAATTGTAGGTGATCTGAAACAAACAGGTGGAATTAATCTTTTTATACTAACTTGTACAAGAGGCAGCCAAGCCTTTTTCCCAGCTCACAGAAGCACCAGCAGCTTCAGAAACAGCAGCCTCTCCTGTCAGCTTCTAATTCCTGTTAAATGGAACAGTCACTTTCCTGGAAAAGTATGGCTGTCAAACCAAAGAAACTGGAGGCAAAACCTGAAAAAAAACTGTCTCAAACATGTCTCAAAACATTTAATTACAGCTCTCAAAAGCTGCTTAACAGATTCTATGAAGCACTCTAAAGAAGTGGGATGCAAAATTGTTTTATAATCTTCTTCAAATGTTGTTGTTGTTATTGTTACTGACAAAAGCTGTGTAAACTTACTAAAATGGACCCAGAGAGCATTAAAATATATTTTATAGCAAGGACTGGTAACTTACCCCAGCTGAACCCCTGGCCAATACAGATCTCTTCTGACCTTTGCGCTAAGTGCTGTAATGTGTGTTTGACTATTTGCTCATCTCCCAGAAGGGCAGGCAGGGCTTGAGGACAACAGGAGATAGAGAACCTACCACCACCTGTGGTAATTGCTTCAGCAAGCAAAATTTTAATATAATATGTCTATATTTAATTTCCAGACTACAGAGAAAATCTGAACTGTCCTAAAAGAACTTATACAAGTAATCACAGAAAAATTAAGGAAAACAAGGACTCTAACACTCTTGCTACCTTCCACCCTGGTACAAATGCAACTGATGGATGTAAAAAAAGAGGTTAAGAAGTGGAGATAATAATTCCAAGTCTGGCTCACAGATATATCAAGCCTGTCATAACCAGCACCCCAAGAAAGTGTAGGTGTTGCTCGCAATCCTGTATTGAACATGTCATGTGTTATTCTGCTTCTACAGACAAGTGGCTCCAGAAACAAACCCAAATAAAGGCTGGAGAAATGTAATAGCTTTCCTGAGTTTGACTGATATGCAATGAAAGGANAAAAGGCAGGAAAGATGCTGGTGTGCTCGGGAGCCTCTCTGTTTATTTTTGTGTTTAGCTTATATCAGTCAGAGATTGTGCCTTTAAGGGCAGTATTGACACGCTAGGACACACAAATGGCTGTGTGACCTCCTGGCTGTAAGCCTGATTTTGTAGCCTTTATGTTCCCTAATGCCTCTCTCTGCATGGTTGACACATGCCAAGCAACCTCCTGCAAGGTCTTCTTGTGCTTTATTGAATGACCCCTCACATTCATAGGTTTTCCTTACAGTTTATGCAGGGACAGATCAGAGGATCCTTGTCCACTGCAGTGAACTGTGGAACTGGATACAGCCATCACACATCTTACAGGAGTGACTTCTGCCCAGCTATGGGGAAGGCAGAAGGGTCTGATGTTCAGGCTGCCCTCCAGTTGCTGGAGAAAAACTCAAGGTGTGCATAAGAAACCAAGAAAATTATTTCACATCAGAAGGGTCAGAAATGTTGCAATGGCTATAGAGGTTTGGTCTGGGATTCAAGGCATGGACACCTACAAAGCATTTTCCACTTCTAGCTCTCAAAGTGCCTCAATGAAACAGCTCCTCCACTTCTCCCGTTTTACAGGATGCAAAACTGAGGCCTGGAGTGAGCCAGGCAGTGGTTTGGGGATAGAGCCAGGCAGTGGTTTGGGGATAGATCCAGGGTCCTGTGTCCTAGACTGGCCCCAGCCTCCATCTGACTAGTCTGATGTTCAAGGCAGCCAGTTTCAAGGGAAAGGCAAAGATCTTTAGGGAAACATCCTCTTCAGCCATGGTATGTAGAAATTGGTGTGCCCCAGAGCAAGTGAGCTTAGAGCACTTCAAAAGCTCTGGTTCATCCAGTCATGGGCTACAATGATTATCACATATTCTCAGTTACAGTACTAGAGGAAATGACTTGCATGGGCTCGTGCTTTGTTGACCTAAAAAAGTATTTATTTTGAGAGTTCAGAAAGCAAGTATGGGTCCAGGACATCTTTTTCCAGCACTCACAAGCCAGGCAACTGAGGGCTGTGAGAGGGAAAGGGACAGAATTGCTGAGAGGTGGGTTTCTGGGGCTGAAAATCAAAGGAAAGTGAGCAGGTGGTGTGCCACTAAAGGACAAGCAGGATCGGTTTGGAGAGAAAGGACAGTGAGGGTGGTAGGGAAATTACATATAGCACTCCAGGAAGGTGTAATTAGGATGAGCAGGACTGAGCAAGTCAAAGCACATTCCTGGCCGGCTGGCAGTTGGTAAGATAACCCCTGGAGGTGAGAGGGACCATACTGAGTTCCCAGGTCTAGCAACATACTCTGGCCACTTGCCAGCCACACCTTGCTCCTGTCCTCACGTACCCTGAAGAAAAGCCTGACTCCTATGTGGAGTTGCAGCCACAGAGCTCCCCAGCATGGCCCTTTGAGGTCCAGGAGCCTAGGCTATGTGCTACTGCTCATCCTGCACACAGACAACATCCTTTGAAGAGCTTTGCTTGGGCCACCACAGACAAGATCAGAGTCATGGAGTATAAATATCATGGGTATCAAGGTAGGCAGCCCTGCAAAAGGAGCCTCCCTTCAGCACCCACGAGGGCTCTCCTCAAGGGGGAAATGTGCTTGGCCCTCGACCTTTGCACATAAAGATTTTGGGCATGACAAAAACAAATAAAATAAAATAAAATAAAATAAAATAAAATAAAATAAAATAAAATAAAATAAAATAAAATAAAATAGGCAAAGAAATCCCATACTGGCCAGAAGGATTAGTAGTTGGAAGGGGAAAGGGTTATGAATTTGAGAGATATGTAGAGCTCTGTGGACCAGAGGATGAGGCAGGTAAAGCAGGAAGATATTTCAGCAATGTGGTGTAAATAATTGCTACTTTGGGTCTTTGGTAGACCTGAGGAACCCCAAGAAAAATCTGCATGGGAGCTGCTTAAATGGGTTCACTGTTGAACGAGAGACATACATTTTGTTTCCCTTTCAGGCTCCCAGTGCTCCCCTCAATATTATTATTATCAGAAATACTTGTAAACACAACTTCATTCCAGACTGTAAGAATTCAGCATTAAGAAGACTTCCCAGTGACATGCTTTGAACTTTTTTAGTTGAAACCGTTCACAAGCTCTGCAGGAGCAGTAAATAGCTCCAGCTGACTTACAACTGGATCTCCTTAACCCAACTCTGTTTGCTCCACTCTAGTGCAAAGCGACTGACTGGTTTAGAGGCCCTTTTGTGAGGCTGATAGGAGTAGGTTTAGCTGAGGGATTTTCGCAACCCTGTGATCTTTTTCATCTCTAATTTGCTGTGCAGTCTAATGACCGTGCAGCGGCACCCGGAGCTCTGAATTACCCTGTAATTTGTCCCTCTGACGAGCCAGCCCGCCGTGTTGAAGCCGGCAGATGGTGCTCCCAGCTTGGTCTGCAGCCGGCTGAGGCTCAGCAATGCTGCACAAGAGTATTCTTGGATCGCAGGGGTACAGGGAAATGTTTCTGTGCTGGACATGGCTATATCCAGCACAGACAACAGGATCTGTAGGGGATCTAAGGTTAAAAATTCTCCTTTCCTCCTCCCTGCTTCTCCAGACCAAGTATCTTGAGGCCTCAGCATGGGTAAAGTCCAAAAATTATTCTGCCTGGCGGTGTTCACAGCAGTGGTGTGGAGCTGCTGGTGGCTGTGCCCACGGGTGGAGGACAGCAGCATCCTGGCGTGAGCTCTCAGCCACAGAGTGCCACAGTGCAGCTGCCACTCATGTGCACACTGCCACAGACCAGCCACCGTGGAGCCGATGAGCCTTCTACCAACACCTGGCCTTAGCTCAGGAAGGACCAAATACTCACCAGCTCTCAGCAGGGAGATGGATGTAAAGCTGACAGCAGTATGCACAGATCTGTGTCCACACTTTTTCACAGCTCCTGGGACAAACCCCAAGGTCACAGACCTGCGAATCTGGCTCAGCTCTTTGCCCTGCAAAAACAACAAAAACTGCTCTGGGGTAAATCCAGTGAGGTTCTTCCTCTTTGCCTACAGATGACTATCATGACTGCAATGAGTCAGACCTGTAAAATCATGAGACCAGCTTCAAAATAATATAGAGTGTGAGCTATTTGTGTCCAAGCCTTTAAGGTACTCTTGGGGCTTTTTTCCTCTGGAAATGGCAGGGCTGGGAACATGCTGTTCTCTTGTATGAAAGGCAAGCTGACAGTCTCGGGCTCTGAACAATTGGGCTTTCCAATGAGCACCCAGTTGTCAAAAGGCTTGCCAGAAATTACAGGGGATAGTGAGGCTGAGCAGGCACGTAGAACCTCTCTGTGTTGACCAAAACTTGCTGAGTGTGGGTCCTGGCTGTTTGCCCGAGAGATCTTACATGTTCGGTGTTCGTACATTAAAATACTGAATCTTTTTTTGCTCTGTCCTTGGCCAGGAACTTCTCTTGGCCTTCAGTGTAATACTTGTTGCTACTCTTTGCTTTGGGAGTGGCTGCATTTTAGAGGTGAGCATCAGATCAGCCCATAGGGTGCGGTGTCCCCCAGCAAGCTGCAAGGAAAGATGAATCATTTCCCAATAAAACCCAGGGTACAGGATCTGGCTCCAGCTCCAGCGTTCCCCAGTGTCATGTGCATTGACTGGGACCATCTCTTTTGCCAAAATAGTCAGACAGTTCCAATAAATGGTGATGATGATGAGCTTGGAGGCTGAATGACAGCCAGGATGAAGAAACAGCTCCGAGATGGTCAGGATAAACTGGCACCACAAAATCATTCACCAATCCTTTGTAAATGCCATTGCTGTCACAGCCACTACCCAGCTTTCTGTCAAAATCTTAAACATGAAGCACTTTTGTGGATGGCTCCTGGAAAAATGATGCAGACATACTGTTGTTGGACAACCCTGACCTCTTTTATAAGTGTTCCAAGCAACAAACATCACTTTTGGGCTGTTGAAGACAAGCCCCTTGGCTTTCATATTGCCAGCCAGGACAAGGTTTCACTACTGATGAGGGCCACCACAAAGAGATGCTTTCTTGAAGCACAACACTCTCCGAAGGAGATGTTTCTTTTGCCATCTAAATGGACCAGGTATTTTGGTTACACGCAAATGTATGGCCTGTGTCCCAATCAAGATTTAATCTGAGTCCAAAAAACAGAGATCAAGAGAGTGAAGGAAAGAGAATTGTGGCTAGAAATAATATACCTTTTTCTGAGTGAAAGCACAGGTAGGAAAGATGGCTTCATGCTGGCCAGGTGCTGCTGAGGGGAGTGAATGCATGGTGACAAACTTTGTTCTGGCCAGTTATGTTCATTTATCTTGACTGACAGCAGTCAAATTTGCTTTGTATGAATGTTTTACAAAGGCATCCTTATCTCACCTCTGTCACTGCAGCATCCCAGCACATGCTCTACTGCAACCTCTCAGTACACTTACGAAGTGTCAGCTGTTGACTAGAGGCTGGTAACTGAGGCAAGGCACAGATAATGACTTGCCCAGACCCAAACAGTGAAATGCCATCTCATATGGTACATCTGAGCTGAAAACAGACCAGACTATCGTCTGCTACTAGGGAGAGGAAGAGGGAGCAGGGGGTACCCATACAATCTATCACTGCTGAGAAGTGGGGTACCCTACAGTAGAAAATGCAAGAACATCCTGACTTCTGGCCAGGAGTTGCTGGGGGCTGGGACCCCAGTACACTGAGATGGCACCACCTCAGCAGCAAAAGAGGGTCCTGTATAAAGTCAGCTGTTCCCAAACATTGGTATTTATATGTGGTATTTTCTGGAATGATGTACTTTAGGTAGCTTTATCCTTACCCATTGTCAATGTGAAAGATGTGCTAACTCCCAGACTTTGTGCTGTCAGATTACATTACAGTACCTATTTGAAGACAGAGTCCAACCCTTCCTTCTCCTCAGTTTTCAGAAATATGGCAACATAAGTCAGACCTCATGCCATGAGGGTGGACCAAAGAGGAATCTGGAACACACTGTGGTAATGCAGGCACCAACCTCGTATCCATTGCCCCTGCAGTTCCCTGTCCAACTCAGGGATGGCGCTGCTGCCTCAGCTCTTACTTCAGCTAATAATGCACACTGTGCACTCTGTGAAGGGATTTTTTTTATTAGCACCACAGAGTGTGCTGGTAGATGATTGCATATGACAGGAGTAATTCTTACAGCCACGGTCCACTTGCTGTTGCTATGTCCGAAGCTTTGCATGCAGCTGCTGGGACAGCCCTTACCCGCCCATGGATTGTAACCAGAGGAAGAACAGAATGTTCTCAGAAATTATGCATGGCTTGTTTCTGGGATGTTTTTTATTATGAGCATAAATAAAATTACCATGTCAGTCATTGGAAGGTGGTTATGCTAAGAGAAGATAACAGATCCCACCCAGGACACTGGCTCTTCTAATTTCAGCTTACCCTTTAATCATGGATAAATTATTCCTCTTTCACATGCCTCCGTCTCCCTTCCCATTCAAGTACCTACTTAGACTGTAAGCTTTCGGAGACAGTGGGTGTATCCTAGCATGGATATACAGAATGTACTGTAGATACTGTACAGCACCTAGAACAATGGAGATCTTGATGGCAGCCTTCACACATTATCTTAATAGAAGCATCAAAGTCTACATATGAAATCATTTACCTGAACAATCCTTTGGCCATACTGGCTCCAGATCAGACATGTGATATGAAGTGACAGAGGAAAGTGTGTGTGTACAAAACACTTTGGAATGAATGACAGAAGGTATAACATCTGGGTTCTGAATGGAGGTGACTGCCCTCCAAGTGGCAGCACTACACCTCAGACACAGCGTGTATGCCGTCTCCACAGCCTGCTAGAAGCTTTCTTCTGTGTGGGATAAAGAAGTCAGCTCCAGACCTTGGATCCCAGAGGGCAATTTTTTAGCAATTGTAGTGTTTCTCTGCAGGGAGCAACTCTTTAGAGAGCAGGACTAATACCACACTGCACCAGAGAATGAACTGGTACTTCCATGACAGGGAGACACTCTTGATCCTTCTGAAGAGGCAGCAAAACCCAAAGGCTTGAGGAGACTGGACACTTCAGCTCTCCTGTCCCTTTTCCATTTTTAACCACCCAATAGTACACCACAGGAGGTAGGAGGCATCCGTTCTTAAGGAAAACTCCCTTTTGACTAAAAATTGTCAAAAATTTGAACAGGAGGTTTTGGCCACAAGTAATGTGAGGACCACTAATACTGCTTAACTTGCCATTGAGAGAGTGAACTTCCTATCTTGTGTGGCAGAAGAGCAGACCCCACTGTGCACCTCACTTCCAAGGGTATGTCTTCCAGCTTTGCTGGGCTCCAAGGAGCAGGTCTATGTGCAGCCTCTACCATAAAGAGCCTGTTTCACTGGAGTACTACCTCTCTTGACCAAGACATGAGTCAGTTATCCAAAAGAACTGGTGGTACTTTGCAGTGTGCTTCCTCAGCCCAGTTTTGTGTCTTATGTGTCTCCTTTGTCCCAGCTTAGCAGACCCACATCCACACCGCGCAGGATCTTTCTGCCAACACTGGGCATCCTGGAGCCACAGTGAACCTCTGTTAATCATTTGCCAGCCATTTTCTAATCTAAGCCTTGCTATTTTTATTCAGTTCGGATTTCTTCACTCCTTTAATAAATATATAATGTGGCAATCTATCAAATGTCTGGCCAAAGGCAGAGCGGTTGCAATAATTTCTGGCCCTACTGCCAGAAAACAACTAACTAATCAAATGGCATCTTCTTTGCTAAGTTGACCCCAGCAACAAAGTCTCCTCTCAGAGGTAGGATCTGGAGATCTGACAGCATTTCCACCACACTGGGGGTCTCTCCCCCTTCTCTCCCAAATCAACTACATTAATGATGTAGTAGAGGAGAATTCAGCATCCTAACAAGTCCACCATCTTCCCCAAACACCAAAGGAGCAAGTGCCCTGTGTGTCACAAGGAAAGTTGAAGGTCCTACAATAAAACCACTCAGTCCTTTCAGATTTCTGCCCTCAGCATCCCAACAAATGGAAAGAATGTCCACTGCCATGTCCTCTTGTGACCTCAGCCCCAGTGTGTCCTAGATGTAAAACCTTTCATTGAGAACAGAGTAACTCTTCTGGTTTGAACCACTAGCAGACGCTGCTGGGTCTTCATCTGAGCTGAATTAAAGCACACACATTAAAAATATTCTAAGCCCTATAATAACAGGGAGAAGGTGGCCCCAAATATGTTGTTTGTACCATCAGCCAAATGCTAATTTTGGAGCTGTTCTCCCTCCCACTTTGCTGGGTTATTTTGACAGAACAAAAGTTAGAATTCCTGAAGAACTAGCAATTACTAGCAAGTTTCTAAGGGCAGAACTCAAAAATGCCTAAGGAAAAAAAAAATCACAGTCATTAAGTCTTCCCTGATCTCCAGAAAAAAACAGAGCCCCTGCCCTCTGAAAACTGTGTGCTTCACAGTATCTTTATCAGGATTTCCAAAATCACCTGTATATATAAACCTTGGCCTAGGTGTCCTCTATGCAAAGCTAAGATGGTGGATCATTCTCTTATGCTCAGCTAATATATTAATAAATTTCTTTCAGGCATAGTTAGGATCTCAGCCTGTGCATTTTGGAGATTTTGTACTGAAATTAGCACAAGGTCATAACTTCTCCATTGAGGAAAGGTGTACTGACCCCTTACAAGCCTCAGTTGTGCCTGTTCCCCCTCCAGGTGGGGACACTTGTGGGGAATAGAGGGCAGATGAGCAGTGGGACTTGTCTATAAAAGGAGCCTGCTGAGACAGGAACCTCTGAAAGGTTATTTGGGGATGTGAGTGTGTAGATATGTGCTGGGGAAATGATGGGCTGCAGCAAAAGTGTGGTGCATGTTTAGAGATTAAGCTTCAGAAACGCTGCTTGTGGTTTAGGCCATTGTTTAAGGCTGGTAAAGCAGCTGCTATAGAAAAGGGGAAGCAAATGGGAACTATTTATTATAACTGGTACTGTGTAGGGGACAGGAAGCAAAGCAGTACATGGTCTGCTCTCAGGGAGGAAACCATACTTTGTTGAGTAGAGACTTAGTTTTTTAGTTTTCTCTTATTTCTATCCATTTCCTGTAATTATGTATGCTCTGGGTAGAGTAAAGGGAAGATTTTGACTCTGATACTGGGAATGTGAGGCTCCAGAGCCTGGGTTTCTGACAGTTTAGAGTTCCCTCTTGTTGAGGAAAGCAGTACCCTTGTCCATAGCCTTACATGTAATGAAGGCTTGTGAAAGTCTCTCTTCTCATGATGACAAGGCAGCCTGACCTCCCATGTGACATTTGTCTGCTTATTGCTGGCATATCATCAGGCTCTAGAAGTTTATGAATTAATTCTGGGGACACAGTTGCTATTTTAAGTGCCTTTGTACCTTCTTCTAGAGGCATAGCAAAGCTTTGGTTTTCAAGTCTCTGAACAACATAATAGTTGATTTGTGCTCTCTTTCTTGTGCCAGAGCAAGCCTGCTATGGGTTCTCTTTAGCCAAGCCAGGAATATTTCTCAGCTGATGACCTCAAAGATAATGGAGTGGAGGGTCAGAGCTTCATGAAGTGTCATCTGAGGTCCTGGAGACTGAGGTCATCGTTCGATGAGGTCTGTCACTCATTATAGTAGTTGGGTGATGTCAGCCTTAGTGGTTGTTTGTGTGCTGGCAGTGCCTGATCAGGACATTTCACTTAAGTAACCCCTTGCTCCTCACATGTCAGAGAGTGTGGTTTGTTCACCAACTATCCCTTTGCCTGGCATCAGTCTTATCTGAAGTTTATTGTTCTGAGGTTTCTGTGGTCAGACAAAGATTCAGAAACTCTCTGGTCCTTGCAGGCAAACAGAAAATCTGGCACTGTTTTTAGTGTGACCATGTCCCAGCAGTGGTTGATAGGATGTCCTGTCTGAGGGAAAATTACAGATGTTTGATCTTCAAACAGTGTCCATAGGGACTCCTTCTAGATCTGAACAGCTATCATATCTCCTCTGATATCTGAAAAGCAGATCCTAGCTGAAAGGCTTCCAGTGACTCTATCTGCTGTTTCATCATTAAGCAAATAAATCAGTTGCAAACCTTTTTATTACTTAATGTTGTGAAATTTTAAAGACATTTTTGTCTGAAATTGACTTTTTTCTTCATCTGCAAAAATATCTTAAGCAAGAATGTAGAATCAAATAGGTTGTGGGATGGTTCAAAACCAGCTGCTTTGCTAAGCCTCTTGTCATCTGTGATAGGTCCAATTTTTCTTTTAATGGGTACAGCAGTATCACAGGCTGCAGCAGGGGTTTGTTGTCTAAGACTCAGTGTGGTGGGGATTAGTTCTTCTTATGAAGAAAGAACAAGAAGACATGGCTGAGGCTGCTTAGCTGATCAGTGGCAGAGTGGGAATGACCATCCAAATTTCTTGAGCTCCAGTACAGTTCATGTTTGATGCATAGGTGAAAAAAAGCACTTTTTTTTTTTTTTTGATCTTCATGGGACTAACAGAGAGAAAGGGGAGTTAGCAATTTTTATCCCATTGATGAAAAAGTTGATATGCACACCTTATTGCATACAGAGCCAGACCAGAGACACTTCTCTGAGGGAAGGGAATGGATGTCAGTGGAATTTAACATGAGTAGGTGTATAAATTACCTACTGGTTCCCTCACCCACTCCATCTACACTGTAATTAAAGTCCTAAAGTAATAGGATTTAATCTCTTGCTGGCTCCTCTCTGGCATGATTGGCAATACCAACTTGGAGAACTCTCACTTGATACCCTAAGGCTTTCTAAGTGTCACAAGAGGTGGCTTCCGTTTGGGTCACTGGTAGCAGTGGTTTGGACACTTTAGATGGCACTGGAGCCATACAGTCAGCCACTCTACTTGCTGGTGCACAGAGGCAAAGGCATGTTGCTTTCTGAAGTAGGAAGGCTGCTTCTTGTAGGGTGGGGATTTGACAATGTTTTGGTGCGGGTTCAGAGGATTGGAAAGGAGGTCCTTTAGCTCTACAGGTGCTGACATCCCACAAGCTTTCCTTGACGTCTGAGGTAGAGGTGGAAGTATCAAAGCTAAGCAAAGCTTTCAGGACTGTCTCAGCAGCACTGCTATCACCCATGTTTCATGCAAACGAAAGTGGTAAGAGGAAAAAGGAAAGCAAGCTTTGAGAACATTGAGTAAAATTCAATATAATCAAAGCATAGCTGAGCCAGCTCACTTTCCCCCATTCTTCAGTCACGTGCAATTTGACTGCTTTTACTTGAGCACTAATCAAATCCAACAGCAGTAGGCAATGTGTGGGCTCAGAAGGCCACAAAAGCAAAGCGTTTCATTGTCTGCTTGTGCAGGCAGGTGACAGCAGGAAGTCAGCTGCTGATTGCAAATGTTTGCTGACCACAGCTTGCCCGGGAGTGCCAGCTCTGGCTGCTTGTACCCAGAAAGCTCTCAAAGCCAGGACCTCGTCAGTGATGACAATGGGATGCGGGGATGTGGGGGGAAAGAAACACTGGGAAAACATTGCTCTGTGTCTTAACAAATAAATCATGATATTGCTGGTATTAGTGTGCTGGTATTGAAGGAGTTACTGGAGAGAACAGGAGATATGCTCACCAAGCAGAAAGTTTTGCTCGAATGGTATTTCAGCTAGGCATGTATTAGTGCCATGCACATGCAGAGGTCAGGTGTGCATGAGGAGTTTGTGATCAAGCTGAAACAGCACCAGAAAATCTGGAAGGAAATTTCATCCGTCAAAGCCTTTGTTTCTTTCATTTAATCATTCCCATCATGTTTAGGACAGGTGGTTTTGAAAATATCACCTAGTGGCAAGAGAGTGCATTTGATTCTCAGCTTCACCATGAATGCTTTGGGCTGCCTCTTGCAGGGCAGCTCTGTGCCTGCATCTGTACACATGAGGTCTGCCTCTTGGGTTATAAACTCTCTTCAGGGTAGGAGATGCAAGATCAAGTGATCTGCTCAAAACTTACAGCACTTACACTGAAGGAGTGCTTCGCAGAGGGTGAGGTTGTTGATAGTTATTAAAAATAGAGGTCCAGATATAATCTGACTGTTCTATAGGGCTCAAAGTAACTGCTCCTGGCTGTGGTTAGTCAGAGGATACTTCTGGTCTGACTCAATGAAGCTAGTTTTGTTGCAATAGTTGCTCAAACAACCTCACATTCTGTTTATGGATGGAGAAATCTGGCTGGCCCTTAATTGGAGGTACAAACTTGACAGCCCTGGAGAGATGGAAATGCAGGTTACCTGGAGGCAGATTAAGGGGGAGGTTTACAAGATAAAATGTCCTGGGTCTTGTTTATTTTCAGCAGTGTGGCTTGCAACACTTGCTACTTTTCTGCATTAGAAGTTCTGAGTTTGCATCTCTGGACATCTGTGGCAGCCACAAGGCATTGCCTATGGAAGTGCTTTAGTAAAACAGCAGACTGGAGCCATGTCCCATGTCTGTAAAGTGACTAAGTGGCAGAGTTGGGTCTGCCAGTACATGGTCCCCATCCATGCATTAAAGCATGCACAGAAGACAAGGTGTAGGAGATTGAGCCAAAAGTACTTAGCTGGCTCTTACATGGGACTTTCTCCTTTTGAACAGATCTTACCCTTACAAAGATGCACATGGTTCCTGTCAAGCAGGGCAGAATTTGACTGAATTTCCTATAGCACATTTCAGGAGAAGGGCCTTTCCACAATCCATTTCAGGGCTTGTTTGGTCAAAGAAACTGTCCTGTGCTGACCTCGTCTGTCCTAGGTGGGTCTGCAGGTCCCACCATGAAGAAATATGAGTACTGCCCTGTCTTTAGCACACCTTTCCCAAACAAGTGGTATAAATTCCTTTTTCATTGATATGGAATACTGTTCAGGGAAAACACAGGTTACAACTGCTATTTCTTAAAACATCTTTTATTCATTACCTGCTGTTGTGAATAGAATCAAGGTGTTATTAGTAAAAGCAGGTAACTATTCACATAACACACGGCTCATTCGTGTTTACTTCTTAGCTGGAGCAGCCATTAGAAGGCCAGCCCCGCTGGGCACACTCAGAAGCAGAAGGTCATCCTGAAGCATCATTGCCTTCTAGGTAAGTCTTTAGAAATTCCTTCAGAAGGCACTTTGTTTCACCACCTGTATACATAACTCTGTATTCTTAATCTGCATAGAGCAGCTGCTGTCCTCTTGGGTGTGATCCAAGTTATACAACCTGTTGCAGATGCTAATGTATGCTGGCAGCCTTGTAAAGCATTAAACTCTGGTGGTCTAAGTTGATAATTTCTTGACAATTCATCAGGATTACTTATCTCCAAGGTTTATCAGGCCCTGGAAAACTTTCACATTTTATCTTCCTGACATGACTTTGGCTTGTGGTATTTTCTGGTCGCTATTTCTCTGTCTGAATCTAGAGAAACATACAGAACTTACCCACACAAACTATTACAAGGGGGTCTTTTATGATTCCAGGCTGCAGTACTTTACTCGGGTGGTGGAAGGTGTATGTCCTCTGCAGAACACAATACTGTGGCATGAGGTGTTTTTTTGCAGGCTGTTTGGGGTCCTCCGCTTCCTGTGCTGTTCCTTGGACCTCTTCATCCTTTATATAAACATATAACAAGTTCAGGTAGACCACTACATGGAATTGAATCTGTACATGTAGAGGTTTTTTCTGGTGGTCCAGCTTTCTCTTCCATGGAGCAATGACCTACTCTGACAGCTGTGTCACAATGTCCAGTCTGCTGATTAGGAACAGAGTTCCTTGTAGACACTAGAAGGCTTAAAAGGGCTAAACTTCATGGCACCCAGCAGAGAGCAATTATATGGGCCCTTCCCTACTGCAGGATCACTCTGATCTTGTTCCCCATCTTACCAGGAGGGCTGCCTTCCAGTGCAACTGGAGCAGACAGAGAGGACTCAGCAGCCTGATACCCTGACACACATTGCAGTCAGCAGCAGGGGAACCAGGATGCACAGGGGAGATCTGACTAGGGTAACCAAGGAAACAGGAGTAGCCCGCTTTTTAGGAAGAACCAAAATAAAGAAACACTCTGAATGAATAACTTCACTCGCCACATAACATGGTGGAGGGAACCAAGAGAGTTGTGCTGCTGTGCTTGACAACTAACTGTGCAGCTATTACCTGTGAAGGTAAGGTTGGCAGGTGTGTAGGTTAGCATACATTTCATGTCTCTACATTGCTGGCATTTTCTGTTAGGTTTCAACAGCATGCAGAAGTTCTACACAGACTTATAAATTTAAAACAGGTGGTAGTTTGTGGGTCATATTATAAAAAGTATAAACCAGGAGGAAAGTGTGAAAATGCCATGCTGACATGTCAGTGAAGAAGAGTCACTAGCTGTGGGTTTAAGTGCTAAGTGAAGTGCTACAGGTTGTTTCACAAAGCCAAGTTTCTTACCCAGCTTACTGCAGGGCTGTCATTTGGGAAATCAGAGGCAAGTGCAGTCCTTACTGACAGACTCTGCTCTGCATTGACTTTGCTGGGGGTTTGCAGTGCCAAGTGCCTTCTCTTCCTTTTTATTTGTTCGCTAGGATAGTCAGCCTGCCAGCCATGGCAACTAAACAATGTATTATCTGTCATGCCCTTAACTGTAATTAGCTCCCACCCCCATTTCCCAGCTGCCTCAGTTGAGCAGCTCTTCGGCACCCAGGTTATTTCTCAGCCTTTGCTGCCTGTTTCTCACCAGGGATACTCTCGTAATCGCAATCTTGCAGTAAGAGGGATTTTGTACCAGCGTCCCTATCTCCCTCAACAGGAAGAGCTGCCTAGCCCTGTCCTCTCCGATATGGAAAAGCTATCTGCAAATACATGAGGACAGAGGCACTTTTTCAGCAGTTAAAAATCTGAGCTTTTACTGGGAGGTGCTTTGTCTATGCCAGCTAATCTAGAGTGTCTCAGCACTTTTCACTGAGGGTGGGGGTAAGTATCTTTTCACTAACTCACTTTCTAAGCAAGCAGTGCTCTCTTTTACTCCTGCACTGTGGACCTCTTATGACTAGGAATGGATTCTTTCTCCCCAGTAGCCTTTTACAGAAGGGAAGTTCGCACATTTAATAGAGTAATGTGCTCTAAAGCTGGGTTTGTGTTAAAGATGCAATGCCTGATCCCAGATCGACCTTTTAAATATTTAAGATTTGATATGCCTAGAGCAGTCCTATGCATTTAAACATTGAGAGTGAAGAGCAAGCACATTTATAAGCATATGTGTGGTACTACCCTTCATGCTAGAGCCAGGAAAGCTATCTGCCCTATCTCTTGGTGACCAGAAAAGGCTGGAGGCCATTGGCACTGACACCATATGCTATGCCCAGGCAAACATGTGGGTTTTAAGTATCTGTGTGTCTTGACCATGTGGGAGGGAGGTGTATCTTTATGGTGCAACTAAAGGGCAAAGAGGCTGAGCTTAGAGTTTGCCTGTGCCCCAGCTCAATGACTGTGTTGCCGGGAGGCAGAGCAGGACTGAACAGGAGAAGGGTTTCTCCAGCCAAATGGAGATCTGTTACAGCACAACACATACTGCGGCTGAGTGAAAGTAACTCATCAGGGCAGGGAAAATTCAGCTGAAGTGGTACTGACAAAAACGTGTCAGGCAATTAGTGATCCTTGCAGCATGTCCTGTGCCATGCTGTTAAGAAATTAAATGTGTCCAGTTCCAATGGCAGAAGCATTTATTCTCAGTCTGTGGTGTTCTGTTAGCTCAAGACATCCAGATAAGAATGCAGGCATGGAACAAGCTAGGAGAATCGTACCTCAAGCCCATCAACCATTCAAAAGCATTATGGATTTAAATCTGCAATCTAAACTGATTTGAGTCTCTTGAGAGACAAACCTCGGCATGCACCTCCTGGGAGAGGGTGCTTTAGTTTCAGTGCTTCAGTGTGTCATTGCACAGGAGTTTGGTTATGGCAAGGGCTTCTGCAGTAGCAAAAAACTGAATACTATGGTCGGTTTTCCTCAAAGACTGAGGGGTGGCTGAGGACCTGCCTTGTGAACTTCACAGAAACAGGAATGGCTGAACTCTAAATAAAGCAGTAAGATGGAAGGTTTCTAAGACGGCTGTTTGTCTTATAACATCTCTAATCATGGTCTGGCTTCCCTGTGCTAGATGTGAAATATGAAGTCTTTTGTCCATAGAGCACAGCAGAAAACCTGGGGAGGAGGAAAGCAGCATTTGTCCAAATTCCTGGAGGATTAAGAGGCCTGCAAAGCACCTCATAAGAAGCCAACAGCAGAGTGAAAACCAAAGAAATTAATTTGTAGTGATTCAGACTCCAGGCTGGCCTGGCCCAATGGGTATAAAACTGCATCATCCTTCTGACTGGCTAAATTCCACTGAGGGGGCCACTTGCCAGTAGAAAATGTGGTCATCATAACTGAAACATTGCCTGAAACCAGAAATATCATCTTAGAGGAGAAAAAAATATTCTGGTCATTTTGTAGTGTTCTGGTTTGGATATTTTCAAAATTAAATGCTTCCAGGTGTTACTTGGAGAAGACTCTTCAGCTGTGTTCCTGTGCAAAGGTGGTGATCATATATACTATTACATGGAATGGAAGGAGTTGAATCAAAGACAAAGGAAGGCAAACACTGTTAAGGCTGAAAAAGAGAACTGCCTCATGAATAATCATCCACACAAAAAAGCTGGGTGATCACACATTTTTTGTCTGTTTTCAGATAAATCCAAAAAGTTTGTAAAGTTTTTCCTTCAATTGATCGCTTTTCTGGATCCAAATGAAAGCTAGTTATGAAACAAAAATTTCCATTTTTGATGCTGCTCTATTACAACCCCTTATGCTCTGCCTGCATATGACTCAGCTTAATTGGAATTTGAGAGACCAGAGACAAAGAAAAATCTCATAAACACAGAAAATATATCCCACACAAATATTAAAACAAAGCTAGTGCATTGTTACTAATAGTTCAAAAGACCCTTGATATTTCCTGAAAACTCTCATGTGTCTGCAGTGTATTCCACAGCACCAATCTCAGACTGTTATGTGGTCATTAGTCCAAAGAACATATTCATTTATGAATTTGAGATGGGCTTGTAAGTCAGAATGGCGTACTCAGTTATGAGCTTCATTCCTAATGATTCAATATTTATTGTGTGCTGTCAAACATCTTGATAATTTGATGGCTGGCCTTCTCAGAAGTTTGGAGTATTAAAAACAAAGCATGGGGAAGAGAACTGAAAGACCTGAAAGGAATGACCTGAAGGAATACGAGTGCTGCCCAAAGCTGGGTGGGATTCTGGGGCTGTGATTCCAGCCCTCTGTGACCCTATCATGAGAGCAGAATTTAGAGCAGACTAACTACTGGCAACTATTCCTCATCCTGCTGTACCTGACTGACATGCCATGTTTTCCATCAGTGGCAACCAGAGAGGCTGTTGAGGGAGAGCTTGCAAGCTGTTTGAGACCGTTCGAGGTCTGCTCTGCTCTGATCTGTGTCCACAGATCTTTTGTGTTTGTGTGTTAGAGGGCACATCTCTGCTTTTGCTGTTTATAGACCTTGTTTACTGTGAGTCTCCCTTAATTCTTGGTGAAGCTGTTGATGCTGTCTGCCACCGTGACATCCTATGGAAACAATTTCCAGAACTCTATCACCTCCAGTATGAAAAAAACAAAAGTGCTCTTATATGCCAAGTGCATCTAAACTTTTCCATTTTCAAATTTCTAGTAGTTCAGGGGGCATTTTGAACCTCCTTAGCTTTGAAGTAGGAAGCTTACTCAGACCAAAGCCACCAAGATGCCCCAGATGATGTGTTCCTCATTCTGAGCACTCAGAGCCCATGCTTAGAGTTGAGGGTTCTCCTCATTAAAATCCAGGTGTGGAACTCATTGCACCAAACTCATGGTCTGAAAGACAGGCATCCAAAAACTAATCCAGGTATCCGTATATAGAAGTTACAAATGCACCACCAGCAGATGATTCACCCTTTTCTAAAACAGGTATCTCAGATTACTGCTGTGAGTCACCGTGGGAACCGCCTCCCTGTCTCCCTTGACTAGAGGATGCTTATTTAATCAGAGTGGATTTCATCCGCGTGTTTAAAATTGCTGAAGTTAGTTGAAACCTGCCACCACCATCTTTGCCCTGTGAAAAGAGACACCTGAATTCTAAGTCATCTTGTAAGGCTTTTGCTGAAGGGGGATAGTGGGCAGGTGAGTGCAGGGCAGCCTGATGCTCCATTACCTGCTTGAGGTGAGAAAACATCTTGACCTCAGTCATAGATGTAGTCTTACAGGGCTTTTAAATTAATTATCTTGGTTTTCTAATGATGCACTTACCAGTGCTCACCCAAGAACGATGTATCAAAGCATAGTTTCTTTGGGATTCAGGGGCAGGCCAAATTTATTTTAGGTGATAAAATGGTAGTAAAATGTGTGACACTTGAATCACCAGAATTTAATTAGGCAGCTAAAAAAGACAAGGAAGAAGAATACTATTATGATTGGGTAAGTTTCCTCCTGTTTCTGAATGTTAAAGATCACATGGCAGGGGTTACCAGAACTGTGTGATTAGCTGAGAAACCTTTAATTTTATATAACTGTGTAAACATGACAGAATGTCAAACATCTCTGTAGAAGAAGGAAGAAGTATTTAGGATCATTTTGTCAAAATGACAATTTCACTTAGTCAGCATATTAAGTGGCTGAAGGTCACAGACGTTTTCCATATCAATAGGCATTTCTTCTGTTTGAGACAAAGATCAGACTTTTGTAAAAACGTATTTTGGGAAAACTGAAAAAAAAAAAAAGGTAAAACAAGCAGCTGTTTGTTACAAAGCCAAAGTGGAGTGTAAGAGCTGTCGTCACTGTGGTCTCTATTATGAAATACTGTTTGTTCTGCTAAGTGCTGTATCTTTCCATGTAAATTTAAAAGAAATAAAAGACAGTTTTACAGGTTGCTTTTTTTCATTTAAGGATTCCAAGTAAGCATGGATTTAATTGTTTTCATGTAATGCCAATTTTCAATATACAGTCACAAAATGATGAGATTATAACACAGCTAGCATTTATATGTATTAGTGTTTTTAAGCCTCCCTCCCAAATCTAAGTATTCTCCTTTATGATTGATACTTGTGTGTTTACATATGTTATGTGTACGTAGTTGAGTGTGACTATGTGTGTCCACATACACACTGAATTACCGTTTTTTTGCCTCCTGGATTTATTTTTTTTTTAATATTTTTATACTATAGTCTTTTTTAAACTAAATCCCGAGCTCGTTTTCAAACGCCGAGTTGAAGCGCTTACATTTCCCACCAATGCACCA
>VWZG01004036.1:555955-579408 GCA_013396735.1 Grallaria varia
GGATGGGGATGGCGTAGGGGATGGGGCAGGGGCGGGGATGGCGATGGGGCAGGGCAGGTCTGGCGCGGCGGGATTCGCCGTGCGCGGTCAGGCGCCGTGGGCTGTTGCGCACACGCGGCCCGCGCTGACCGGCAGTAACCCCGGGGAAGCCCGGCCCCTGCGGCCCGGCCCCTGCGGCTCCGCCTCCGCGCCGCGCGCCGTCCGCCGCCCGTGGCTTTGGCTGTGGCGGCGCTGAGGGGGCTCGGCTGCGCGTTCAGCAAATGCCACCCCGTCCGTCCGTCCGTCCGTCGTGGTGCCACCTCCTCCACGTGCTCTCCCCAGGGCACCCTACCTGGTCCTCTCCCAGGATCCTGGGCTGGATACACTGGGCTCCTCACAGCTGTGGTCACTGCATCCCAGCTGTGGGCAGAGGATTGCAGCTAGAACCTGGTGGCCCCTAAAGGCTGCGCTGGCATCTCCTGCATGTTGTGTTCAGGGCAATAAAATGTGCAAACCCTCACCTGACAGCCTGCAGCCCTCCCTGTTCTCCCTGCCTTGGGTCTGAACAAGCAGGCACTTGTTTGCCTGTGCTCTCCTGCCCAGCAGAGCTGCCTGCTGTATTAACTCTTCCCTTCCTTCCACTCTTCCTGGCGGGTGGGAAACCTTCAGAGGAGCAAAGTTGGGGTGTGCTGGAATTGCAACCCAAATTCGCAGATTACATAGGAAACCAGGAATAATAATGCGTGAAACACTTTCAGGCAATGAACTGAAAATGCTGAGGTGGCGCTGCTGAAGGGCTTGATATGATAGGAAAGCATATTTTGGGCAGGGGATTTAATAACAGTCTTTAACGAAGAGAGAGAGGCCAAGATGGGAGTTGCACTCATGAAATCCAGACTGAGGGATCATTAACTTTATTTTTAGGCTTGGCTGAATAATCAGGAGATTTGAAGATTTGCCTTCTTTGTTTCACTTGTTTTAGGAGGGGCTGTGCTGACATAGCTGGGATCAAAAGCACACTGGATTGTCAGAAGCGCACCTCTCTGTCACTTTCAGGGGCGTACTTCTGTGATGAGCAGGCATATTTGGGTTAGTTTTTCCCACAGCTCAGAGCAGCCACACATCAGATAGGCTGGGCTGGTCACACACCTCCAGGTGGAAAACCAGAGCTGCTGGAAGAGCCTCAGCCTTCCTCCCGAGTCACCCTCTTCTCCCTCCCCCCCACTAATGTGCTCTCCCCCATGCTCCAGTTTGCAGTGCCTTGGCTCTGGTCTTCCCACCCAAAGGGCATTCCGGCAGCAGTAGCTGCAGCTTGGAAACCGAAGTGTGGCCCTGTTTTGCCAAGGAATTCAGCATGCCAGCTGCAAGGATCTAGTGGTGCCAGCAAACATGGGCTGGATCAGGGGTCCCTCTGGGCTGCAGGTGGCAAAACTGCCACAAACAAGGCCATCCCCTCTGCCCACTGGTGCATGGAGCAAGCTGGTGCCATGTGGAGGTGGCCTCATTCACCAAGATTGGATGTCCAAAAGGTGTTTGGGTGGGGGAGCAGGGAAGCGACTATCAATTAAAGTGAAATTTGGTCAGGGGATTTCCCCCTTCTCCTTTCACTTCCCTCCAGCTGCAAAAAGGGTGGGGAGAGCATGATGCGCTCTCGCTTGAGGAAAATTCCCCTCGCTGAGTTGATGAACTCGCCTGACGGGAGACCGGCTGCTGGTATTACGTGTTGTGCTGCATGTGTGTGTATCCGCCAGCCGCAAGGCCCTGGCAAGGGGCCCTGGCTGGAATTAACCTGCAGTAACCCCGGGCGCAGGGGCAGCCTTGGCGGGGTGTGCCTGCCTGGCCTGCGCTGGCTATGAAAGCCATTATAATCCACTCATTCATGGTGCTTAAAGAGCCAGAGGGTTTTTTCCCCTGGTTCTCCTGGAAGGGAGGAGTGGTTGGAAATTAACTACAACATTCCCCATCCTGATGGACATCCTATGCTTTACCAAGCCCAGCCCAACATGTCATCAGTCCAACAAGTTTTAAAGTAACATTTATCATTTTTATTATGAACAAATAAAATTTCAGATCAGCACAACCAGATGTCTGTTTCCATATTAGTAGAAATTATTTCAAAAAGTTGTTTTCTTTTCCAGTACACAAAACAGAGATACTACTATGCAGAAATCCCTAAGCTGTGAAAAATCGTATCCTACTCACATTTCAACAGTGACAGAGCTCAGAAAATGTGCAGATTCAACTTTCCAATCCTTCCCTGAACACCCAACACTTGGACATCTGTTTTTCACAATACCAGCACGGCTGGGAACAGTTCTGGAAAAGAAACCAGGCCATACTTCTGCCAGCAGTGGTGTGTGTGGTACATACAGCTCCTTCCTCTGCTTGGCTGGTTGGCAGTGAGCCTCACCACACCTCTGGGAGGCAGGGCATAAATCCCTGTTACAGACAGAGAAACTGAGGCACGGAGAGTTTTTAAGTGACTGTCGCAAATCACGCCGTGAACAAGTTGCTAAATTGGGACCAGGTCCCAGCTGCTTTAGCCATGAGGTCCCACTGCTGCCTTCTCTGCTTCCACCTTTCACAGACTCATTTAAGCTAAACATAGAGACAATGCGTCCAGGATACAAACATGCCACCAAAAATATATATATATATTTATAGGTGTGTGTGTATATATATATATATCAAACAAAATTCTACTTAAAGTGTTCTATCTGTTTCTGAATCTAACAAAAATTCTAACTCAAATACATTCAAAATCACCTGCACCCACAGTTCAATGTAGGCAATTAAATAATTAAGAAACCCCTCAAATGTTCATAATTCAGGAAAAAAAAAATTAAAAAAAACGGCAAATAGCTGTCAATACTTTCATGTATATTAAAGAAAGATTTAAGGCACCCAGAGATATTTGCCAATCTACCTTTAAAGTGACTGGACAAACACCAGGACTGTTTGGTTACTGCTCCTCAACTTCCACTCTAATTCCAGATTCTGGACCCAAATCAGCACTTGAAATTTGAAAGGAACCCTTAATGTCAAGCCCTGCTTCTCTGCTGAGAGGATGTAAAATACTGAAAAATTTCACAGCATGCATCTCTACTTGTAGGGTATGTCACTCTACACCTTAAGGGCACCAGAAGCAAGGAAATCATTCCTCCATTTTCCCCTCCCCACACGCCTTTCAAATTACTGACTGGAGCAAATTCACCCTCTCTGGGGACTTCCACAAGTTCAGAGGGTTTTAGACTAGAGCGAAGTCAGCCCGCAATTACAGACCTAACAGTTTCTCTTTCTTCGGAGGGCTTTTTGTTTTATAAATGGTAGGATACAGCTCTAGCCACAGCTGCCTTTGTCCCAGCCAGCACCCAGGCAGTCAAAAGCCTCAGAGCAGTAAGGACGCTGCCTCCTGAAACCAGGAGCTGGTCCATTCCTCATTGTTCCTCTTAGCTAAAGACCTCATCACCCCAGATGGCTCAAAACCTTGAAGGGTCCCACTGCTGAGCAATAACAAGGTCATGATGGTGGCAGGGAGGGGAAGGTGAGGAGAAGCACTTATTTTCTGAGTAACAAGTGTGTTCTTGTTAAGGAGAACATCACAGAGCTGTCCTGGCTCCTGGTGAGTTTCAAAGCAGCAGAATGAAGCAAAGCTGCAGAGACTCACTCCCTTGAAACTTCCCTGGCTGCTACGTGGCGGAGCTGAAGTGAGGAAGTTGGCATGCACTCCGTCTCTGCCCTCTCTGGCCTGCCTGAATAAGGGAGATGCTCCAAACCCCACCCCAATATCACTTTGTTCTGGCTACCTCTTGTGCTTTCCTCCAGCTCTGATTGATGCATTTAAGCAACAAAAACAATACTATTGCTACAACTAATAATAAAAATTAATAATAACTGGGAGAGTTAAGGGGGGTAAAAAAAGCACATTCAGCCCAGTGAGGAGCTTGAGGCCATGACATCCAGAACCTTAATCAACTGCCTGAACTCAAGCTGGTCTCTGAAACTTGCAGGAAACAACACCCACATGGACTTTTTCCCCAGCACACCCTCCAGCTGCGTGCCCACATGGGCTCAGTGATATAACTGACCTTTCTGCAGGCTCAGCCGCCCTCACTGCCTGTCTCGCTGGAGAAGGAGCAAGGTGCCAAGATGGCTTGCCAAGGGGGCTGGGAGGCAAGATAAGGAACTAACAAGGAGTTGTTTCTGCCTCTCCTTCCCACTCCCTCTGAGCAGCAGGGAATGGCAAACCAACACAGCGGGCCCTGGGCAGGAAAGCCTGGAGGTAGTTTACACTGGTGACACAGTCTCATCTTGAGGTCTCAACTTCCTCAAGCCCCCTGTGTCACCTGGACCCCTGTTGGCGTTTCTCAGGCACTTGTTGAGTGGAGCCTCCGAGGATGAAAAGACCTGTTTCTGCAGACACTCCTCCCTACACGTGCAGGGGCTCCCTTGTCCTGTCCCTATGCTCAGCACAAGATGTGGATCTGCAGGGCAGGCACACACATCTGCCTGCCACTCAGCAGGGACCCTGTTCCTCCAGCACACAAAGCAGCTTAACTCAGAGGTGGAGCTTAGGTTTGCACCCTTCTCCCCCTCTACATTTAGGCAAAGTCCCATTTGCCAGCAAAAATCTCAGCGGTGGAGATGACAAAACCACTCCAGACTGGTGCTGCCCCTCGGCAGCCAGTGGCACACCCCTCCATCTGCCCTCCTCCTCGCTGTGGCTCCCCAAAAGGGCTGCAGAGCCTGCAGCCGTGCTCTGCCTTCAGTCCCTGGTGGCACAGGGCACAATGGGCAGTGCAGAGAGGGAGGCTGTGACACCAGAGGGAGAGGAGATTAAGGCCACCAGCACTCCCCCTCCAGTGCCCACTGCTGCTACTGCATCCCCCACCACTCATGAACCTGGCTGGAGCTCTGAAAGAGTTCGGATGCTCTTCTTTCCCCATCCAGAGTGGCTGCGTGGTGGAGAGCCGGGGAGAGCACTTCTCAGGAGACATCTTGGAAAGAGACAACTCTCTTTCCGATTGCAAGAGAAGGGAATGGGGCTGCTTTTCCCTGGGAGAGCAGTTTAGCCAGGTTGCATCTGTCAGCAGCCCTTGAGAAAGGAGGAGGGACAGAGGCAGGAATTTTGCGGGGAAGGTGGTGGAGAGAGGGTCACTGACTTTGGCTCAACACTTCGCCTGGCTGGTACAGGCTTCCCTTAACGAAATGGTACATAGCCAGTTGCAATGGGCCTCCCCAGGCCACTTTCTACCAGCTTCTCTGCCAGGGAGAGACTGGGACAACGTAAAGCAGGAGAGAGGTTAGAGGGGCTGGAGAGAAAAAACAGAAAGGAAAAGGAGAGGAGGGAAAGGGTGGCCTCGCGTTATAAAGGCAGAGTCCTAAATCTTAAATACATCACATAAAATACAGCGTGGGAGGGGGGCATTAAAACTCATTATTATTATCTTAAGCAAACTGGTAGCATTATTCAGTAGTTAGTAAACAGAACATTAAACCTTTGTCCAGCGTGTTTGGAGGGGTCAGGAAGGGAGAAAGGGAGAAAAAAAGGAGGAAGGAGAGGTGTGGATGTGTGTGTGAAAGGGAGCAGGAACTCAGCCACTCTTGTGACTCCCATCTCCAGTCCGCATTTTCCGAGCCAGGATGACCTCCTTGGAGACCTTCTTGCGATCGCTGGCCAGCCCCAGGAGGCACATGAGGTCAATGAAGGCTGTGGTTAAGTTGAAGCGCCAGCCAAACTCACTGGTGGAGTAGTCATAGGGGAAGGTGTGGTGGTAGTTATGGAAGCCTTCTCCTGAAAAACACAACCAGGGAGAGGATGTTGCAAAGCTCCAGGTGATGGACCCTTTATCTTGGCCCATAGCACCATATTCCTGTAACAGGCTCTGGATATAGTCCAAGCTCCTCTCCTCTCAGCCCAATTTCACCTTTCTACAATCTACCCTATTTCATTTGGGCATAGTCCAGCATGCCAGATCTGTCCCAAATGAGGCAGTGACAGTCATAGAGGACTTTTGGTACTTAAGAGGAAAACAAGCATGTGGCAAGGAACTGAGAAAGGCCCTGGATCCCCAACAGCACCAGGAAACCAGCAAAATCCTGGCTTTTCCCCTGCAACCACGAGAAATCTTCTAGTATTGCTTTAGCTCTCAGCTAGACCAGCAGCATGTCCCCAACAAAACAGGCCAATCAATACTCCTACAATACTGGCAGTCCTAATGCCAAATCCAAAGGGAATCCAAATCCTGATGGGAAAAATGCAGACATGCTTCTACTAAGCTATCTACCCCAGTCAGCCACCATCTGCTCTGGACACTGTCAACATTGGCTTCAGCACTCGCCCCCTCAAAGGCATTGCCTCAACTTCTGCTCCTGCCCCCTGAATCTCTGCAGTTCAAATCCCTCCCTACTAAAAATTCATGAGCAGATCCTTCGGTGGTGGACATCACTGCAGCCCCAGTGAGGTACAGTGGTGCAAACTGAATGAGGATTTGGGCTTGGGAGAACAGATAAGAGCAAATGCTGATCCTGGGATGTACTTTCTTAGGTCCCCAAAATTTCAGTAAAACACGAGAGCATCTAACTTGTCTTGTCCTCAAGCACCTCCAAAATTACCAGCTGCCTTGAGAACATATCAAAAACGTGCATCTGTTGATTTTCTAGTTGACAAATCTCAGATAGATATGCAGTGACTGCAGCACACATTTTTCAGTCTGGTGAATGTGGCAGAGAGACCTTTGAGCAGGGCAAATAAAATACTGGCATTGAGATAAAAAGGTGCTAAGTAGCAGAGTCCTTTCCAGCCTGGAGAGAGTCTTGTGGGAGCTGATAACCCCACTGCCCTTAGGTACTCACTGGCCAGCTTGGGAAACACATCCAGATGCAGAGGCTGGAAGGGGAGAATACAGGGGAAATGAGGACACCTGGATCCACAGAAATTCCTAGAAGCAGTTGCAGCCCCAAATGGCAGTCCCTGCTCTACACTCCACCCACAGCAAAAGACACTGATGCTGAACATACCTAGGGCCCCCAGGCTGACAAGGGGGTTCTCCCGTGGGTTGATGTTCTGATCATACGGCCGGTTGCCAAACATGTGAGCAGCACTGTTCACTAGCCAAGTGGCATTGAGCCCTATGGTGTAGCGCAGGATGGCTGGAATGAAGAAGCTGATGACGATGGACTCATCCCAGAAGTACCAGGGCACTACAGTTGGCAGTGTGAAACACAGCAGCACCACTGAGGGCTTGTAGTATCTGGAAAGGAAGGGACCAGGAGGAAGGTGTTCAGTGGCAGAGATGGGACAGGAAGGGCTGATTCAGTCCTCCATTTGGAGGATTCACATTCAGCTATACAGGGAAAATCAAATGCAAAAATGTCTCACTCCTGAGCCTTGTATCTTTTGCCATGGATTCGTCATGCCCGAAGACTCCCAAGTCCTATCAACAGGTAGGAGACTCAAACTAAATCCTGCTCAAAACAATGTCCCCATCACCATGACTGTGGACACCAGCCACTGTTTTTGGCTTCACCTTTCATTTGCTTCTCGGCTACGTTGTTCCACATAAAGGCAACAGCATGCTTCCAGAGTCCCACAGAAGGTCCCTTCTACGACTCCGGTCCAGTGCTGAAACTCCTCCTTGCAGACTTGGCTCTGCCTACCAGTACACCCCACCAACAAGTGCAAGCAAAGGGCACTTGCACCATCAAACAGATAAGCATGTGGGCTCTCTCGCATTAGAAGGAAGGGAGTAGAGGAAGCTGAACCACTCTGATAACCCACAAGAAAAATCAGTCTGGAACTGAACTAGGAACCTCCTGAGTTAAGTTGGTTACTGTATGGGTTCAGTCCCTCCTTCCTGCAGCCCTGGTGACAGTATAGCCCAAGACAGCTGAGAGATACCCCATCCAAGAGGCACTAGTGAATCAATACTGTCCTTCCCAGTTACTGCTTCTCTCACATCTCCATTTTCAACCCTACTTTCACCATACTGTTTCCAGAGGACTGATGGAAGAGGGGCACAGACACGGCCTGGAAGGTGCACTGCATCGTTGCCAAGGATGGCTTAGAGGCACCTGTGTGTGGGCTCTGGGCCAGCCAAAGTAGCAGCTGGGCTATGGGGTGAGCAAGAGTGGAGGTGCTTTGGGGTGGGAAGCTCAGTCTGCTGCCGGCAAGGTGCAACAGGGTAGGGAGAGAGAGGGGTGTGGGAGGGCTAGAGGTAGCAGTAGCTTCTAAATACTTCCTATAGGAGAGGCGCAGCTAATTTATCACAGTTCACCTGACAGCAAAGCCTTGGGCATGCTGAAGAGTCACATTTCTCACAGGAGAATCGCCTCCTGTTCCATCAAAGGCATATGGGGTCCCCAGCTCATTTGCAGGGCCCTTGCTCCGTCTCACATGGCTCTGCACTAGAGCTGACCTCACCCCTCACCTGCGCTGGAACATCACCACTTTGTCAGCCTTTATGTCACTCAGGTCCAGCTTCTGGCCCTTCTCGATGACATCTGGGTGCTTGCGCACCAGCAGCCAGCCAATGTGGGAGAAGAAGAAGCCCCTCATGGCATTGTGTGGGTCTGCATCCGTCTCGGAGAACTTGTGATGGACACGGTGGTCCCGGACCCACTCGTAGATGTCATTCTGCAAGACAACAGGAGTGAAAACTTAAGAGACAGGGTTGGAGATGTTCCCTTCAAATTACAAAAAGGCCTAAAATATCAAGATGCCTAAATCCTATTGACCTGAACTCAGTCATGTTAGGTCCAGTTCATCATGACCAAACTCAGTCATGATGATAACATCAGTCATGATATCTTTCATTAAGGTTTGGGGTTTCTAGCCTTTAAAGTGAAGGTTGGGTCTTCTTTGCTCCACCACTCCAACTTTCTCAGAAGCCCTGGTGTTTTGATGGGCTGTCCCATCTCTGCTTTTAATTGGCTACTTCAGGCTTTGGTTTGCACATCACCCACAGCATCACCAGCTCTGACTGACTCCCCACCCCTGCAGCAGCCAGACCTCATTGGCTGGTCAGTGTTCCTCCCTCACATGCTCAGCTCTTGTTGTCTCTTGTCCTTATCCCTACATAGTGCCAGCTGGGACTGATTGACCTGTCCCCTCCCTTCACCTGACATTTTCCATAGGTCATCCTGCCTTGCTTTTCCTGGGATTGCCAAATCAGATGTTTAACTTGGGGAGTAACAGTTTTTTCAACTTTTTGTTTTCTTACATTGGAAACCAAACAGTCTTAAAATTAAGGCCTCTCTTTAGAAAGAGAACAAACGCAACATTTCAATGGCATTTCTCCAAAAGACCCCTCTTCAGTCCCATAGCTGTTCCATTTAAGCAGAAAATCAATACAGTTTGGAAAATGTCAACACTTTCATCATTTGTATTAAGAAATGATTGTTTTGGCCAGTTTTAAGAATAGATTTTAATAAGCCTGTGATCATTCCTTTGTATCAAGATTTAGATGAGCTTAAAGCCCTGTGTTACTCCATCCTGGAAAACATGAAATAGAGATCCAAGCGTGCCTCTATTACCTGTATTACACAAGAGACTCCTTAATCTCCTAAGTACACATGACTTTTCCTGAAAACACTTTGAAGGTAGGGAAATGGCAATAAGCATCCCTATTTCTTTCCTTGAAAGACTGAGGGACTTATCCACACAGGGAGCCTGTAGCAGAGATACAACTCCTCAAATCCCTCTCAAATGTTGTAACCACTTCTCCTTCAACTGAGATAAAATTATTTACCTGTGGGCCATGAAAGAAGGCAATGATAGACACAGGCCAGGATTAAACTCTCACTTGTTTCGAAATACTGGGAACTGCTGTCTTCCTCCTAGCCAAATCCACCTCCAAGTACCATCAGCCCTCACTTATGTTAGCCAGAGCTTCGTCATTCAGCATTCCCCAGAATTCCCCAGCTGCCCTCCCTGTCTAGTAAGCAAACTCAACCAGTACCTATGCTGGAAATGTTTCAGCTGTGGCCCAAAGTATCTTTCACATTCCAGATCCTGCACAGCATCACATAACATGAGAAATCCCAGTCTGAAAGTTGACAGACAACTTGGGTTTGCACATATGGGAAAGTTTTTCCCATCTTACTGGAGGCAGGAGGCACAAATTTGGAAAGAGACCGTGTACTTCAGCTGGAGCATGGCATCACCTCATCCACCACACCCTGTCTACAAACACAAATCAGAAGTCTCAAAGCTGAAAAATGAGCACCTTGACCCAAACTTTGGCGTTTCCAGCTACAGGCTAAAACCAGGAGAGCTTTTGCTGTGCTGCAGCTGCCAGGTTTTGCAGGTGTAAAAGCCAGTTAGAGGTAGAATTCCCAGATTCTCTGAAATTACAAGCCACAGGTCTCTGAGCAGCCAGCAGGCATTTTCTGGAGGACCTAAGATAAGACAGTCTATAGATTTCCCTGGCCTTAGAAGTTACTGATCTTCTCTTCTGCCACTAATAGGAATGAGAAAAATTCAACATAAACCTTCTCTTGATTTCATTGAAAGTAACTATTAAAAAAAATCCATGGAGAATGGTACCGAATTTTCAATAAAACTTTGGATTAGTTCCTATTGAAGCTGAAATCTGTTGGTCTCTCATCTTTGTCTATTCCTATCCCCAACAGCAATAGCTCAGCAAATTCTTTCCCCCTCTGCCCTATAACCCTGTGAAAGATGGTCTTTGTACAGGACTAGCCAATACACAGCAACCCCTCCTGTTGCCTTGTTGAGTGCTGGACCACTAGCTGGAATGAACAGCTTTGGTCCTTCCTCCTCATGAAAGACTCTGGTTTGGTACTAACAGAGAAGAAGAAAGTCAATGGTGTTTTAGAAAGTTTTTCAAGGCTAAAAAAAACCCATCCCCACCCTGTTCTGATAACATGTAAACAAAGTTATATCCTTCAGAGAATTACTTAAGAGCACAGCATTGACACTTTTCTGTTCACCTTCTTCCAGCAGTAAGTGCTGCACTCTGCCACCCTCCCGAGTACTTCCCATAGACAATCAAGTCTGTATGAAGTCCCTTCAGTACAGCTGGAGGTTTTTAGAGCTGCCTCACAGCAGCAAACCTGAGAGACCACCAGGATTTTTCTCTGCCCTGCCAATCTAGGTTTTCACTCTGACTTCTACAGATTTCCAGTTTTGTTTGCTTTATGGACTGTGAAGTGCTCTCACAGTGATTAGGCAATATCCTGATGTTAGTACTCTCTGAGAGGCAAGGCAATCTCCTGAGGTGCTTAATAGCTGCCTGCAGTCACTTGTGCCACTCTGGATTGGCCCAACCCTTCTCTCCTTAAAATATCACTGACCTGGGATGACTCTCTGGAAGCCAGTGGTGTGACCTATGATTATTCCTAAATATCACTCTTCTGAACCAGAGAAACATCCCCCTAACTGCATAATCTCAACAAGTTCTTGGTCTTTGTGCAGCAGCAAATTCTACAGCCTGGCTTCCTGAGCTTTGCAGGTGTCTTGCCCCTTATCAGCCGCACAGCAAGAGGAGAGTGAGGCAACACCAGGAGAACATTCAGTGCAAGCACAGGGAAACCACGCCTGGAGGGAAAGGTGCATTCCTGCTTTGGAAAGCTTCCCTACCCCTGGTCTCTGCCAATAGTCCTCCCCCACTGAGTTCTACTCGGAGTCAACCTCTGATAGGACAAGGTAAAGACAATGAGACAGACTCTAGCACTGCAGTGTTAGATGGAAAGGGCAAGCTTTTTCCTAACAGGAGGTAGTAGGAGAGAGAGGAACCTCTTCACCAGAATGTGTCCCATATCTGAGACAAGAATTCATGGGAGGACTTCCTTCTGAAGACCAGTGGCACACTGAGGAAGTGCTTACCTGGAAGGCTATGGAGTTTGCAATAGTCAAGAAGATCCGCAGGGGCAGTGTCGCTTTGTAGGACCGATGACTCCAGAGGCGGTGAGATCCAGCTGTGATTCCCAGAGCACTCAGCAAGAAACACAGAACAGCTACAGAGGAAAAGAAAGTGTGGGAGCAGTTAGAGCAAATCAGCCTTCAGCAAAGTTTCAGGCAGAGCAACACAAAGGCGAGCCTTCCCCCAAAGCTGTATAAGCAAGAGAGTAATCCAGACTGGGGCACAGACTGGGGCAATAAAACTAAATGTGAGAGTGCCCAAATTAACACAGATATCCTGAACAATGTGGAGCAAATCACTTCAGCTCTTCATCTCTGACAAGCAAGAAGGCTCCCCCGTAGAAGACTTGTCACAAGGGTTGGTTCTTCAGCACTGCCATCTGTCATGATGCAGGACATCAAAATTGTATTAAGCAGCTGCTTCCATAAAGCCGTAAGGTAAAAATGCTGCAGTCCACAAGGGAACAGCTTCCCCTTCGGTCTCACCCTGAATAATCCAGGCTCTTGTTTTCCTATCTCACCACTCCTCAGTAAATCTCTTTTGCATCATTTTTACCTAGAAATGGTAGATGATCTTGCCATTCTTCAGGGGGACAGCTCAAGCCTAGGCTTCTCTTCTACTCCCTTTCTGAGCAAAATCTCAAAAGGAAAAGATCTAACCTACCATTCCACTGAAGCTTAGGCTTCACCTTCAGCTCCACCACTGACTTAAAATCTGCCCAGAGGCTCCCGTTCCCCGGGTCTTTTTGATTTCCCCCACCACTCAGATCCTGTACCTTTTACAGAAGGAACTCCAAGGCCAACAGCAAGTCCTACCCATGGCAGAGGCAGATGTTGCTGGGCCCAGCTGAGCTGCTTCATGTGTTCCCTCTCCACACAGGGCAGAAAGAATTCCTTGCCCCACTGGCAGCTAGTAAAAAACCACATCCCTCTTTCAATATGTCATGTATTCATGAATCTGTCCTGGTCTATGTGTTCCCACTTGTCCTCCTGGGACCTCTGGAATTTAACCTCAGCTCCAGCATCTGATCCTGGAACTAAAATGGAGAAAAGACCTCAGTAGGTTCATAGCAGCATTCCACTAGGAAGCTAGGGTAAGGAGAAAACTGATTCTGAAAATTAACTCTTCCGCTAAGAAGGAAGGGTCACAAAGTCCGGCAGAAAGAGAGAGCATTCAACAGCTGGTTTGCCCTGAAGGGTCAGACACAAAAAAGGAAAGGTGAACATCTGTGACCAGGTCAACTGATCCACCTTCAGTCCCCTGTGGAAAGAGATGCCTCCTTACCAGTTCCCCAGGGAAAACTCTTTCCTTGGCATAAACTTGCAGATTTCAGCCGATTGCATCAATCATGAAAAGAATTCCTTATTCTTACACGTAAGCCCATGGACAGGAGTTGCTGGTAAGCCTGACAATACCACTCAGTTCAACCAAATAGCACTAATCAAGTTTATCTTGAATGAGAAAACTAGATACTCTGACAGAAACTTGTCTGGAATCAGAGATCTGAGACGTGTGCAAAGCTCTGCCCTCTTCTTTCATTCAAAGTAATTCAGGCTTTATTTCCTATCATCTCCTGCTCCCTCTTCCTTCTGTCACCTCCTTTTTTGTTTTTCTACATTCCCAACCTAATCTCTTGTCCACTAAAAGCCCGTCTCGGCTGATTTAACAATCTCTTCTGGCCCCTTAAACTTGCACAAACCCTCCTCACTCCCATCCCTCTGCACCAGAGTGACCTTCCCTGACTGCTCATCTGACGGTGACTCCCCACCTTCATCTTCTCCCTTGATTTCCCCACCTGCTGCCAAATGCAGTGCAAGCCTTGGACTAGCACACCTCTGCCTCATGTCTCCCAGCACCTCTGTGGTCTCTCAGAAGAGCCAAGCAGTCACTGGTCATTGATGATTTATAGGGCATGAAGAGGGATAAAAATGCATGCAAATGCAGCAGGATGTGACCTTTGCAAGAGACAGCAGAGCTGAGCAGAGCTCACAAAGCTGTCCAAACCTGGAACAGGAAAAGGGAAGGACACTGAAATGGGACATTTGGTTCAGGTCCCCCTTTGGCCTTGCTGGTGCTAGACACCTTGAAAGTCTTACCCAGTTCAGTGATGCTGACTTGAAAGTTATGAGCCAAATCATGACCAGTTACCTGTTAATTTTAGATTTTAAGACTCATTTTAAATCAGTCCCTATTCTCACAGATAACACCAGACAGAGAGTCCATGATAAACAATGGCACCTTGCAATGGATGTGTGGGGTAACTTGATAGGGAAAGAGCCCAAGCAGGCCCCATGGATTAATGGTGAACGGGGAACAGAAATGAACTATGTGATATTTCATGATCTTCAATAGCACTAGAAAGTAAATGCCAGGTTAGGTAATACTGATACTTGATAACTCTGAGTTTTCAGCTTTCCCCACTTGGTGAATCCTCACATGCTGACTGGAAATTTTTTTGGTAAAAGAGGCCTCCAGGAAGATGACTCCGCCTGAGGACTGTTGTATTTAAGCTTTGCAGGAAGGAAGCTGACCTGTATTTCTTATATACAGGCCATTCTCAGAATTTGCCTGTGGATAACCCTGCTGGGAAAAGATGACATCAGCAACAAAGGTGTTATCAGCAAGCACAAGGAATCACCTAAGAGATTTGGTGGGGACACCAACAGACCCAAACCCCAGACAACCCAGTACTTGCTTTTGGGTAACCTTGCCTAGAAGCTTTTGCCAAAAATTTGTAAGATTACCCACTGCTTTTGGGTGCCCTGGCATAGAACAGTCCCAGCCCTCATCCAAAGCCCAGGGGCCTCAGCAGCTCATGTTGACTTCTCTTGGAGCTGAATCCCAGGTCACTACAAAGGCCACAACTCTCTAATTATAATCCTGTGATGTCTGGCCTCTTGCCCATATGCAGAAGCTGTAGTTTATCTAAGGGGCAGACACTTTCTGTGAGAAAGAAACTATGCATAGATGGCATCAGGCCCACAGAAACCCAAACCCTACTTGGAGACAATTATCTCCATCAGCCATACCTAAGAGCTGTTGCAACAGTGACATGATATAGACAGTAAGATTGAAAAGCCTTGTGGAATACAGAAGAATCCAGCACCCTAATGATTCAGAGGGTTCATCCCCACAAACAGGTACAGTGATGATCATTGCATAGTCAGGGAATCAACATCTCACAGAGAAGAAGAAAAACTCCTCCAAGATCATCCACTAGGAATTCAATTGGAGAGTAGAGAAGGTGAAATATAGTGGCACAGATTTGCATAGCTGCTCTGTGATGCTGCCCCAAACTGAAGGACTTAGGGACTCCTTCAGCTGAGGATTCAAAATCATCTTCCACTCCATGCTTGGAACTACAAAAGATGCAAAAGACTGTCAACTTACAGGTGATATTCCCAGTGACCCATTCAATTGGAATACCAAGAATTATGACCACTAGCAGTAATAAGCACTCACTGCTACAAAAATTAAACACAAAGCATTCCAGATTCAGTCATGTCTATGACTCACTAGCCTTTACCTCTCTAAGGCCCAGATTCAGACCCCAAGTTATGATGGGAAGCCAGGAATGTGCGAAAAGCATTGTCACCTGCAGTCAGCACCAAGGATGTTTACATGGAGAGATATTCCTGCTCCAGCAGGTGTCCTTGGGCTTCTGCTCAGTGTAAGACTGTTTCCTCCTTGCTGTCCAGTCCCTGCTAGCCACGTGAGTCCTGCTACTCTCAGAAGAAAGATACCAGGAACAATGAATGCAGACTGTGCAAAAGGAGCAGTGTTTAGGAGGAGCAATAGGCGCTGCTGCCACTGAAACCTAATTTCCCTGCCGCACTCGGAAGAGAAGCACGCCACCTGCTAGTTAAGTCTGGAGAGAACACTAACTGGGAAGGTGTTGCCAGCAGTACTCTTAATGGGCAAGTATCAAAAAACTATAAACACTTTGCTGGACACATCCCTGTGGGTAGTGTTGGCTGAGATTTTCAGGCTGTCAGATTTGCCCAAATTATCCAGCAAGATTCACCTTGGTCCAAAGGTGATACAGCAGCAACAAAAAGTGGTATCAATCTATGTTTCTACCACTGCTGGCACACAGGGAACTGAGGTGTTGACAGAGCACCATGTCGAGAGGAAGCATCACTGTTTTACAGACACTGTTGGCCAGGCCAACAGGGCTTAACACAAATATTGTCAGTCTGCTGCACCCAAGGGCTAAGAAGACTACCCACAAATCACGTTTCCAGGTAGGATCTGAGCAATTAGAGAAGAAACTGTCAGTCACCTTTGCATCCTGCCCTTCCAGACTGAGTCTCTGTGCCATTTGGCAAATGACATGAAATCTGCCCGTGATCCTTGAAAAGACAGCGCAAGACTCTGACAAGTGCAGCGGAGAAGGCAATAAATAAAAGGGGAGCTGGCTAGAAAGTCAGTGCTGGAAGGGTTTGGAGAGCTCTTGTTGTGGTGAGCTCTCACCTGATCAACAACCCGAGCTTGTTCTGGGAAGCTCTGTACCAGAAAGAGATCAGGGGATACAATGCACACAGCAATTCAGAACAGCAAACAATGATGAAGGCAGGGCTGGAGAGCTTGAGAGACAAAGAGGAATTAGCACACAGAGAAATGAAAACAAAAGAGAACAGTCACCAATATAACTGGTTTCAGAGGGACAGGAACATCAAGGAGATGGTGGCCTGGATGAAGCGGGTATAAGCAGAGGATTTCTCCTTATAATAGAATATAGAAGGTAGATGAACTACCAGGCACCACAGCTGCCTGTTGCATCACAACAGAGAACATCTGGGGCCATGTTGACTTTGTATTATATGTACACAGCCTAAGGAAGGAGTGATCTGAAAAACAAACAAAGAAACAAGCAAAAACCCCAGCAGCTCCAGAACTACCACTGGTAGAGCTGCTCTGCCACGAGCCCATGGAGTACTGCCGGGAGCAACATAAGTCTCTGCAGTCCTCTCTTGCTATCAGAGGGCGCTGGGAAAATAACAGCAAGTCACTGACATGACAGTCACAGATACCTTGTATGTGCTAAAGAAAGATAGGAGCTGAGAAAAAGGTGATGCAAGGAGAAGGTAGAGCTGTGGAGGATCAGAGTATCCCAGTTCCAGACAGCACTGGAGAAGAATGGGCAATAGGGGAACACTGACTCAGCTGCAAGGTACCATCAAGGGTGGTCTTTTTCCAGAACAGGGGTGCAGGACAGGGAGCATTGTGGAGCTACTCCAGCTTTAGTGAGTCAGGATCTTCTGCCCGACCAGAACAGTGCAGTTCCCCCAAGCCCCCTGTCCTTCTCCCATTCCCAGAGCATGTCACTCCAGAAGCCACCACGGAATCTCGCAGTGCCTCACAGTGGCAGGAGAGTAACTGGCACTTCACATCAGAATTGACTGAGCAAGGAGAGCAGGAAGGAGTGACAGATAAAAAGTGAAGCAGATTCCCATGAAATGACATGGGATGCCATACAGACATCCCAAAGAGGCATGTGGTTGCAGACACTGCCTCAGAGACCATTTTGGGGTATGGTGAGGTTTAGCAGAACGCAAAACGGCATTAACCTTCTGGATGAAGATGCTCAAGCCCACTTGAGTATCCCTGGAGAACTCAAGGGAGAAGAGTTGGATGGATTCAGAAATCATGGTGCATCTCAGCAGCTTGAAATGAAATTAGTAAACTCACTTTTTTCCTCCTCCTCGCCCCAATGCCCTGAGGATATTTGACTGGGATTGGAAGACCAAGGCTGTCAGCTCAGTGAGAGAAGCCAGCAGTCCTTGCCTAGCCTATGGCTGAGAGTTCAAGGATGGGACACACAGAACCAGAACCAAGAGCCCTTAAGCCCTTCTCCAAGACTGTGCTGAGGCTGCGTGTTCTGCCCAGCCCTGCCAGTCCAAGGAAAAAGTGCGGCCTGTCAGGTTTTCACAAGGGAAAGGCCCAGCAAAGTCTACTTTCAGAACACACCCCTGGAAGGCCGTGCTGGCAGCACAGGGAACACATCAGTGCCTCTGCTTTTGCAGATGCTGTAGCCAGACTCTGACTGTGGCCTCCAGTGATGTTCATCTCCCGGGCCTCTCCCTGTGAGTGGCTGATAAGGTCCAGGAGGAACAGTCAACCAGGCCATCCAGGAAGCCATCTCCTTCCCTGTTCAGCTGTAATTCTCGTTGCACACAACCATCAGCAGGACACACTTTGAGAGCATGACAGACCTGGTGGATCACTCCGGGACCCATCCACAGCCAGGCTGGCCAGGAAGCAGCTCCCAGCCAAGCACTTTGCAGGAGCACCACTGAAAGCAAAAGCCATGTCAGCAGGTCTCAAATTAGACTGTTGCTTTTCATTTCAGGATGCTCTATTTCACAGAGAGGCAAGGGGCTGGATGCAATCTCTCAGCCTCCCCACTGGGAGCCGTTTGGCTTCTGGACTCCTCCAGGGGTCCACACAAAGGCTCATGGAAAGCAAGGCTCCCCTGCAGCGTGGGCCCTAAGCCCAGCTGTCTTTCAGGCAGTCAGAGGAGAAGTTTGGTTCCTACCCAGGGCAAGGTCTCTCAGAAAGTGGAGTTTTGCCTAGCTACCTTCTGCTGGGTTGTGCTTTCCACTGGAATTTGCTGCCTGGAGAGATGCTTATTTATTTTTTGAAAGTTGTCAGGCTTGGTTCCGGGATGATGGTGGCTAATCTGTGCTTTTATAAGAATGATAATAAAAGACCTGGGCTTCAGACTTAATTCTTGACTTTTATCTTCATCACAATTGTATTTTGTCTCTTTGCCCTCACACACATGTGACAGCTCTGCAGGATGTACACTTCCCTGGTAAGGACAGGAATGGTTGTCATCTCTGGACAGCAGTCTCATGCCTAATAGTGCCCTGTACCTTGCCTTCTCAGCCACCACTTAAAGTGCTCTTGCTAGCATCTTTCTTCCTGACTTTCTGGGATTGTTACAGCACTCCATCTGTGCTTTACCCCAGAAGTGGCTGCACATTCATGTGTGGGCCAATTCCAATCCTAATGTCTGTGAATCAAGTTTGTTCTTTGAACATCCAAGCCAAATCCCTGCCAAATCCTTCCCTCTCATGTATGACCTTATAAGAGACATAGCAAGCCCTTCCACAGCTTTCTACATAGCTGGCTGAATAGCTACTTCTAACAGAAGACCTCTGTTTCCTTCTTTCTCATCCCCAAGTCTGTCGGCATGGAGGAAAACAACAATACCACCTAACAGATCTGGGTTTGCTGATGCCAAGAAAACAGATAGAAGAATGTGCTTACCCCATGCCAGTGTCTGGATCTTTGCTGAAGGTATCAGCGTCAATGCGAATATGGCCCCCAGGTGCAGCAGGCTCATGAGGATGATATTCCTCCAGACGTATCGCAGCGGGGGCTTGGGGCCCTCTTTCTCCCGGTAGGTCTCATCAAAGATATCGTCTATCATGCCCCGATCTCCTGCCAAGTCCTCATGGTTGAGTAAGTCCTTCTCCACAATGGCATTCCCATTCCTGGTCACCCGGGAGGTGACGGTGGCAACGGCAGCAGTGTTGGAAGTGGAGGAGAACTCCTTGGAGAGGTAGCAATACATATTTTCAAGAAAGAAAAAAGGGAAAACAAAACAAGAAGTTGGTGGTTACCAATGCTAAAAACAGAAACACCAGCATCTAGGCTGGTAGTGTGAAGGCTCAGCCTGTAATTTCCCTAGAAAGTGCCATTTTTTCATCTGAGCCCTTGGCACCAAGAAGAGCCTGCTCTGGCTTCAAGGAGTCATGGCCTGAGAGATCGGGGGCCTGGTCCTTCTGGGGAGAGGAGATAAATGGCAGATAGAGTGCAGAAAGTAAAGAAAAAACTTGAAAGCCAGTCTCTTTTCCACCAGTGGCTTTGGTGAGATCATTTGCAGACTGCAAGGATTTTCACTTTCTTTCAGTTTGATTAGTGGGTGGTTTTAGATGGTTTTGTGGTCTGGGCTTGTGCATAAGCAGACAACAACAAAGGAAATCTTGTGAATGAACAAAGAGGTGGGGGAGAAATATGGTCTGAAATGGAGTTTTATAATAAGTCATTGGGTTGCTTCTGATATCTGGCCTCTTTGTGCCACCCTACTAGAGATCACAGGGGGAACATCAGGAAGATCCATAGGAGGATTCCTCTGGGGTACCTCCTTATCTCCCCTGCCTCACCTTCCAGGCTGGGATGTGGCAAGATCAACATGCTTGGAGATCAGTGGATGGGAGCACTCAGGTGAGGTGCTTCCAGTTGGACCTACAACTCCTTTTCCCATGCCTGCTGCTGAGCCTCTGATCCCTCTCCCGCTTCCCACCCACAGCCAAACTGAGGCATGGGAAGACAATCCTCTGAGCCATGGCCACCAGCACGCAGAGAGGAAGTTTTAAGCAGCAAGTTGGCTCAGCTTGGCTCCCGGCTCCCTTCTGTAACTGTGACACAACATTCCCTCTGCACACGCTTGTTTGTCCTGGCTGAATGACAGCCTGCCAGATCAGGCATGCATGACGAAAGGAGCAGGCAGGACTGACCCTAATGAGACAGGTCACTGAACCCTGAATCACCAATTTCCATCTCCATCATGACAGCCGCGTGCTTGCTGGTACTCGCAGCCCTTTGTCAGGCCTGAGCCCAAGTGCCCAACCCTGGGGGTGCTAAGCACGTGGGATACAAGCAATGTGTCCCCCACACATTGCCCCCATCCCCTCACCTCCCAGGAACCTGCATGAAGGACACATCCGTCTGCCACCCACACTGCTGCCTCCACGTGTGAAGGGGCACTAAAGGTCAGCCAGTAGGAACAGGAGAGCTGAGACCGCAGGAGGGAACATGGTCAAGCAGGGAAAGCTCCTTTTCTAATAGAAATCTATCCTGAATTAACAGCAAATTCCCACCCAGGTACCCAGGATTCATAAAAGACCACCATTCTTCCATGGCCTAGTTTCCTGAGGGAGGCTTTAAAATCAGGCCAGGCAGCTTACGTGGCCACCCCAACTCCTCCCTTTCCCAAGGGTAGAAACTAGAGGGTTACAGACATACCTTCCGATGGGGAGGAGCTGGCAAGGCTGACAGACTCCCCACATTTGGGAAGTAAAATGATCTCTATAGAGGGAGTGCTTTAAGTTTTCCCTCCTGGAATCAAAGGTTAGAAAGGAAAAAATCTGGACACAAAGTATCCTGCTGCTTTCAAAGAACCCAGGCAAGATACTGAGCTTGGGAGCTGCTCCTCTGCGTCCTTGCTACAAACTGTCTCTGCCTGCTTTCCTAATTAATGATTTGAGGATATGATACTTTCAGCAGCTGCAGAGTTTAGAGGCAATCCTCCCACCAAAAGAGCCATGAGAAATGGCTTCTAACCCAAAGATTAGGCAAGGAAAAGTCCTGCCCATTCCAGGGTGTTAGTTATTCTCATCTGGTATTTTGGCAGAAAGGTACAATTTTCTTTCTTGGCTGCGAGACAGTCTACCAAAAAGACCTAAGACTTGTCTATGCAGGAAAAATTCCAAACAGAGATTTGGTGGTATAATTAGATGGGTAACACTCCCCATATGGACATGCTGCTTCCAGAGTAAGAATGTGGGGTTGGAGTTGCATTTTTCTCCTCCGTGATAGCTCATGTCACTGTCAAAGTTACACTGGGGCAGAGGAGGAGGAGGGAGAGCGCAAAGAAAACAGCAGAGAGGAAAAAAATCTCTTCCTACAGAGTTGTCGTAGCCACATGAGGAATTTTACCAGCATACCTATGCTGCTGAATTACACTGCTATAATGAAACCGGTCATTTCTCACATGTAAACTTTCCTTGAAACAAAAGGGCTATAAAGCTGTGAAACCACCGTTACAGACTTGATGGGAGGAGCATGAGGGAAGAGGGAGGGAGAGAGGGCAGCTATTTAGGTAGAACCAAGGGAAATGAGGAGGAAAGAAAGAGGATTTTTATCCCCTTATGGCCATAGTGGCTCCCGCCGAGGAAAATGGAATGGAGATTGACGTGAGCTCTAGGGCTGAGAGGGAGAAGGCCAGCTAAATCATTTTCATGAGCTCCCTCATTTCTGAATGACTTTGCAGCTCTCATCTGCAGAACAGATGTGTTTCCCGATCTACACCCCCATACCTCTAACACACCATAGGTGATCCTGGCACCCAGCCAGCTTATACAACGAACTGCAGCTCAAAGGCTCCATGCTGGGTACAGCATAGGTGCCCCAGGGCACTGAGTCTCAGGTCCAGTATATGTGAATATGCCCAACATGACCCAACGACAGGATTCTTTCCAACCTCCAGGGTATGACCCAAAATACATGCCAAAAACATGAAACATGGTCTGAGCACACTGCCCTTGACATCCATTTCAGGAGTGCAGAGGAGTAGAGTTCTTTATACCACAGCATCCCTGGAAGGCTATGGCACCTGCACAAAAGGACCAGGGGAGACCCTGGGTGCTGGCAACAGGAAAAGAGCAGGGCTGTGATTTACCTCCACTTCTCAGCCCTGGCAGAAGTGGAAGAATGTAAAAGTGAGAGCAGACACACCAGAATCAAGCCCCTGCCTCCCCTTGGGCAGATGGTGGCTGCCAGAGGGGCAAAATTAAAAGTTAAATTCTTTAAAGATCCAGCAGCTCTACGCATCTTCCTGGTGTCAGGCTGTTATTCAGACTTTCTTATGCCAAAAATGGGCAGTCTCCCCATTGTATGCTTGCTTGGCTCAGGCAATGCAGACACAGTCATTCATTTCATCTGGGCAGCCAGCCGCTTTCACCTTGCGTCTGTCCTAGAGACGCTCCCTGCTGCAGTATTTGGCTTACAAACGTTGTGAGTGAAACCCCATTCTTACTAAAAAAGAAAATTAATTAAGTAAAGAAAAAAAAAATCACAGTCTTAGCGTTTCCAAAAACCCCACGACCTCTTGGCACAAAATACTTTCTTGAGCGGCCCTTAGCACGGTGCTTCGATGACTGTTTTCAAGATAAACCTGTATTTTATGCTCAGTCTACCCGAGGGCACAGGATCCAGGAAGATAATCTCAGAGGCGGATGTTTCTGCTTCATCCGTGGGCTCTCCATGAGGCTTGGGTGATGCCTTAAGTTCGCCCTGGATGCCTTCCCCTCCCGCCCGAGGAGCGGTGCGGAGGGGACACACGCACACACACGTGTGCACTGTGTGTGTGTGTGTGTGTGTGTGTGTGTGTGCACGCACAGACACGCGTGGGCGCCCAGACCTTTTTCCCCAAGACAGGCAGCAGCGCTGTGGGAGCCGCGGAGATGAAGGAGGAAGGGGCGAGAGGAAGACAAAGCCCCCGCGCCCCCGGCCCCCGCTTACCTCCTCGTGCAGCAAGTGCGCAGGCATGGGGCGGCCCTGTGTCGGCTGCTCGGCGGCGGCGGGAGGATGAGTGCTGTCGGCTTCTCGCCCGGCGAGCTGTGCGGCCCGGGGAGGCGGGTGCGGAGGTATTTAAGCGGGGCTGCTGGCTCGGCGGCTGGCGGGGCTGGGCTCTGCGCGCCCGGCCTCCCGGTGACCCCCTGCCTGGGCTGGATGCGCGGGGTCAGCGCGGAGGGCGGCGAGTCGCGGCGGGGACCCGGCTCTCGGCGGACCCGGGGG
>VWZG01004036.1:579416-621460 GCA_013396735.1 Grallaria varia
TTTTTTTCTTTTTTTTTTCCTTCCTCCCCCTCGCGAGCTGATTGGTTGTGAGAAATTTGGTGCCACCTCGGCTTGCCCTCGCCATTGGCTGCCCGCAATCTGCTGTTCGCTCCCCGCAGCGCGCACTCTGCGCGCCCCGCTCCGCACCGGGAGCGCCCGCGGGGCTGCGGCCCCCCGAGCCCCCGCGTGCCCCGCTCCGCCGCCCCGGGGGCTGCGCCGAGGGGGACAGGGAGCGCCCGAGGGGCGAGGGACGTCCGGGAGCGGCGGAGGAGCCCCGCGCCCCTTCCTCAGCTGGCTGCGGCTGAACAAGAAGGGCCTCCAGTGTGAAACATCTGCTGTGTATTGGGGGTCTGTCCGGAGATCATTCTACACGTATGTGTGTGCATACGAATCATACATTTCTGCAAAGAAAAGCACCCCGCAACTTACATCCAGATAAACATGTATGTGTGTGTAGGTGTTTATCTCGGTATGAAAAAACAGTCTGGAAAACGTTGGTTGTGTCGTTTGGAAAAGAACCCTGCCTGTTTTCCCCAAGGAAACAGTGCCTTCAGCGGAGAATGGAAGGAAAAACGAGCAGCTCAATTTGCCATCCGCTGTTTTCCATAACAACCTCCTCGTTAGCCAGTAATGCCAGCAACAACCAAGCTCTATCCAAAATCCAAGCTCTATCCTATGGAGACCTTCACCATTAAGATGAGAAAGAGGGCCCTTACAAATCAGACCTTGCTGGTGGCAGAGCCTGGAAGCAGCTCTCCTAACTCCACCGTGTGGTCACCACGCCTGGCACCCTCGGCCATGTAGCACCATGTAGGCTGAGGGTACCCTAGTGCCATCACCCTGGCCAGGACCCGGTGCAGCTCCTTTTCACACTCAGTAGCATGTCCCATGTTCAGTCTCAGCCCCCTGCTGACACTTGAGTCATTTTAGGAGGGGAATGGGGATGTGAAAAGCCATTTTGAAGTGTGCCCATATCCCCTGACACATATCCTGTCCAGCAGCTCTCCTGCAGTGATGGAGCTGACCACATAAAGTGCAGACAGATCTTGCAGCAGAGTCCATCCCTGGGCTGATCCCACTCAGACACAGGGGTGCTGATTCAGTGGCAGATGTCAAAAGTGAGCTGCATTGTAATCACTGGAAGGGAAAACTGACAATGAAAAATAGCAGTAGCCCGTTTGTTCTCCAGATTTAGAGGTGTCCAGCAAAGCAGGAAAATATATCTCTCCTTTTTCATTTCACTGTGATGGATGAAGAGGTTTGTGAGGAGCATGTGTTTAAATTGTACATTAAGATCTCGAGTCATGCCTACTTTCTGAGACGCAGTATTAAAACAGAGAGCCCACATCAGAAGATGTTCCTAGATGGTGAAAGCTATTATGAGCCAGGGAGGGACTTTTAACCCTCCCTTTTAAGACTCTCCATTATGTGTTTGGTTAACAACACTGAGGGTTAGTGAACACTGAGAAAACATTGTATTTTGATTAAAGACTCTACCTATTTTCTACGGGAGTGTTGAAAGAAATATAAACTGAGCTAAAAACTACCTTAAGGAAATCCAACTCCTACTATTTCCAAAAGAAAACCAGAAAGAAAATAAATAAAAGGAAAAAGAAGAAGGTGATACTTGTTAATTTTAAAAAGGTCATCTCCAGTCATGCCGTATGGGGAAAGTAATCTCAGTGCCATGAACCAGAGGGAGACCTGTCAGTGCTAGTGGTGGGTGACAATGAGGCTTTGGGGAATTCAAGGTTTGCAGTTTTGCAGATACTCAGACCCGCCAGAGTCCTTTCCTTTCCTAATGGTTTCTTTCCTCAGACTATGAGGGAACATACAGGGCAGCCAGACTTTACCATCCTCTAAAATTAACACCATCTCTGCCTGCTTCCTCACAACAGGAATAAGTTTTCTGAATTTTCCCCAGCCACGTTCTTCTGGGGGGTGACTGTCACGTTTTCTGTTGTATAGAGGAAGGAATGGATCTTGACCATTGTCAGGGCTGTGCTCACCAGGCAGGTTTCAAGTCTTATGTGCTAAGGACAGCCCTGAGAAAGGCCCTTCACAGCTTGGCCAGCTTCTCCAGCTGCCATTATGATCACCTTTGAAACAGTCGTGCTGCTGAATGTGGCTATGGGGTTCAGGCATTGACATCTTGGTGAGGTGCACTAAGTGGTTTGCTTTCCCAGTGTTCAAATTGGAGCAGATCCAGCCTTGCCTGTCAAAAGGCTTTCTGGTCCTTTGTGGGCTGAAGATTTGGCCATGCTGGGCTCCCTCCTGCAGAGAGCTGCTGGCCAGGCCAGTGGCCTGAACCCTGCACACCTCTGGCCCCCACCACTCAAGCTTTGCCCATCTGAGTCTCAGCTGCAGATTTCTGTCTCAGCTCTGCTGCTCAAGGCTTGACACAAAACGGGGGGATCTCTGGGCAGCCCAGGTGGGAAAACAGAGATGTCTGTATAGACACAGAAATACAGCTTACACTGATACTTTCCTGCTCTAATTTGCATCTTTCCAGATCTGCCTTTCCCTCCTTCCAGGGCGAGCTGCCCAGCTGAGCCTTCAGCAGATTTACATTGCTAGTGGAATACACCAACACTGCTTCACAAAGATTTGGCTTCAGCCGTTGTCCTCAGGAAACTGATTGAATTCTTCTGCATCTGGTGACTGCTGCCCAAGGTCATAGTCTTTCACAAATGAGCTGTGATGCAATGCCAGGGCTGTGGTGCAGGGCAGTGATGAGCAGAGCCATGTCATGGGCACCACAGGCCATGAACTTCAGCACAGGATGTCTTTAGAAATACATGATCTAACGTAAGACTGCTTACACCTTCTTGGGAAATCCCCCCCACAGAGTTACGACTCAGCTGAGGCACTGGGCTACTGAGAAGTTCTTGCGGAGTACTTGCTAGAGGGTCTCACATATTTTTATCACAGTTGGGGAAAAGAAAGGCACAAAAGAGCAGTGGGATTTATTACATGATACCATCTATGAGCAGAGCCCATACGACAAAAACCAGAAAGAACAGTCACAGTCCTGTCCTGGGATGTACTAACAACCTTGGTTTTGCTACCACAGTACCAGGATGCAGAAAAAAAGCATCAAGGCTAAGCTAAGGAGCTTTACCATAATATGTTCTCTCCTATTCTCCCCTCCAAAAGAAAAAAAAAAAAAGGTACTGCTTTTCCATATGGCAGCACATTTTGCAAGGGAATTTCATTTCATGTGTGTTGACATCTTGGAAATTTCAGTGCATCTCCTCAGTAACCCCCTTCAAAACTGTTGAAAAAGCTACACACAAAAAAAAAAAAGGTTGCTGCAAGGACTTTGCAAGGTTTGTTTCGCATTGTTTGTTTAACTTATTTAACAATATTCCCTGTCTCCCACTTTTTCTTCTATTTCACAACTGGATGTTGACAACAAGAAGAGGAGACTGAAGTAATGAGGGAATAAGCTGAAAACTGGGGAAAGATATGAACGCTATGCATTCTCCTCTGCCAAAAATAAAGATTTGCAAAAATTTTCCTAGGATTAATTTCTGCATCTCTTGCATTGTTTTCCTGAAGAAGTATGAAGCAATTCCAGCTTTAGAGCTTTTTCTAGGGTAGGAGAACCATGCCATGGGCCTTTCATCCAAGGAGAAGTGCAAGGGTGGCTTTCTGTCCTGTCACCAGTGCTTTCTTTCCTCTTACCCTCATAAGGAATCTGCTCTTCAAAGGCATCAAGCCCTCTGCAGAGCAGATGAACATCAGCATCATTGACCACCACTGCCAGTGGTTTCGTAGGTTAATGGTACCCCTGGTTTTGACAGGTTGACTTCTGGGCACAGTTAATGTCTTGAACAGAAATGAGGTGGGGGACCATGGCTACAGAATGAGTTGGGACAGGACCTGGCTCAGACTACAAGAGTTCAGAGTTAATGCCTGCTCGAAAGGTGGTGGCAGCTGCAGGTCTTTCTGGATTGTCAGTCTCAGGAGTTCAGGTGCCAGAGATCAGACGCCAGCTCATGGGCTCTCCAGCCTTGTTTAATACTGCTTTCTCCCCCATGCTTTCCTTTTGAAATCGGGTGACCCTGTGTCATATTTTCACACACTCTTACTTGGCCAGGAGAGGTGTAAATGGCCATCCTTTTTGAAATGGAAAGCTAAGAATTGTTTAGTTACTTGGCTCCAGATACTGTGACTTGAGGAATCTGATATCATGGCATTTACCAAAAGTTTTATTTACGTTTACAAGAACTGGCAGCATTCTGGTCACTTGCTTGTTTTCTATCATATTCCCTCCTCCCCTGCCTTAAAACATCAACTGTTGTTCTATAAAGTCAATGGTTCCTACAAACTCCTAAAGACCCCCTGCTCCACCCTCACTCTTTAAGCATGGCCAAATTACCTGGGCTCTTCAGTTAACAGTTGTTGGGAGCTCCCAGAGGAATGGCAGTGGCCAAACCCCCAACTGCACTCCCACAATTGCCCTGCAAAGGACAAGGGCTGAAGGAAGAAGCTGATGCTTACCTTGCCACCCTCCTGCCACTGAGTGGGAAATGTGGCGTTAAAGGGAAGCAATAAGGTAGCAGAAATCACCGGTGTCTTATGCCGGGGTTAGAAGGGAAAGCTGATGCAATTGCAGTGATGGACCATGCCTCCAGCCTGTGACCAGGATGGCTAAATTCCCTGCCATTGGTGAGAGAATCAGCACCAAGATAATCTTATCAGCATCAAGAATTAAGGTGATAACATGCTGATGACTGTGATAGGGTGCTTATCTCTGCACTTTGCCCCATCCCTTGCTGTCTGACCTAATGCCAGACACTCTGCCCACTCTCCTCCCCTCCTGTTACCCCAAACAGGCTTTGCTCCCCGTCCTCAGGCTGCCAGCAGCAAGAACCCAGCCGGTATTGTCTAAACAGGGCCATACAATGGGCAGCATTGTTGACACTGGATTTTTGCCCTCATTGAAGATGACCTCACAGCCCACGCCTTGGCCACTTCAGCCAGCCCCTCGGGACTGAGGCTGTCTTTAGAACTCGGGTAAATAAATTGGGAGAGGAGGGGGAGAAAGGGATGGGGACCAAAGGAACACAGCGGTCTTTGTGTCGCCACCCTCTCTTCAGCACTGGTGCTCTCTGGTGTCCTTCTACCCACATCAGATATGGCAGGCCAGGTGCCAAGGAGCCGGCATGCCGAGTGCCCATCTCCACCCTGCCGCTTTCGTCCGCGGGGCAGCGGCACCCCCTGCAGTTCTGCAGCCTCCCTTCTTCGGGCTGCGGGCTGCGGGCTGCGGGCTGCGGGCTGCTCCGCTCTTCTCGGCTGTCCTTTCTCCTCCTCCAGGCCTCCTGTGCCTCCCTTCCCATACCTGCAGCCCACGCCTCCTGCCCCTCTCTCCAGGCTGAGACCATCCCCTCAGGTATCCCACCCCCTGGTGCCAGCGCCGAGCAAGGGTCGAGCAGGGACCCGCGGAAATGCCACCTCCTAGCGGCAGGTCTTTTGACACAGCTAAGGTGGCGTGGGCAGCGCCACAGTGTCTCCTGCTCCGTGGCGTCACCCGCGTTTGGAGCCAGCTAACAGGTCTGAGATGCCTCCTGCGTCTAAGGGTGGGTCTGCAGCTGCGTGGGGAGAGAGGCGATGCTGCAGGCTGTGTGCGTGAGCCCTGGGGACACATTGCCACATAGTCACCACAGGGGGAAATTGCAGCACCAGGGAAGGATAAGGGCACGTCCAAGGTCAGGTGGCGGCTGCCTCTGTTAAGCAGAGCACAGTGTCCCATGCCACTGTTTATCCTCTTCGTGTGGGTGCTCTGCATCGTTGCTTTCTACCCTGTCTCCTTGCTGCAACAGCAGACTGAGCGTTTGACGGCTGCCCCAACATTGAGGAGGACAAAAATAGTTTCCCAAAGTTAAAACTAACCTGGGGTCTAGAGATGGGGGAGTCATCTCTCTTCCACACTGCTGGCTAAATCCCAGATGTTTATTGTCCTTTTGCAGATGTTTCTGATAGACTCCTGTTAGGGGAAGCAGGCATAACCTGGCAGGGAGAAACGGGTGAGGCTGCCCTGAGAGTGCACACATGTTGCTGGTATTATAAGCAGGACTGACAAAGGAGAAATTTGCTGGACCCTTATCCCGGCCTTCCCCATTCTAGGCTTATCAGCGGCGCACAAAGGAAAACCTCAAAGATAGAGTGTGCCTCTCCCTGTCTGCTGCTTCAACTTTGCCTACATCCATACCTCAGTCACTTTTAAAGTGAATGTTTTCTTTCCTCTTGGGCAACAGGACCAGAGCAGAGAGGTTTCGTATTCCTCCAGAAGCCAGCATCACTTTTCCTTCTTTCTCTCTGCTTATCCCAGTGAAGAGCTGTATGTTGCGAGCAGCATTTTGTGTTCAGGTTGTTTGTGGGGTTTTTGTTTGTTTGTTTGTTTGGTTGGTTTTTAATCTACAGAAGAGGGATGATATGGTGCTCATGTCCTTTGTCTAAGTCCATTCGCAAAATCCTTCAGGATTCCCACCTGAACAGAGTGCATCCCCACCATGGTGTGTGTGCTGCAGCAGATGCATGGCTGGCCAAGTAAAGGACATTTGGAGTCCTTAAATAGAAAAGTCCTACAAGCTGTTACGTTTCTAGCTGGAAACATTTTTACATCTCCTTGCTTGCTCCCTTACCTGCCTGCCTGGTTTTGCTGCCTTTCCAGGTATTTAAAGAACCTGTCTGCCCTGTCTCCTCTAAAGAATAGAGTTGAAAACACACTCTTCCCTTTCTATGTCTACTTCCTCACTTAAAGTAAAGGGCTGCAGACTCCTGGGTTCCTGTTAGTTTTGGTGGCAAAATGCCCCATGTTAACCTGGTGTTTGTGTTTTGAGTGCTAATAGAGGGAGAGATCTGTTGGAAGTATAAAAGAAATCCTGGGCAGGTAACACTGAAGGAACCCTGCAGCCCAGTATCATTTGCTCTTAGCTATTTCTGTTATCTTTTGAAAGCATCCTCATTTTGTCGCCTAACTCTTGTGACAGCACAAACATTAGAAGTCTCATTCAGAAAGTCAGTCTACAGAGGTTTCTTACAAAGTCTGGTCCTCACGGCACTGGAGAGGTACAGCAGATGATCTACCATGACATGCATTCACACAGCAGGCATTCGGTGTGTTTTGGAAGGTGTGTGTTTTCCCTCATCCAAGCTGTGTTTGAAAGGATTGTGTTTGCAGAGGATTCCAGTATAAACCTCAAGAACACCCAGTGCTGGCATGGAAATGACATCAATCTTCTCTAATTGATAATGCCAGGTGATTTTATTTATCAGTCTTTGAGAAACAAAAGTAAGGTAAGGGTGAAATAGCAGAAATGTATGGCTTTTGATATAGAGCTATATGACATTGTCACAACTGTTCTTACTCTCTTAAATTTACCTAGGAAAGGATGGTTGCAGAGGTTTTGGGAAACTGGGCTAAGAGCACCCACTTTCAGTCTGAGAGTTGCTGGAAAAACTCTGGGATCCATATCTGCAGTACTGCTACTTCGAGTTTCCCTGTTGATACACATGAAGAGAAATAGATCAAGTGTAGACTGCACTGGACCAGGAAGAGTGGAAAATGTGTTGGGGGTCACCCTGCTTAAATTTCCAGTAAGATCTTGGCGAATAGGATACACTGACTAAACTGAATAACAGGATGCAGCTCACTAGACAAGTACAAAGTTCTAGCTTGAGGGGCAGAGCCAAATGTCCAAACATACACTGGGAGATTAACTTGGTGAGATGGCAGTTCTGCAGATAAGAGTCTGGGGGCAATAGTGAAACATGTGCTCACAATCTCATACTACTACAAGCAGAGCAAATTGTAGATGTAGAAACATAGAAGGCATAAGAAGGACACATGGAGTAACTGTCTGGTTCTGCTTGGCACTGGGGACACCTGAGGTTTTGCTTTGTTTGTCCATTGTGCCATTCTGCTTTTAAAATAACCTGTTGGCTCTGTGGTGTGCCTTGGGAATAACAACTCTGAAAAAAGATTTGCATATAAAAATTAGCAACCTTAAAACTTGAAGAGCCTCCCTGAACAGAAAAAAATATCACTCAGGGAGAATCCAAGCAAACTTGCCTTGTTCTGCACCAGCAAAGTTTTGGTTGCATGTGTGACACTCAGCTGTGCAGCTTTGGGGGATGAGTACCTGTCAGGATGGCACCTCTCAAACCACTACCAAGAGGGCTCACAGCTGGATCTCAGGAGGTGCTGGGCCTCCAGACGCAGGGACTCAGCCCTTCCTCTGGTACTGCTGGATGTAGCACGAATATTTCTTTCATTCGTTTCTGGAGACAGTGTATCTCCTCTTCAGCGTGTGGAACTTAGTCATGGACTAAGGGAAAAACAGCACCAAAATGTCAACTGCGGACACTTGACAACTGCTAGGGGAGAGGGAAAGGGATATTCCTGCAGCAGGTAACAGGGATACTTGATGTTTTGCTCTGGATGACCCTGATCTCAGAGTGACTCATTGGTAAGGTTTGCTCCAGGCACGACAGGAACAGGCAGAATGAGTTCCCTGTCCAGCAATGAGTTGCCTGACAGTTAACTAGTGCTGAGGATGTAACTTTGAACTGCTAATCCAGTTTTATACCCCCAGCCCCACCCCTCGGACTTTCCCTAAATTATTCTGCATTGAATATATGCATTTTCTGCCCCTGCCCAAAAGCCCCGAGAGGTAGGAGTGTTCCCAAGGTCAGCATGCAATGATTAAACTGAAGAGGCTGGCAACTTTCAGTAGGTGGGTCTAGTATGTCCTCCATGGCATGTGTCTGCCACTCATGCTGTAGCATGTACATGATATGGAGGGAGCAGTAACTTGCCAGAAAAACCTTTCCCAGGTGGAATACATTGCATTCCCTACATCCCAAACACCTGCACTTGTCCTCAGGCAGGACTCATAGCTGAGTGCTCTGCTGAGCTCAAAGAAGACTGGCTGTTTCCTATCATTGTCATCATTCCTACCCACCATCTGCAGGTGGATGTCTCTGCTGTTCTGCCCTGGCAATGACAGAATGGGTCTTGTTGGGGTTGTGCTGGCTCTGCCCGTGTTGTTAACCAGGGTTACAGGCAGTAACCGACTGAGTTTGACAGAGGACAACCCCAATCTGGTATGCAAGGTGAATGCAGGTGGCATTTGTGTTCCCAGCGCTTGTCACTGCTGGGGAACGTGGTCCCAGACAGCAGAGCCAGCTGAGGAGGGGGCCATGCAGGCAGGCAGGACCCGCTGCACGAAGGTGCCCTGGCAGCCGTCCTGCACTGCCGAGAGCTGGTTAGCAGCAGGACCCCGGAGGGCAGCGCCGGAGGGCTGCTCAGTAAGCTCACAAGGCTGTGGCAGCAGAGGTCGCGGAGCGGGAAGTGTGCTGGGAAATGTGCTCAGCGGTGGGCAGCACACCCGCGGAGAGGGAGCCGATCTGGGGGCTCTCCGAAAGGAACGAACGCGAGGGGCGGGCTCAGCGCGCCGCGGCCGGCGGGGGCAGCGCGGGCGGGAGCGGGCTCGGCAGGCGCGGGGTGCGGCTGCCCCCTGGTGGCCGGGGCGGGGAAACCGCCGCACTCGGCGGGTCCATCGGCTCCCGCTGGGTTGCTCGAGTCCAGGAAAGAAGCGAAGGCAAGCACTCCAACCCTCGAAGCAATCCACAGGTCGCAGCTGCAGAATGTCACCCAAGCTGGGCGGAGGTCAAGTGTCTGAGGTAGGCTGGACTGCCAGCGCTGAGAGGTTTGAACACCGTCTTCGTGGAATTCACACAGAAAGCCAGAAAAGTCAATGATCCTCCCAGTGAGCTTTCCCTAACCCAGCAACCCTGTGCCTGTATGCAACCAAGAGCCACACGCTGTAAAATTCCCAGGGAGCTGCCCAGCAAATCTAAGTGGTCACAATGGTGAGTTAAGGGTGAGTTTAAACTTATAAGCATGTAATTGGTGAGTAGATGAAAGGCACTAAAGTATGAATAATAGCTAATGAAACCACACAATATTTCAATGCAAGATTTCCTGTGAATAAACTGCAAAGAGCACAGGCCTTATCTATGCTTCAGAGATGAAATGCTTAAAAAAGTGCTGGTGCATCTAAAAGTGGGAACACCCAGCAGGAACACAAGTTCAGGAGGAGGGAAGTGATTTCCTAACAGAGACCTTCTTTTGCTAGTCTACCATTATTATGGGAGAATTATGAATTCTTCTCATTATGAATAATGGTATTCCATCAGGAAGCTGGATGTAGCAATGCTATTTTCCATCATGCTTGCTTCTGTTAACAAAGCTCGTTTAAACACGCATCTCATCCCTCACATCTGATGCTTCCTGTTATTTTTCCCTATGTGTTAGCCTATGTATTAAAGGAACATTCCCCAGTTTAGGCCTTCACTGTCTCATAAGTTGCTTTTTCTCTTCAACTACCTCTTCCTACTTTTGTAGATTCAAACTGTTCCTTGCACTACCTTATCGCAGAAGCATACTGAGTGTTGTTAGGGAAGGCCTTTTGGGGAATAAACAGACATTTGAATTCTTGGATGTGGACCCCTTCCTGTTGGTGTTGACTATTGAAAGGCAGGGAGTATCTGTCAGGAACCTGGTGGGACAGAAGTCTGGAGGTCTTCCTTGCTCAGCTCCCTTTGAATGCCATGGAAGACCCAGCCAGTTTATTCACCTCTATGCCTACTTTCATTTTCTCCATATTAACTTTTCAGTATTTTCTATTCATATAACCTCTAAGTCCCCTAAGGGAACAGGTTATGCAGAGGATAAGGATTACTGGAAAGGCCTTTATGGTATGATGACTTTCTCTACTTTATAACACTGATTTTTTTACCTTGTGCATAGAGACACTGAAGGAAAACAGCAGTGGTCTGTCTGAATAGTCAGTGACTAGGGTGAAGTGTTCAGAGGAATGGGCTTTCCAATGAGGTTTAAAAAGTCAGTCAGTGCCCTTTCAGAAGTAAACCAAGAATTATCAACATCCCTTCCTCTCATCACACTTATTCAACACAAGCTTGGAACCTGATGTATTCTCAGGGGTATTATACAGAGACTCCATTGCATCTGGCAGATAGCTGGATTAGGGAAGGAGCCTGAGTCATGCTGGAAGCAGGTCTGAGTCCTGACAGTGACAGGTGTTTGCTGGTGATATGCTGTGGGGGACAGGCTGTGTTTGTGTCTCTCTTCTTGCTGGCTGTGCTAAATGTGGATCAAAGGAGCAGCCTGTATCCAAACACCCTGCCGCTGGCACTGACAGCAGCTCAGCCTATGAAAAGCAGCTCTTTGAGCACTTGAAGGAAGAACCCTGACTCTCTCTACAAGTGTAGGTCATCTCTGGGGGTGAACTGCGGGTTGGTTGCCCCCCCAGAGCTGGTTACATTGTGCAGGAGGAAGTATCTTTTGCTTTGAAACCAGGCCTCTTTGGGCACTCGTGTGGTCCTTCCTTGGGCGTTCATTGCTGCCCACAGTGTTTCAAAGAGATTTTTCTCTCAGTAATGCCAGTACTAGGTTGGCCCAGACAGTTCCTCAGAGCAGAGAGCATACTTGCTGTATGTACGTGTGTGGTAACGTACACACACATGCATGTGCCTATCTGCATGTATTGCAACGAAGATTTAAGAGAACAACACCGTGTTGAATGACAGCAAAGGTTATTTATAATAAAAATTGTATTAACTAATCAAGAAAACTTAGTTCTATATCCTGAAGAGGAAAAATTACCATTATCTTGTAAAGGATGTGGTAACTTTCCCCTATAACCACTTCTTTCTGCTCATCTGGAGTTGGATATGCACATTCCCTGTGAGTTTGCAGCCAGCGAGTGAAATCCCCACTGAGGATCACTGCACAGGTACATGAATGCAAGAGAGTTCTCCAATATGTTATGAAATATGTGTTAGTAAACATATTTGTACAAATGTTTATGGAAACTTAATGCTAAGTTGTACAACCTGGTAACAAGTTTCTGTAGTTCAATTTCAATCTGTCCTTGACTAAGATGTCCTTTACTCTCTCTCCACCTTCTCCTACTGAGACAGGTTTATCTTGACAGACATGTAGGGGCACAGGTCCTACACCTTGGCCTGCAGATAGCAGCTTTCACCTTTTGTGCTGGTTCCCAATGAGTCTCTCAAGAGATGGTTGGATACCTTAGCCTCTGAACATTCTTAGAATAAGAATGGTATAAAGTAATTCAAATGTAGATAAACTACACCTGTTTGCAAAAAACAAAATAAAATTATAAAGGCAGAGAAGACTTCATTAAAGGAAAAGCAATGAAAACATGTATGTTAATACACTGTGCTGGGAAAATTTTCAAAATGCAGCATAAACAGCTTACTCAGCACCAAGGTATTCTGCTTGGAAGTCTGCTTTTTAGTTCTGGTGTTTAACAGTTGATTAGTGCTGTCACCACCGCTCTCTCATTCTCTTGCCCTGATGCAATCCACAGGAATAACCACCATCTCTAGCTCAATTCATGTTGCCTGGAAGTGGAAACCAAACGCTGTTGTCAAATCTGCTGAAAATGGATTATTGCCAAGAGAATGAACATAGCACCTTAAGTAAGAAGGTATGGATATAGGATCATTTATCCATAGCTGTGTCTGTTTTTGTTTTTGTTTTGTTTTAGTTGCAGCAAAGAGTGACTAGAGTATCCTGTATAGTGCTAAACTTGTATACAAAGTTTCTCAAGAATGAGACATCTGGAAAATCTTAAACCTCTGTGATGATGATTAAGCTTCTGGAAGAAAAATAAAAAGACTGTTCAAAGTCCAGGAGAAGCTGATTCTATCATACAGTTAAACACTTCATTCCTGGCTCTTCACCAGCTCTTCTCAGTGCAGAGCGTTAGTCTGTATTTGGTGTCTCAGCATCATCTCCAGCTGGGGAAAAAGCTCCCCTCTGCGCTGCTTCAGCAGTGTCTGGTGAGCTCCTGGAGAGGCTGTCCTCTTGAGTCTGGCAGGCACGCTCACCTTCAGTGTCTCAACAAGTGACTGCTCTTTATTAACTGAGGGAACTTTTTTCTGTTCATGAAATCTAAATGCTTTGTCGTTCTAATTCAGTGTTTGTAGTTCTCCTTCACTGTTTGATAGTGCTTTGGGGAGGAAATTATTATTTCTTTGGTGCTCTCTGCTCCTTACACTAAGGATTCAAGTTTGGGATATTGTCCAAAGGTATGTGTGCTTGGCACATTGACAGATAAACTTCTGTGACTGTGCTCCTTTGTCTTATCCTAACATGCCTAATCCTGTTGTGATAGTGGTCTCTGGTTTTAGAAACAGTCTTCCCTGGGCACCTCTGAAAGGTTTCTTCTGGACCAACTGCAAAATCGACCTCAACAAAGATGGGGGAAAAGAAGAACTGAGAAATTCTGTTGGCTGGCTTTCACAAGAGTGAAAGGTTGGTGAATAAGGCCCAAGGCACTGGAAGCAAAAAGGATGTGAGGTAAGTGCTAAAAGGTGCTACCAGATGTGCTTCCTTTCTCAGCCAGCAAATACTGGTGCTCCACAGGGATTTACATCAAACACAAAGCATGGTGATCTGTGAGGTCCTAAAGTTTGGATCATATTCTCACCCAACTGACCTGTCTACCTGCACCTACTCTGCAAACGTCTATCCTGCCTCCTGGTAAAGAAGTGCTTGTACCATTTTGCAAAACAGATAGACTTCAGTCCCATCCTGATCCCCCTCCAAAACCAAAACATGCACTAACAGTAAGGTTCAAGTTTACCAGCACGTATTTCCTTAATTATAGGATGCTCTTTATTCTGCCTTGTGTCAGGCTCTTCAAAATCAGGTGTCACAGACATGACCTGTCTTCTGGGCTAGGTGGGCAACTTGGTCTTTCAATACAGGAGGTCACTGTCTCCCCTCTTAGCACCTGCTCTGTGCCCTAGCCAGCAAGAAGAGAGATCTGCAATGTGCCTGAGCCCTGATGGGATGTGATGTGCTGTGATGTGGTGCTGTGCTGCAGGCAGCAATGTTCCTGCAAAGCTGCATTTCTGTACCACAAGTCATGCTACGTGTACATGGGCAGGGACATCTGTTGTGTGGTCCCAGGAGCACAACTGGATGTCTGGCCCTGGCATGTGGCCTTTTACTGAGTTCTCATTCCTTAGTGTTCCTGCTGCTTGGGAGCTCTGAAAATGCTTTCCATCCATTCAACCTTCTGATTCCATTTCACTGCTCTCATTTTGCTACAGACTAGTAAAATACCACAGGCCCTAATAGTACCAAATTCAAAGGATCTAACTCAGACCTCCAGTGATCTTTCAACCAGCTGCTGCCTCTTAGTGTCTTGTGACAAGTTAAGTTGTCTCACTGTTGTTCAGGCAGCTGCTTAATGCCATCATCAGGTAGGTGGTGTTTAGGGGACAACTCTGCACATCCCAGCTGGCCTGGCAACATCACCTGTATGGTCATTATAGTTCAGAGAAAACTTCCTTACTGCTACGTCTGAGCCCAGTGCCTGTCTGCAGGTGCAAGAGTCACCTTGCTTTCCTAGGTAATGTCTGAAAAATAGCAACCCTCAGTACCCATGGAGAGGCACCTATTCGGAATTATATATTCCGACATGAGGAAGGACCTGGCTCAGGTTATACATTCTTTTATAGTCTCATAACTCAAGTTAAGCCCTGGGACCCTCTAGGGTACAGTCCCAGTTCTCCATCAGCTGTGGTGACTGGGACAACTACTTGCTGCTGGCCAGTGGCAAGGTGAATGCAGGCAACTCCCAGCTGTTCTCATTGCCAGTCTCGCCTGGTGTAATCCTGCTTTGCTTTTTTTTTTAAATCCGGCTTGCCTCAGGGCCAGCAGGCACTGCATGGCTTACGGAAGTTCTGCGAAAGCAGGAGATTCCAGCCCCTGGTTTCCAAAGCAAACCCTACATTTACCCCCGTTTTCCACTCCTGCCTTCACAGAGATAACGCGGAGGTTGCTGCGCTCTCCGCTCCGCGCCGCCGCCCACGGGAGCGCTCCTGCTCTGCGGCGCTTCCCTGAGACCTGAGTCCCCCGACACCGAGCACAGGCTCCCGTCCGGCCCCCCTTCCCACTGAGCTCGCACGGGGTCCCACCGCGGCTCCCATCCGGAGCTTCCCTGGAACTGACCCGGGCTGCAGCAGCCCGAGGCATCCAGCTACATCCCAGCCGCCTCCTCCCCCTTCCAACCCTCCATCCTCAGGGCTGGCTCCTAAGCAGACTCTTCTCACGACGGCATCTCAGGCTGTTATCGCCGTCACGAAGCAGAGAAGGACTCCTAGACTTGTTGGTGTTCCCGGGGCTACTGGGATAATAGGGCTGACGGTGGTTCCTAACAACGGGTGGTGCCACCCCTCCGATCGTGTCACCAGCTGAGCTGATATAAAAGAGGACGCTTGCACTCTGTGGGGAGCTGCTGGTGTGCCCTCTCCTGGTTGCTGAGGTTGACAAGCTGTTTGGCATTCACTGATTATCTCTCTGCTAGCTTACGATTCCAGCCTGGTCAGGCAGTCTTCGCAATTCCAGTTAAAAAGTACATCTGCTGGTAGTGACTAGTCATGAATTCATCTCGCCTGAACAGAGCTGAGAGCCACTTTAGGGCGTCAGAGGAGCATGAACTGGAAACAGTGGGGAAGAAAGCTTGGGACAATCCTGTTTACAATGGCTCACCTTCCACCTCATTGAAGATTCAAACCATCTACAACCCCAAGTCTGTCCTGGAGAATCCCTATGAAAACTTTGAAGAGGCTGGGGATGCACTGCCCGATCAGGAAGAACAGAGCAAACCTGTGAATGGGAAGACAAGTCCTTTCCTCAAGTGCTGCTTCCACATTTTCAGAGGCATCCGAGGTAACACTCTGACATCCCACTAGAAAGGATTTATTAGCCCTCAGAAAGAGCAATGATACGGGGGAGGAGGGAGAGGATGCAGAAGGCAGAAACCTCATAGTGTCTGTGTAGCCCAGGGCCCTGCTCAACATACAGTAGCATTACTCCAGACATCATCTTTGGCTGACCTGGAAGGAGCATCCTTGTCCTGTGTGTCATGCTATAGCTCCAAGGTCTGTCCTGTTACCTTCACTACAAGGTAGGAGATTTCGTGGTGTGCTCGGAGTCACGCAGTGAATCTGTTGGCAGAGCTTTGCACAGAGCTTGGGTGTTCTGAGTCCACAGGAGCCATCACTGTGCTGATGAGACCATTCTGGCTTTGTGTGCATTTTCTTTGTAGAGTGGTAGTGGCCCCTGTGTTACAGTAACTTTAGAACTGATAGAAATATCTACCAAAGAAAGTCTAGCACTGTTGAGACTTCAATGCAGGGGATTACAGGAATGTATCAAACAACGCTTTGCTTGAAGACAGCTGAAAGAAAGGGGTGCTGGTTTCCATTTTAAAGGACAACAGGGAATGAAATATTTTGTAAGCTTATTCAGAGGCAATCAAAACCCTGAGAGCAAGATAAGTCTCCTGTAAGGAGACATACCAATGGGCAAGAGCCTTATTTGAACAGCTTCTGATAGAAGACATAAAATCCTAATATTGTAAAACCAGGAAAGATAAAGCAAGAAACTGTATTTCTGAAATTATATAGCTGAAAACAAACCTCAGCTGATATAGTATTAAGATTGCTGGATGCAATCTGAAAATGCACTGGACCAGCCTCATGGTCCTTCAGGTATCATTTTGGGCAAGTCTCTGAACCAAGTTTTATGGGGCATTTGAGGGCCCCTGAATTTAGGTGTTTCTGAGTACACTTCTGTTCTGAAAGCAAAGAAGGTCTGTGCCTCTGCTCCAAACATACGGATAGTAAGTGTTCCTTGCCTTATGCTAAAAAATCCAACAAACCTGTTAAAAGATTGTGATGTAGTCATATCTGAGGATGAACATGGTCATTTAAAAATGACTGAACAGATGGATGAGTTGTTTCTGCTTGTTTTTCTCTATTGTGGAAATTCCTGTAGACCACATGATACTCTCTCCTCCACAGGAGTTAATCCAGATCTTCTCCAGGCTGTCACTTCTGTTGCTGGTCTGGAATAGTTGTCTGCCCAGGAGTGATGGTGGATGCTGGAACAGTCACTATGGTAGCTGATGGTGCAAAAAGCTCTCTGGTCTGTTGAGATGCCAAAGAGCTGTCAAAATGACAGGAGTAATTGCGCACAGACCACCAGATCACTTGCTTCCTCCAAAGAAAAAAGCAGTTTGTCATCTGCAAGAGCTTTGATCAGCTCTGATCCTTGCTTGCATGCAGATGATTGCTGCATACTACTGTGGATAAGTATCAGGGCTGAGCTCTCTAGGAGCTGCAGAAAGCAGCAAGACTGTGGGTATTATTGACAGGGTTTCCATCACTAGGCTTTCAATTGGAAGTTTTTACGCCTTTCAACTTCAGGAGCATTCCAGAAATCACAACAGGAAGCCATTACAAAAAGAACAAACAAATACACTAATGGTATTGGGCAGTTCATCAAACACAAAATATCAAGGCTTCTTTTAAAGGAAGTGTTTCTGTCATATTGATCAATCCTGGTGACATTTAATGAGTTGCTTTCACTGTGTAAAGAAATAGGATCTCTAGCTGGTGTAATTGGCATAACTGTATTGGATTCAGCAGATCTCCATTGACAGATGTCCTGAAGATAATTTGGCTCTAAATTTTATGCTGAAAATATTGAGTTGGGCTATCTGTGTGAGTCTTATGACCTCCAAGAAAACTTCAAGAGTTTTTAGGTAAGTAAGGGACAAATACTTGAGGCTTAACGATTCAACATACACTCAAAGAACTAATAGTTGTAAAGGTAACATCAGATCTAGCTCTGCTATGTAAGGCCTAACAGAAGGTCAGCTGTTGGCACTTGGGTTCCTGAGATGAAATTTTATGGTTTCAAGAGCCCTTGTGACAAAGACTGAATTTATGCAAAGAGTAAGCTGAAAAACAGTCAGGAAAAGATCAGTCCATAATGAACTCAAACAGAAAATTGGAGAATGATTTAGCAAAATAAAAATCCAATGTATTTCAGTTTTGGTTAGCCCCAAATCTTTTATTCATGCTGGAACAGTCCTTGTTCTTCTTAGGGTTATTTAGCGTGTTTTGATAGGTTTTAGTCAAGTTTTGAAATGAAAAGTGATTTGGCCTTGAAAAGCAACAAAAATTCACCTCTCAGCAGTGTTATTTGGGAACTGGACTTCAGCTCCTCACAGGGCCCTTGAGAACAGCCATCAAAACTCTAGTCTCTTCTTTCTACCCAACAGGTCTGTGGGGCACTACACTGACTGAGAACACAGCTGAAAACAGAGAGCTTTATGTGAAGACCACACTGAGAGAGCTGCTAGTCTATGTTGTGTTCTTGGTGGACATCTGTCTACGTAAGTAGCTGTCATATCTCATAGGAATCATTTCTGTGTGCAGCATGAGGGGAATAATGTGAGATTTTATTATTAGTCTTCCTTGCTCTGTTGTGTTACACTTACTGCATGTGCATTTACTGCAGCAAGAGGTTGTGTTATTAACCTATAGAATAGCTGCCCCACACAAGTAAAATTACCGACCATTGCTAGTTAATAATGATTAGATTTAAGCAGTGTTTTCTGATTCATGTCATCAGTTCTAGCCATTGACTCCCAGTCCTGGGAGAAGCTGCCCAAAGTCTTTTCTTAGTTTCGCAGCAAGTGTTCAAGACCCAGAGAGCAGCTCTAGAAACTTCCTGGGATCAAAGACAGAGGTCAGAGATATTTTCCCCTCTAGGACTGGAGGGATGGCTGGGATGTGATAAAGCAGATGACACTTGTTATTGGGTGAATTTAATGTGTCCCTGTATTGAACGCTAATGCTAATGGACTTTGTGTGGATAGAACAATGGCTGTTTAGTTTGGGGCTGTTTATTCATTCATTATCACAAATGAGCACCTGTGGCATGGGACAGTGAAGAGGGTTATATTTCATGGACCCTATGGCAGGAGAGATAGACAGACAATACCAACCTAAGTTACTATCATGCTGGCCCAGGGAGACAGTGCTTCAGTCACTTTTCCTAAAGAACCAAGACACACACACAGACGCACTTGTTGGCACACACTGACTCATCCAGAATGTCAGCTGCTTTATTTTCCTGATGTGCTTTCAAGAGTAGGACATGTTCTTAGTGATCACCATGATGGATGTTCTTCTGAAGGAAGAGGAGCACTGGAGAGTTGAAACATCATGCTCATGGAAGATAGAGCCTGCGCCTGTTGGGGTTTCTTGGTAGATGAGAACTTACCTCAGGCTTTCCTTGGGAAAACAGGGTGCTCTCTGTACATTCATGGCTTCACATCAGAAATTCAAAATGTAGATCATGGGCTTAGCTCTGAGAAAGAAAATTTCCCTCAGAAATTTTGTCTGAGTAATTTTGTCTGAGATCAAAAATTGTTACCCAGGGTGTTCAGTTGCATCATCCAGTGGTATTCTCTCACTGCTAAACTCTTGTACTCTGTCAGTCTGTCAGTTCAAATTCTGCAACATGCAACAGCTAAGTTTGTATATCCCTAAGAAAGCAGAAAGTCCTAAGATTTCTTCTCCCATGCCTTGCTCCGCTTACCTGTGAAAGTACAGGCTACAAAGAAAGTGAATATATAAATATGTTTATTTTAGGCTCTAATATTCGGGTATTAAGGACCCTTCTCTTGTCTCTTCTCTAAGTGACATATGGAATGACAAGTTCCAGTGCCTATTACTACACCAAAGTGATGTCTGAGCTCTTTCTGCAGACCTCTTCAGATGGCCGTATCTCCTTCCAGTCCATTAGCAGCATGGCTGACTTCTGGGTGGTGAGTACAAATCTCACCCAGCATGGGGAACACTGAAAATCTCAGCTAGAGTGGGATATTCAGTTCCCTCTGAATTTGCTACCTAGTGATTTCAGCAAGGCATTTGGCTGCTAAAAGCTTTTGCCAGCTACTAGCAATAGTTACAATAACACTTGCATGCAAAGTACTCACTGACTTAAAATCTAATTTATCCCTCTGAGGACCTCGGCCAGAATACTGGCTAGGCTAAGGGTTTTGTGTGCCCAGAAGGGTCCATTTCACAGTAACCAGCTGAACAGGCAGCACATAGCAAAAAAATGACAGTGATATGAGCTTCAAGTCATTGCACAGATGGGAAGTACTGGCCCAGAGACACCAAGTGATCTACTTCAGGTTTCCTTGTATTACAAGTGGCTTTGAATCCTACGGTCCAGTGTCTTCATGCTGGTGTCTTAGTAATTGGCTTTTGTCTGTTTTCATGGCTGTTTGGGAACAACTTAAACTGCCTGTAATTCATGCCTGGGCATGTCTGATCTGTAGATTTTTTATGATGAAGCTGGATTAAAATTTGCACTGAATTTTATCAAAGAGAATAAAAAGGGGGAAAGATGTCCGAGGTCTAACATTTCTGTCAAAGAACAGGTGAAGGAATAATGAGAGCCACAGTGAAGGCTATTAAGTTATTGCAACCACTTATCTCTGACAGACAGGAATTGTTCATCAATTAGATTTGTAATTTTCGGTCATTAAAACACTACAGCAAACAATGGCATTATTGCCTCTCCCCCAGGACACTGGCACACACACTTCATAATTCACAACTGGTGCCAGGGCAATTCCTTGAGGCTTGTGCTGACTGAAGTGGAAGAAACAAAGAGACTTGCAGGGGGGTTGTCTCTTCGTTAGCCCAAGAAGTTTCAGCAACCATACAACAGGCCTGTGAGAAACCAACAACGACCCTGCTGCCCAGCATCCCTCCTCTACCACCAGCCCTGGTCTTTCCCCTCCGTAACATACGTTAAACACAAGCTTCTACTACCTTCTGTCTTGGGGAGAATAGAGGTCTGGGTCAGGTCTTACTATCCCAATCCCAGGTTAAGAAAATTCCTCTGTGTGAGCTCCAAAGAAATTCTTCTCTCCCTCCCTTGCAGTATGCACAAGGCCCCCTTCTGGATAATCTTTACTGGACAAAGTGGTACAACAACGAGTCCTTGGCACCACACAGCACCCAGTCATACATCTATTATGAAAACCTGCTGCTGGGTGTCCCACGCATGAGACAACTGAAGGTGAAGAACAATTCCTGTGTGGTCCATGATGACTTCAGGGAGGAAATCTCCGGCTGCTATGATGTATACTCAGAAGACAAGGAGGAAAGGGTCTCCTTTGGGCTCATCAATGGAACGGCGTAAGTACATCTAATCCAAATTAGTCTCTTCTAGTTAAAATAAGATCTACAGAGCTGCAGGATGCCAGGGGTGAGTTTCTCACATAAGGCTGGAATTACCCTTGCAGTCAGAGGCAGCAAGTTCTTTTTATCTATCAAAAAGGTTGAGTGTCTCTTTGAGGAAAGGCACAACAAAATGAGTGGCAGAGTAGGACCTGTTGGGAAAGCCAAGAAAAATCCAGTGGAAAATTAGGTAGAAATTGTTCCCTATTTTTAGGATTGTGAGAATAAATAAAGACTTTTGAGACCAGATTCATCAAAAGGATGATACTATTTGCTTTCCTCTGGGATTTCAGGAGCCAAAGAGAAGGGAGTTGCATCTCTTTCATCCTGACAACCTATCTCTCTATAATGTGAGGTAGCTGCAGTTTAATAACTCTCTACTTGGTGCATGAGTCTTGATCTGTGAACACAAAGCTATTGTTCCTATGGAAATATGAGTGCAAGAGTGTTCTAAGCAGACGGTTGTGTGCAATGTGGCAGAAGGCAATAGACCAGATCCTTGGAGTAACTTCCATGAAAACAAAACTGACCCAGCCAGTGGGTCTCAGAACTTTCCTTCCATATTATTGCAAGTCATGTTATGTCACTGCTGGAAAGTGCTAGACTAGAACACTAACAACAATGAACAACTGATATAGAGTCAGATCTAGAAGAGAAATTAAGTGCCAATTCTTTAATTAAAAACTCCTCTGTCCCTTGAAGATACAGTCTAATCTCTCCAGGCAACAAGATCATATCCAAGCCTGGGGTGGTGAAGCCTTTGCTTGTGGTTTGTCTGTTGCAGGTGGAGGTACCATTCCGAGGAGGAGCTGGGTGGTTCATCTCACTGGGGAAGACTAACCAGTTACAGTGGGGGAGGATACTACATAGACCTCAAGTTGACCAGAAAAGAGAGTGCTGAAGCCCTGCAAGTCTTGAAGGAGAAGTTGTGGCTGGATCGGGGAACACGAGTTGTCTTCATTGATTTCTCTGTGTATAATGCAAATATCAATCTCTTCTGTGTTCTGAGGTAAGCTGAAAAGTCTCGCTGAAAATTCTTCAGCCTCTTGCATCTTCCTCAGTGCCATGGTTTCTTAAAATGAAAATATTTAATTATGGTCCACCAATGGGGTAGGTCTGAGTGGTATCAGTAGAAATTGTAGGGATTAGTAAGAAGTCTTGGTCTTCCTGATATAACCCGTCACACTTTTCTTCATCTTTCACCCTTTCCTATCAGAGGCAGTGAAGCAGCAGAGATATGGCTGTGTAAATACATGCACAACTCTTCCACTCAGGGTGTGGGGGATAACTCATGCTCAAGTTTGATGCCTCTCAAAATTATCCCAGAGCCTCCATCCTCTTGTTTATAATTATCAGAGTTTTCTTGTCCCCTTCGAGGCTAGTTGTTGAGTTTCCAGCCACTGGTGGTGCCATTCCTTCCTGGCAAATCCGGACAGTCAAGCTTATACGATATGTCAGCACATGGGACTTCTTCATTGTTGCCTGTGAAATTGTATTCTGTGTCTTCATCTTCTACTATGTGGTGGAGGAGACTTTGGAGCTGCGTATCCACAAGCTTCAGTACTTTACCAGCATCTGGAACATCCTGGATGTGGTTGTCATTCTGGTGAGGATCCTTACACACTTTTTGGGGGGAGCAATGGCAGAGAGGTATAGAAGCCAGGAATGTGGAAACTAGTCTAGGTAGGACAAGAGCTGGCACAGGTTTTGCTCTAATACTAAAATGAACTAATGGAGTAAATTAACATATGCTCATCTGTCAACTGTTAGGTTAAAATTCTTTCTTTAGAGATGCCCAAGAGACTGTGAAATCAGGGCATCATTCAGCACACTAAGACCTTATTTCCATCCCCCACCAGTAGATTGCAGCTGTGAAGTGCAAGATCAAGGAGTTCTGTGACACTTTAATCTCCACAGAAAGCATAGGTACAGTGGTCACTGCAGACTATTCCTCTGCTTTTTTGCAGCTCTCCATTGTCGCCATTGGCTTTCACATCTTCCGCACCATTGAGGTGAACAGGCTGCTGGGAGAGTTGCTGAAACACCCCAACACCTACGCAGACTTTGAGTTCCTGGCATTCTGGCAGACACAGTACAACAATATGAACGCAGTCAACCTATTCTTTGCCTGGATCAAGGTATTGCAGGGGGTCTGGGAGGTGCCAGGTCTCCAGTTTGACTTCTTCCATTAGATAGCTTGGGGGTTGTCTCTTCCATTGCTCTGAGTAAATGAGTATAAAAACTATATAAAAACAGAGGATTTTCCTCAAAGTCATATGCTCTGTTTTGCAGTAAATCTTGACAACTTTTCACCCTGCATTGCCAGTTATTTCGAGATAACAGTCAGGGTGATGAGCTCAGACATGGTGATGTAAAAGTGGTTTAGAAAATGCTGAGTACAATGTAACTTTGTCCATCCTGTACTATTTTAGTATTCTGGAGAATAATCTTGCAAACTATGTTTTCCTTTCATGATGGCCACTCAAGAACTAGAAGTGACTCATCTGTTGGCATGGACTTTGCATTTCAACCAAAGCATCTTGGCGTGGTGGAAAGCCACTCTGTATTTGGGGCTCCTCATTAGCCTTAAAACATTTGTCCTTCTAGCAGTCCCTGTTTACGTTTGCCTTCGACACAGGGAACAAGCCATATGTTTATGACCCCCAGGAGGATGGTGGCACACCTGGAACAAATATCCTGAACACTAAACGACCATTCGTCTAGCTTGACTTTCTTCTCAGTGCTTTGGTACTGTAGTGAACATCTTGTCTTAGAAAGCTTGCACATACATGAAAGAAACTGACCTAGCTGATGTTTTGGCCTGATTTTGTCCCCATTCTTTCATCTTGCAGATATTCAAGTACATTAGCTTTAACAAAACAATGACCCAGCTCTCCTCCACACTGGCACGTTGCGCCAAGGACATCCTGGGCTTTGCCATTATGTTCTTCATTGTCTTCTTTGCCTATGCCCAGCTGGGTTACCTTCTTTTTGGGACACAAGTGGAAAACTTCAGTACCTTTGTTAAGTGCATGTAAGTGTACAAGATAGAAACTTATTATCAACAGAATTTTAACTGCTTTCCACCCTTCCTTACAGCTGCTAGTATGAATGTCAATCAGATACCTGTTGTATTTCATTGTAATAAAGCCACAATGGTTAATAAGTTGCTCGTGGTCCTCTGGTTGTGACATTTTCATGGACAAAAGACTGCAGTGAGAAAACTGAGGATAACAGACATGTATCGGGTTGTCTGGGTTTATCAGTAAGGATGAGTAACTGATCCCACCATACCTGGACACTCCTTGCAGTCCTACAACTCAGTGGAAATCCCAGCCTTTCCACAGGAGTGTTTAGTAGGAAGTTTCAGTTTGCTGTAGTCTAGACTGCTTTCCCTTGATGTGGAATTTTGGGTACACCAGGGGTACTCAGCATGCAGTGGCTTAATGTTTTTCTGCAGAAAAGTGTCATAGCTCAGCTGACAACTGAGTTTCTGTTCTGCAGCACCTTCTGTCACCTTCTCACCTGCCGTGGGTCCATAAAAAAAAGTAGAATGTCACTGTCTGACTGTCACAGATCTTGGCAAATTTGTGATTTTATGCACCAGTAGATGGCTTTAGGCCTAGCTAGGTTAAACTTCTCTGCTTCTGGTGGTAAGAAGTAGACATCTCAAAGCAAGTGTTTTGAGGTAGGCTCAGGTGTTGGTTTTGATGGGGTATTTTTGGTCTTTGTTTTGGTTTCTTGTTTGTTTATTTTAATAAAAGAGGCCCAGATAGAATCTCTGGAATTTTGAAATTCTCTAGCTTCCAAATACACTTGCTGATCATATCATTTCGGTGTCTGCAAAACAGCTGCATGAAAATTTCTCTGTTTCATATCAGATAGTGCACTTTATTCTTTCCAAATCTTTATTTGAATTAGTTTGTTGCTGCTGGGTTTTCATAGAGAAAAACAATATAAATGCATTTACCTTATCAAGATAATAGCTTTAAACACAGAAATGAGAAAATTAAGAAACTTAATTTTAAAACATTATTTATAAATATATCTGATTTTGAGAAGATGGCAGCTCTTCCTCTGTGAAAGCTGAAAGTTATATAACATGATAATTTTAATAAAAATTCAGCTTGAAGCTGTCTAAAAATATGTTGTTCGATACTCTAATTAGTTTAAGTAGACATTTTCAAGGCAAAAGAAATAAAAATAATTTCTTTACTGGAAGAAGACTTTTCAACATTACTGAATTGGAACAATTAAACCAAAAAAGAGGAATCAATGCCATATTCCTCTTCCTTATACCTGGAAAACATTCCCAGTTCCTTAAGTAGTCCAAATACAAGGAATCTGAAATGAAGATTTATATTTCTCAAACGGGATTTTCAGATACCAGCCTCTCAAAGTTCTTCTCCCTGCATGTGACTTCACAGTCTGTGTCTTTCTGTCTGTTTTGAGTTTTTGAGAGGATTTTTGGTTTGTTTACTTTTTTTTTAATTGGAGAATACTTTTTTTACAAGGGTCATTTCAGTGATCCATTTCCCATGAATCCCATGGATAATGCACCAATATATCTGAGGTGGAGGATGACCAGTGGGTGGATGAGCACACACAGAAGGGAGTGTTGAGGAAATGAGTTAAGATCCAGTCTTAGACAATCCTGCAGTCCATGGGCCTGCTCAGGCAATGAGTGATGTTGGTGGAGGTATCAGCTACACCAGCAGTTTTCAGCTTGTGTTCCACAGACCTTTGGCATCCAGGTCCTGCCTTTAGGGAGTCTACAAGGGATAACTGAGATAAGCAAGCTCCTATCAATAGAATTAAGCTTTCTTCATCACAAGGGCAATGGACTGCAAAAGCTTGAAGAGCACTGTCCAGTTCTAATGATCCCCACAGTCTCATGAACTCTCTGGCAAGAAACGGCTCCATCGAGTCAAATGCTTTTAATAAAGGAACATTAAGATTGTGTTTGGTTTTAACTCCTTTTAATACCAACACAAGCTTTGGACAACCTGAATTTGTGTGGAAACCATGTTTTATTTTCCAGACAGCTCTTGCTCTAACCAGATCAGCTCACTTCCCTCCTGAAATACCATAGGTACATTTAACTCGCCACTCTAAGTGACTTCGACCCTGCTCTGGCTTGTGCCTGTGCCCATCTGGGCTGCAGGCAGGTTCAGGGTCACCTCAGGACTGTTTGAGGTTGTAGGATGAATGCATGTGCCTTTGTGTGATCTTGGACTCTTTCTCTCCTCCAGCTTCACCCAGTTCCGGATCATTCTCGGTGATTTTGACTACAATTCCATTGACAATGCCAACAGGGTCCTTGGCCCTATTTACTTTGTCACCTACGTGTTCTTTGTTTTCTTTGTGCTCCTGGTAAGCAAAAAGTCCTCTTTTTCCCTGTACTGACAGCAGAGTCTCAGAGACCCCTCCTGACAGTCACTGTGTTTGGTGCAGCGCAAATGCTTAGAGAGAAAGGGAGTTTGTTACGGTAGCTTTGCAGTGCGAATAGACTGCAACAGGCAAGAGTGTGTTATTACAGATGGGGATTTGATTATTAGGGTGATTAAGAGCCATATTCACATCCTTTAAGGTGAAGACTAAAACCAGCTGAAATGGGCCTTCCCTTCACCCACTTTAATGTGCCCAAGAGATATCCCATGAGGAAACAGCTCCTTGTTTAACTAAATCCTGTCTCTTGCTGCTTCAGCTGCTGGAGCAGCCAAGGTCTATCACGCATATTCACCTCTTTTCTCCCCCTTTTTTTAGAACATGTTTCTGGCCATCATCAATGACACTTACTCAGAAGTCAAGGAGGAGCTTTCAAGCCAGAAGGATGAGCTGCAGCTCTCCGACATTTTGAAGCAGGTAATGAATAAGGAAAGCTGTGCTACTTTCTAGCTAAATCATAAAGCACTTTCACCAAGTCTCTGAACTAAGTGGAATCTACTACAGAGAAACAGTGGTTGTCAACTCCAGATCCATCTTCTTTGTGCGCACAGGAGTCACAGCTCCTTTCTGGGATAAACCAAGCTCCCGGATCCTTTGCGATGAAAAGATGAGAAAGCAGGGGTTGGGGAAATCCTGTGACCTGAAGTAGTGTTTCTGAGAGACTTTTCTACCCAGAGCTAGACAAAGCTCTTTCAGTCCTTGATAGAATGTGATCAAATGTAATTTGATCAATAACATGGCAGGTCCTACTTTGCTAAGCTGAGCATGGTACAGTGATGAATATCTAGGGGTCTACAACTGGATTTCCCATGGGCAAATTCTAGAAAAGTTTCTGGAAGGTCACAACTCTGCTGTGTGAGCAATATTCTGCAAATAGTAGTATTTGAGACATTATCTCGAACAGCTGGTGGACTGGGGAATCGAATAAAAGAACTGTGAGGAGAAAAGCAGAGTACTAGAATGTTGGTGTCACTTTGGAGGCGTGATCCTCATTCAGAGATGAGGTTCATTCAGCAGTGTCATATTTTTCCTTCAGGAAAGCTTAAAAATTTTCTGTATTACTTAGCATATGCTCACCTGCCCTCACTCTGCTGTACTTTCCACTGCTCTGCATGATTCTGTGTCTGTTTGCACCTTTGGTAACAGAGCTACAACAGGACACTCATGAGGCTGAAGCTGAAGAAGGAGCAGATTTCTGATGTGCAGAAAGCACTGCAGAGTGGAACAAAAGAACTAGACTTTGAAGACTTCAAGAACAGCTTGAAAGAGTAAGTGAGTCAGCTTGAGGGATGCCCACTTAGCCCTTTCTAATTTAGGTTCTCCGGTGTTCAAGACTGGGAGAACAGTTAGCTTAGCTCCAGGCAATATACAACTCAAAAATAGTTATTTCTTCACAAGTTTAATCTTCTAAATAGGTTTGTGTTACTATCTCTTGCCATTTGGGGTATTGAGGTTTGTCACTGGCAGGAGGAAACAATACATTGATTTCAAAAGTGATGTTCCTACACTGTTGGAGCTTAACAGTGGAATTCTGTGCTTTGAGTTTTCTCTTTCTATTCTTTTTCAGACTGGGCCATGCAGACCATGAGATCAGAGCAGCTTTCTCCAGGTTTGACAAAGATGGCAACCACATCCTTGATGAAGAGGAGCAACAGCAGATGAAGCATGACCTTGAGGCAAAAAGGGTAAAGCAAGGAAAGAAATCTTCTGTTTGGTAGAGTTCACTCCGAAGCAGCCCCAGGAATCTTTGGGTTTGTGGTATAAACTAAGCAGACAACTCAAATACAGTTCCAACTCTGCCTGGATACAGCTGAGAATATCATTGCCTGTGAAGTTCTGTGTTATTCATAGTAAAGCTGACACAGAGTTAGTATCCAGCTTTGCAGGAGCTTCTTTATCTTCCAGGTTGCTCTGAATACAGAGATTGAAAATTTGGGGAAATCCAATGGTGACAACAACCTGGATGAGAATCTGACCTACATGGAAGCAAGGAATAACCACGCCAATAAGGCCAGCTGGGTCTCCAAAGAAGAGTTCCAAGTGTATGTTTGTGCTATCAGTAGTTTAACCCCTCTGCAAATGAGGGGTTCGATTCCCTTCCCTGGTGTAACTCTTTACAGTGGTGTTGAGCAGTTTCAGTAAGATCTTTTCCCTTTTATCTTGCACACATGTAAATAAGCAGGTCAGGAGATAACTGGGACAGTTCTAGTAATGTAGTTTGCTTATTTCTATAAAACTGAGTTAAGAAATTTTGCTTTCTGCCTCTTGAATAACCTCTGCAGCTGTCAGCTGGCCACAGGCAATATGCTGTTGTGTTTCAGGTCAAAAGGTGGCCCAGATAACTGGGCCATGGGCAGTTGATAACCTTACAGAAGATCCTGTGGGAATAAATATCCTTCATTTATAGCTTAGTTGGCCTTTATCATCCAGGTCCAAGAATAACACTTGGCTGTTTCTTCCACAAGAGGAGCATGGGATAAATATAGCACAGAGAATCAGGAGATCCTGATTCTGCTACAGAGAAACACTGAGTAAACCACATAGGTCCATATAAAAGCAGAGGCAGGTGCAATATTTAATAATGGAATTATATTGTTTCTGGACTGTGATCCAAAGTGGCTGGGATCCATGCTAAGCAGAACCACTGATTACAGATGAAAACACAGTGTAGCAGGAAGTTATGCCTTCAGTGGGTATGAATCAGTTCTGATGGGGAGCATTCACTCCTGTTTGAGGTCTGGCCCATTGTTTGTGAGATATTTGCTGCAAATCCTACTAATCATCACAAGAAAATGTTTGCAAATGCTCTCCATGTCTTCCCCAGCCTCCTGCAACGTGTGCTGCAGCTGGAACTGTCCATAAACAGCATTGGCTCCAAGATCGATGCAGTGGTGAGCAAGCTCAATGTGCCAGAAAGAAACACGCAGAAGAGGAAGGACCTGGTGGGCAACCCACTGGATGATGTTAGCAAGGTTGGTAGCCCTCCACCATGCATTTGAACCTGCTTTGGATCAGGTGCCCAGCCCTGCTCTGTGAAAGGACCTGGCATCATCTTTGCTTTTCTAATCCCTATTGATGCAAGACAAAAAGGCTTGGGCAGGATCAGCATTTAGTATGATCAAGCCTTTTCTGTTCAAGCAAAGTGAGACAAAACTTCTTGTTTTCATGTGTCTTCAGATAACCATTGTATCTTTAAACACATCTTCTGGCTCCTTTGAGGCCAAGCTTAATCCTGTGGCAGTGGATGCAATTCACTGACAATTCAGTTAATTTGTAACTGCTTATCCTCAGACATTAAAAAAAAAAAAATCACTGTCCTTTCCAACAAGAGCAGCTCACGACAGTGTTGCAAACTGTGATCTTAACAACACCTTGCCTGTGTATTATTTTTCACATGTGATGGAACACTGTTAGCAGTGTGCTTATATCATCTTATTGCAGAATTGGAACTTTTGCTGAAGACTGCCTATATCCACTCATCCAGCGTATTTTGAGTCTTCAGCTTTAAAGTCAAAGGCAATAAGGCATGTGGCAGCCATGTCATTACTTCATGCTTTTATGGTTTCAATAATGAGAATACCTAAATAGCACAAAGTGACCTAGCTGAGTCAGAGGAAGGCCTTCCTTTTACAGAGTAGTCTTGCGATCCCTTCCCATCTGGAAGAGTGTTTTGGGAGGTCAAACTTCTCATGTGAATGTGCCTGAAAGCTTATTTAAGTGTTTGTTTGCAGATTTGCTTTTCCACAGCAATCCTCTGAATGTTCTTGTAGAGGGGGGAAAAGGGACGAATTTCTCCTCATTTGTTTAATGCTTGAATGTGCATTTTTCAGTGTATTGCAGCAAACAGTATATTGGATCTTTAATAGACAGGCAGGCTTGCACTAATTTCTGAAAGAATATGGGAAGATATTTAAGTATCATGCACACCTTGCCTCTCTCCTGGAGTGTTCCTAAACTTCTTGGTAGTGTGCTGTCATTGCAGGTCACTCTTTCTTCTGGTTCATAGGAGGAAGAAGCCAGTCAGGAAGAGCTGCACCTCCAGAGCCTAGACCAGCTGGGTAAAGAAGCAGAAAGCTGGGGGATGGAATATGTACAGAGAAACAACCTGAGTGGCAACTCTTACCAAAATGGTGTCTGCCACATCTTGCCCAGGTCAAATGTGCTGGGGTCTCAGGTGTCCAAGAACATCATCCAGCCACAGTCTGAAGTGCAGTTCTAGCAAACAGCCCAGTGCTCCCAGTCTGGCTCCCACAGTACTAAGTCACTGTCAGTCATTTCCCCACTGTTTGCATAATCCAGACAGCTGGACACAGACACCACTGTTGCCAGGAACTACTGATGTGAAAAATCAGGGCTGCTCTTTTTTAATGTAATTATATATAATGTCACAGAGCTAGAACTTCTCCCCCCCTCTCTCCCTGGTATCTCCGGAGTAAGTGAAATTTGGAACCAGGTGATATATTAGGTTTCTGCCTCTGAACAGCCTGACAAAAAGTGCTTTATCTATACTTTCCCAAAAAGTAGAGACCCCAGAACTCTGAACACTTGTATCCAGAGTGGCATATTGCAACTTCTTCCCAACACACACAATTGTCTGCAGGAAACAGATGTGATTATAATGTAAAGAAAACAGAATAGAATCACTAGAGTGAGATGGAAAGAAGACATTTAGTTGTATCTACCTGTTTACAGGCAGTTTTGTTCTGCTGTAGTTTGTTTCCAGATTACCTTGGTAACCTTCCCCTTACCTCAGATATTGAGGAAAGAGGATCCTAACACCTAACTTTGGATAACTACAATGAGAATTGACTGACAGTGTAATTGGGAGGAAATCTGAGCAGTTGTTACTGGTAAAGACCTAGGTCTGTGTTAGGGAACAAACTTATGGTTTTACGGTTTCTAACACAGTTGTCGATGCTAGGAAATTTCTGTTATTTATTTACACACTCCTTAAATTTCATGTCAAGTTTCCTCAAAAAACTAGAATCATATTTATGAAGTTGTGATGTTTCTTGTTTTTGCAGTTGTGGGTGCTGACACCATTTCAGCTGAAGAATATTGTGAAAAGGAGATGTGTCAGTTTTTCAGCCACATGCATGTGAAATACTTCTTTTCTAGGCATTTCTCCCTTTGCTGAGACTTCTCTTTCCTTGTAAGTGGTGCAGACTATTGCTGCTATTACTGAGTCACTGTAAATGTATTCCAAATATTTAATCACTACTGTTCCACAATAGTTAACCTCAAATAGGCTCTGTAGGCTTAAAGCCAATAGAAATGTGAGTTATACCAGGCAATTGCTAACAGCTCGTTAGTGCTACACTGTTCAGTGTGCTTTGCAGTGCAGTGATAGGTTTAATAAGGATCTTGCACAGGGACATTTTGTATTGCCACTTTTTTTAAGGTGGATGTGTCACTGTATTCTGAGAAAAGCCTCCCTGGCAATGTCTGAAGGACCTCAGGACCAGCCCTGTCCCCGGATAGCCCAGGCTCTAGGGCTGTCACAACTACAAGATATCACTGATAAATTAAAGCAGAGGATCTTTCAGCTGCAAGGGCCTAGCAGGAGCTGTGAGGAAGAAGCTTTTCCATAGGGAGCCTAGATTTCAGTCAGGAGCTATGGACGCAGGAACTGCAGGGTCTCACAATTCACTTCCCAACAGCTAGTCCTGCTCTTGGGGACAAGACTTACCTGTGAGACCTTGCCATGGTTCTTGACTCCTAGTTCCACTGAATTCAGAACTGAGCAAGAGCTTCTTACCTTCAGCTTTTCCAGCTGAACTCATAACAATGGTGTTATTTACTTTCTCCTGCTCTCTCTACTGAAGGTATTACCTTATTCAGAAGAAAACAAAACTTCCTGAAACAGGCCTTTCTTTTTTTTTTCCCCTCTTTTTTTCCCCCCAAAATTTTTATTGAACAGGAAATCCATATGCTAAATTGTAACTGAACAGAGGAGCTATGTGCTCTGTAATGGGCTTGAAGAGTACACACAGCCCCTTGCAGTTAAATAGTCAGGTCCTCTGTGTGTTGAAAGGCACAGAGGGAAGTTCTTCCTTAAATTCATTTGTAAGACCTTGTTTGGATCCTAGATCAATAGCAGACTATGATTATCAAGGCATAATTTCAAAATCAAAAATGTAGGCTCTTCTTTTGAGGTCTCTGAAGGAGTGCCTGCCTTTTTCACAGACTCAGAATACTGGGTAAGATTCTCTACTACTGCATAGGTGTCAAATACTTTGGATGCTGATCTGTGAAGAACTAAGTCTAGCACCATGGGAGAGATCCAAGCAGCAACTGGTCTGCTTCAGGTGGTTGATCCTGCGCTAACAGAGTCAGTGGAAGATACATATCTGGCTGAGTCTCAACTTCTTAACAGAGCAATAATTACTGTGAAGGCAATTATGAAATCCATATCCTGCCAAGGAAAGGAAGGTAAAAATTATCATCTGTAAGGCCTGGCTTTATAAAGCCTCAGATTTCTCACAGGAAGAATGTTGTTTGGTCATTCTGCTCAACAGAGAAGGTGGCACAGGAGCTTCCTCTCTGCATTGCCCACTGTTTCTGTTCCCCTCTTGAGCTGTGCCAAACACCCACAAGACCAGTCCCATGGATAAGTTGTCCACTGAAGCAGGGATGCTGCACCCACTGCAGCACAGTGAAAGAGCTTGTCATTAGGCACCGGCAGGCAACCTCCATGCCCTGCTCCTTTCTGCACAGGGGCTCCCATAAGTGTCAAGGAAGGCAGGGGAAGTGCAGAGGATGATGATGTGGCAGCTGGACTCAGATCCATGGGACAGTGACCAACAGCCTCAGGCAACCAGCTCACAGACACTGTGGTCTGCTCTCTAGGGCAACAGGAGAAACAAAATGGGCATGCTTGTGCTGCAGGGTTTCTTCATGCCCAAAACTTGGGAAGCCAGCTTTCCCCTGCAAAGAGGGGGCATGGGAGTGTCCACAGGGCCATTGCAGCTGGGAGAGATGCCTGCCCCTCACTCTGCATGTCTGTGGTACTACAGGAGACTTGAGCCAGAGACTAGACTCTAGACCAGCTTGCCGGGGCCCCCCCTTTCTCACTGGCAAGAACAGCCTGGCAGCCTCCTCTCCTCCGGTCTTGCGGGGCAGCAGTCAGCCTGCCATGCTGAGGAGCCCTAAACCAGCTCTGGCTGGGATCAGACAAGAACTGCAGGCTGCAGGTCTCCCAGGTCAGCTCCTTTCCTGCCTTCTGGCAGAAAGACCACTCCCTTCACCCTGTGCTGTGATTTTGGAGGTGCCAGTGCTGCTCAGTGTAAAATAACTTCTGTCACTGGCATATGCCTGTGCCTGCATTAATGTCTTCTCTCTTACCTCTTCATGCAACTGTCTTGTCTGTTCCGTGTCCCTATTGTCATGTATATGATGTGTCCTAGAGGAGGACAAGGACATTATTTGTCCCTAGAAATCACTTGTGTGTAATTGTCAATTGTATCTTCAAGCTGGTTGAGAAATAACATACATACACTGAATGGTAAGTTCATACAGCTTCTCTTTTCAGATGTATATTGTCAGGCCTCCCAGCAGGAGCTGTTCTTATTTAGATGATGTATGTCTGATGGGGAAAGTAAAGTATTTTTTTCCACAAAAAAATGGGGGTGTGGCTGTGGTTATTTTCAATCTGCAGAAGGTAGCCTTCCACCCTGCACTGTCCCAGCTGTGCCTTGAGGTGGTTAAAATCTTTGGGAGGAGGTTTGGAAAAGTGTAAGGTGCTCTGAAGAGATATCACCACTGTGGTTATTTATGTTGGCAGTCGCAGTGGCCATGGTCTGCCACCCATTCTGGAATGCGTGCTCCCAAGGAGCTGACCTCTCAGATTCAGCCAAGGGAGAAGGAAGCAGAATCCTAACCACGGTTTCAAAGCACCAAGTGAGGCACAGAGAGCTTCACCGATGTGTGCCGGGAGAGGCACGCCAGAGGTATCCGAAAGCAGCCTCAGGCACCCGGGAAAGGGCAGCCCAACCAGCCGTGGCCATGAGCGCGGAAAGCTCCTGGTAGCGTCTCTTCCCCACGTCTCTCCAGGAATATGATGCCGCTGCAGTAACACTGAGCAAGCCTAACTTTTCATGTTTAAAAGGAGCACAACTGCCCGGACCCCGCACAAATACAGCCGAGCTTCCAGTTACCTATCAGCCTGTTTCAGTGCACCGGTAGATGTCAGCACTACTCACAACCCTTTGCACCTCCAGCCCCTTCTCTGTTCTGCTTTCAAAGGAGGCCAGGAGGAAATCTCTGGTTTGTTTTACTGAGAGAAACTGAGACATTGAAAAATTACTTCCTCGGTGACAGAAAAAGGACAGAAGCAGAATTCAGGGTTTCCAACTTCTACTTTATACTAGACCTTGAGTATTTGTTGCAGGCTTTATCTATCTCTGGCAGATTCTTCTCCCTACAACCTGGTAACCGGGTTTATAGAGGGTTTGCTCTTTTTTTTTTTTTTTTCCCAGTCTTGTGAAAAGTCCTTAATAAGTGCTATTATTAGCCTAAAGCGGCTGTTAAGTGGTCAGTCTTCAGCACAGGATGTTGATGACTGCAGCTCCCCCTGCCTCTTTTACAAACACACCTAGCAGGAGTCACTTTTAAAGAAAAAAAGCAAAATAAAGGAAACAACTATGAGTGTTCACTGAGTTTATCAGTAACTAGTGAAAAGGGAGGGGAGAAGCTAGTAGCACCTGATGATCCACCTGATTACAAACCCAGGTGAAGTGTTATGCCATCCTTTTGTTGGTCACAGAAGGCCTAATTCAGGTTTCTCCAAACCTGAAACCAAGGAGCCTGGCAGTATGAGAGCAGTAGAAGAAGGAATTTCAGCTGAGTGCTGGGTCCAGTCCCCATCCTGGGCTCAGGTACCAGAGGATATGGTAACGTTAATGTTTAGGAGAGAGGTGGCAGAATCAACACTTGAGAATTCAACACTAAGAAGCCCTGCTCCTGGCTGGTTTCGGAGGTGGCGAATGCCAGGCGTAGCTCATTGCCAGTCAGCCATGCAGCACACATGCCAGGCACCCACATGGGTGGCAGAAGGGTGCCAGCCCCTCGGGGTGTGGAGAGCTAAGGCCCAGCCCTGGCTGAGGAGTGCTGAAGGAGGAATGCAAACACTCAGTGGACAAAACAATGACTGTTCTTGTGATGGGTCTCCAGCCTGAAGTCAGCCAGGATCTGCTGAGGCACGCCACTGCAAGTTACCAAGAGAGCCCATGTGGCTGGCAGTGACAGGGCTCTAAGGCTCTGGGCGTCCCAAACAGCTCCTGTTTCCTGGCCACTGCCGTCCCATAGCTGCTTACTGGATCATATTGGTAAGTAAGACTGGGAGTTTGCCTTCAAAAGAGGCATCCAACCCACATCTAGGTTTCATAAGAACATCAGCAGCAGGGAGGTGCACAGTGTGGCACTGAAACACCTTGATCACCTCCTCTGTGTGCTGAACACACTGTGTTAAAGACCTTTGCTGCTCTGATTTCACCCGCCTTGTTAGGTTTGGCAGGACTTGTGAGAGAGGGCAGGGAGACCTCTAAGGAAGAAAACCCTCAGGGATTATGTTCATGCTTGCCTGTTCCTTGCACTAGGGAGGAGAAGGAAAGCCTTCAGTGTGAATGGCCCTGCCAGGGCCCTGGTGCTTCAATGGAAGGCAGTGGTCTGTGGTCCATGCTCCAGCTGCAGGATGGGGCTACTGCAGTCTTCTGCTCTAGTGAGATGTGTGTAGCCTTGGTGACAGCTGTATTGCTGAGGAGGTGCTTACAGTAGAGCAGGAGAGAAGGATGAAATGGATGAAGTGGAGAGTAAGTTTAGCTGCTCACCAGGACATGTGAGATGGGTGCAGAAGTGGGAAAAGGAGACACTGGGAGCAGACAAACAAAATGCAGCAAAGCTCAATGATGATCTTATTTTTAAACAGAACAGGTTGCACTCACTTCAATTCTCTTACTCATGAGCAGGGAGCGATGTGTCCAAATAGACAGTTCAGCATTTGGGCACCAGGGCCTATGTCTGGGTGCTGTGTTTGGGGTCCTTGCCATGACACAGAACAAGAAACAGCAGCTACAGCTTTCTCATGTCTCCTACGTTCGTAACCTGGTATCTATGGATTGTTTTCTGCATGTGCCTTTTCATATCCTTTAGGAGGTGAAAGTGTTCAGTTGTTTATCCTGTTCTTCCTCTGTGAGTCATTAAGATTTATTCATTGTCTGTTCCCTCCCAGCCTGAGTGCCTGGAGGAGCTACCCCTAGATGTGCTGCTGTCCTGGTGAGCAGCTAAACTCAGTGTCATCAACACTTGCCACTCCTGTTGTTCCATATCCAGACTCTCATTTACTCTCCACTCAGACCTATCTTAGCTTTCCTATTGTGATTCTCTACTCGCCCTGCCTCTCCAGATTACTGACAGTCCTCTCCAGCCCTAGGACACCTCACTGCCCTTCAGTGGCTCCTGGATATTTCTGGGCCCCCTCTGCCTCTTTTGCATGTACTAGTCATTTCCACTTACACAGCAGTTTCCAAATTAGGAGAGAAAAATTAGGATTGGAGAGGAGCAGAGCAACACTGTCAAAAAAAAATTGAGATGCCCTGGCCAAGATAAACATCAGGCAGTGGCTTTACTGAAAGAGATAGCTAAATATTGAGATGCACTTGGGACCTAGTGGAACATAACTAGTGAGGCCAGATGGAAGGTGAATATAGGAGCTCTGACTTTAGTAGTTTGGGAGTGTTGTGCTTCTTTTTGTGGCATTGGTGGGTGAGCTGTGCAACCAAGTGCTTTCTTCTTTTTGTTTCCCTATTCACCTGTGTTACTGCCTTCATCTTCAAGATAAAAATCCAAACATTTAGTCTGGTTTACTGTTTTGGGATCTCTTTGATAGCACTTGCTACTTGGGGATTCCTTGATTTCCTTCCTCAGTTACACTATTAATGAATGTGATTTTCCTGCAGTTTGCATCAGAGTAGGGAACAGCTGAGATTTCTGAGCCTTTGCACCTTTTCTTTCACCTAATGTGAGGCCCTGTGTTGGAAGGTTGTGGTTCAGTAGGCGTCTGTTAAGGTCATATAGCACTGCTGGGCATCTCAGGAGGCACAAAAGACCGGAGAAGTTATGGATGAGACAGAGCTAGTTTCTTATCTCTCCTTCTTCAGAATACAAGCCGTTTGCCCTAATGCTGTATCTCATTCTGCTGTTGTGCAGGGTCCCTTTGTGCAGGATGCTCTGCGACTCTGGGTGTGCAGCACCTACCGCAAAAAAGTCTGAATGTGTTAAGGGCTGTCAACAAATCCTAAGGGCAGAAGCTCAGGCCTTGAGAGGGGATAAAAGTTAAAACACTTTTTAGGAATGGCTAGTGGGGCGGCCCGGACTTTGCTCCTGAGGAAGGAGGTGAAATACCTACGTAATGTTGTGTATGTCAACATTCATGTCTAGGGAGGGAGCTGACCTCTGTAGAGCTGAGCTAGGACTGATAAAACACACTTTAATCCTGTTAACCTCCTGCAGGCACTGAGGCTCTCAAAAGGGAAGCAGAAGGATGGAGTGCCCATTCCCAACTTGCGAACAGCAATACAGAATATACTTGAGGGAGTCCTGTCGCAGGAGCTTTGGCTGAGTGTGGGAGAATCTTCTATTGAGAATCTTGTGTTGCTGCTCTAGCCTAGCTTGATGTGCTTCTTGGTCTGAAGTCCCAGGCTTTGTCCTAAAGGTCTGAGAACAGGGGGCAATTGCAACTGTTTTCTCTCCAGGTCTGCTTTGTTAGAGAGGACGTTTCCCTTCTCCTTCGTAGGGTCCCAGAGCATACCTCCCTGGAAAGCTGCTATACGGCGTAGCTATGATGTATCCCTGGTCTAGGTCTCCATTTCCAGCTTTCTAATCTGACCTCACCATTTCTGCTCCCTCTGGATGTGTTATCCCCCTCTCTTTATCTACCTAGATGGTGATAGAAAGGAGCATCTCTGTATTTTTATTGTACATCTTAGGGTAGACATAGGTTATTGGTAACATTACTAATGGCAGTGAGTCAAATTGGCAAATATCTGAGCACATTTATGATGCCAACTTTTTAACTCCTGAAGAACTGCCATGGTGGTTTATATGCACTAGGACACTTTAGAGTACAGGTATTATATCCTTGCCTGATTACTTGCTTTACCCAGATAATACCCATGTGCGGTTCTGTTGATCCTACAGTTTAACTACTCACGATTCTACTCAGAATCTACTCAGAATCAAGCCCATGATATCTCAGTGTAGCATACTAGTTAAATATTGATTTCCTTTTCTCTTATATTTTCCTGAATCCTTTCTTATCTTTAACCAATTATGGATTTAGTGCTACTATGAATTCAGATAATGGACTAAATGATTAACATAATTTGACAGAGTCAGACTTCTACATAATCTGTAAGTCTTGCAAAAGCCAACTTCCCCAAAGCAAGCAGCACTTTAACCAAGTAAGGGAGGCCAGTCAGCACTAGCTTTGACATGATGAGCAATCAGGGTGGAAAAAACATCATCAGATTTTTTTTTGTGCCTAGGGTGGTAAATTTGTAGATGCAGCAGATTTAACACATGTACACATCTGTACAGGGTGTGTCTTTTGGAATGGTTTACTGGAACTTTTGTAAAAGAAAGGATAGGAAGTATCACTAAGCATTGTGCCTGATATTGCCATCTTCTGCATTGATCTCAGAGCTGCCTGTGTACAGTGAGCATTGGGATCTGCTTATTGATGCATTCAGTAGAAAGGACAATAGTATAATCATCATGCATTTCCCCCGGACATACTTCTCATGCACTCTTGATGGTTCAAGTCCCTGAAATACTTCACAAGCTTTACAAAATTCAGCATTTGGCAGGATTAAAAAACACCCTGGATCCTCAGGGCAATGAGAGCAGCATCCTTAAGAAAGCAGATCTGAAAATTTTTTGTCTGGTGATTCTGCAAGCCGTGCCTGACTTGATCAAGTCATGGCAAGTCTTTGCCCATGTGAAAAGCTGGACTAGAAGGAAACCCCACCACCACCTTCAAACAGATGTTTTTGTGATGCTATGGCTCAGGCTGCAGGAAGAAAGGAAGAAGAGACCAAGGCCTTCAGCAGAGAGTAGAACTCATAGTCCTCAGTAACTTCTTATCCACTCTGTGTGCTGGGCACATGCAGGACATGTCTAGTGGGACCAGAACCTGTAAGGAAGGAGCAAGGTTCAAATAACCTGCAAATAAGAATAATGCTTTTCAGCAGGACTCCTCAAAGCCTCACGTTCTGCTAGGTCCCTTTCCCCATGCCCAGGACAGTATCATGGTCCCTCCTGCTCTGTAACCCTGTAGTGGCAGCCAGATCAGAGACTTAAGGCAGCAGGGGCTAAGGAGCAAGAGCAAAGACCTAAAACTGTGCTAAAACCTGCACGAGAACATGACCCAGGATGTTCTTTCCTTTCTATCACAATATATCAAAGCATTATCTGTTTAATGTCACTTAGTAAAAGCAACAGGACTTTGTAATTTGGTGCTTGCTAGAGCTTTACACTGGGCTAATGCCTTTACTGTCTTTCTGTGAACACCACATCCTTTAATCTGCAATAAAGGCCGACAGTTTACAAGGCAAATGCCCCTTTCTGTGGATGAGCAGCACAAAGCAGTGCTGGCACCCTCCAGCCTACAGAGCAGTGGGTGAGAGGAAAGTACAGTGCATAACACCAGGCTCTCATCAGGCTTGTTGGGAGTATTTGTCTTTAACCACAGCCCTGCCCACTGTTTTCTGTCCCTGTATTAAGAGAAATCTTCCTCAGCAACAGTATGAGCTCAAGCAACCACATTAGTAAAATAATGTAGTTGAAAAACACTTGCACTTGGGGTGGGAGATGAAACAGGCTGACAATCATAAGGCCCTTGAAGAAGCCTAGAAGACTGCTGCTTGAAGAATGGGCTAGAGAAAAGTCAGTCTCCAGTCAGAGGCTGTATTTGGCAGATTTGGTTCCTCTACATATATGGGGTCTTCTTTGCCATCTGGATGACCTTAGGCACAGGGGGCAGAGAAGTGGATTTTCCATTCCATGAATTGTGGGAGGAGCAGTACTGTTTCCAAAATTATCAGCATGAAGGCATCCACCACCTCTGTCTGAGGAGCAGCTGTGCAACTCTCAAGAGTAACCTGAACATTTAATTGTCCTCCTTTGGTGAGTTTTTCTCCTGTATCACTGTGCAGGCACTATGTGGAGCAGCAAGTTCATGACTCAGAAAATGCTCACCTTTGCTCCCAAGCACACAGGCTCCTTTTTTCTCACTGCCCCAAGCACATGACAAGAAAAGATGATCTCTGCAGCTTGTCGAGGGGTGGTGAGTTTTTTGGGTTGAAATATGTTTGAAGACAGAAATGTGCATGCTTGGTGAAACACTAGGGCAAAAGTCCTCCATGCAGGCAGACTTTCCTCAAAAGAGGAAGTTAAATCATGAAGGAAACATGAACTTGAGTCCACTTCTGACCCACCAAGTGACTGAAGATAACATTCAGCAAGCCTGATCCTTGGGTGTACCTATGGAAAAACCTGCTCTTCTGACATATCTCTAAGGCCATTTCAACACCCCCATAAACTTACCTGCTGACTCCTGTCAGCCCTGTAGAGCAATGCAGTTTCATCAGATACGTCTTCTGTCTAGTGCATCAACAGCATTGAGTACATCAACATGCCTGGAGGGAGGGAAGTATCAGAATGGGGAGAGATGAGCCTTTGGAGTTTTAATTATTGTTATTGATTGGGTAGCTAGTGGTATGTTTCAGCTGAGCTGAGCTTTAAATTGATCTAGCAAGAGGTGTTGGAAAAAAGCAATGCTGTCCAGAACTGCAGAGGGTAGTCAAACTGGAGACAATTAATATGGCGACTTGTCAGCTCTTCTATAAATCATATTTGTAAACCATAAAAGTGGGGTTTGCCTGCATTCACAACTTTAAGGAGCTTATTTATAAAGACAGTAGTGCCTGGGAATGGTAAGACAAGGAGAAGCCACAAACCAAAGGAAATAGGATATTCCTGCTTTCCCATGCTCTCCTGGCAGGGAACACACGGCAGCACAGAGCCGCAGCCCGGTGGCGCCCGGGGCGCGCACAGCCTCCGAAGGGCTGAGACAACGGGCAGGGCTGCCCGGGCTGTCTGTGGCCCCAGCCGACCCGGACACATGCCCCGGCTGTGATGACCTTTCCAGCAAGCGGGAGGGACAGCGGGGGCTTCCTCCGCCTCCTGGGTCGTGCCCCCCGTGCCGGGGCGCGCGGGGGCTGCCGGCATTCGTTTCCCCGCGCCCCTCGCGTCCGACCCCGCTCCCCGCGGCGGGGGCTCCAACACCGCCGCTGTCCCGGCTCCGCTCCGCCCGCCCCGGGAAGGCGGGCTGACAGCGCCGGCTCCGCGCG
>VWZG01004036.1:621486-704885 GCA_013396735.1 Grallaria varia
CGAGCGCCGCGGCAGCCGCGAGGTAACGGAGCGGGCCGGGCCGGAGCCCTCGGGCGGGCGGGGCCCGGCGGGGCCCGGGGGCTTGCGGAGCGCAGCGCGGTCGGCGGGGTCGGGGGGCGGCGCCGGCTTGGCAGCGGAACTGGCCCGGGGGCGAGGGCGGGAGGCGGAGGGGCCGCGCTGCTGAGTTGCTGCTGCAGCCCCAGCTACCTGTGGGCTCTGCGGAGCTGTGCTCAGCCTCCTGCCAGCCGTGCACACCCCGCAGCTGTGGTTTGCCTTGCCAGTGCTAATCGGTAGCTTTGCAAAAACCTACAGAAAAGGACGCACGGTGAACTAAACTACAGAAGCGATCCAGATACAAGACAAATGTTCGAAAGTCTGACGAGGTCTTTGTCCCTGGTGTCACTGTCATCCTAACTTTTTTTTTCTCCTGTTCTGTTGTGCAACCTTTCAAGTATATAAGCCATCTCTTGCTGATGTAACCAGCACATCCTATCTTGTTTCCCATAAGCACGCCTTTCCCAGGGGTGGCCAGCCCTAAGAGTTCAGCTTTGTGTCCAAGCTAAACAACCCTTCCTTTTCCTCACCACTTTTGCTTTACTTACACAGGAAAAAACTACTGCAACTTGTTGAACTTTCAGTGATAGCAAGAGGTGGAGACGAAATGACAATTCCCATTTCTTTAAATATGGCTTTTATAGCTCCAGTTTCTTAAAAGGATGGCCATCTCTCTCCCTGCAAAGTCTCCTGCTGCTGCAGTGGTGGTCATACTGGTTATAACCCTCTCTCAGCCCTGGGAGGAGAGAAGTGGAGATGTTGGGAAAGGGCTGATTGGTGGCATACATCTATATTCCTACAAAATTCAAGGAACTAGCAGCGGATGTCTTTGTGGACAGATGTGTTTCCTTGGTCTTTCAACCTCATGAGCACCTCAGCTTTCCCCAGCATCACAGTAAATTTTTAGCTCTCCAACAAACACCGCCATGAGAGCAGCTAGAAGTGAAGTAAATGATTAGACTAACCTGTGTTAGTCTAACCTGTCATGTTCAATCTCTGGAGCAGGCATGTGGTAACTCCTCTCTTTCTTGCTGTGGTTTTCTGGAAAGGGAAAAGGAATATTTATATCTACAGGGGGCCTTGGCTAAAAGGCGGGGTATAAGTTATGCCCAGCTGCAAAACTTTGGAAGTGCTGGGTTTCCAAACTTGTAACATGTAATGTCAAGGCAAGAACTTTAAACTTTTTCTTCTTTCAAAATGAAGGGAGGAATCCAGGCTTGGTCTCTGTCAGCTACAGCAAGGGAAGCAGCCCCTTGACAAAACAGCTCTGCTGCTGTGACTAGTAAGTGAATCAATATTAGTGGTTATATCTACATTGGTATATTTCCTGCTTTGTAGGCTCTGATGTGTAGACAGGGAGAACAGTTCCTTCCTTTTGCTGTTCACATCCTCACTTTCAGGTGCTCCCATCCTGAGCTACTGAGGCAGCTTATTTGCTTGAACCACAATGCTTTATAACTTTGTGATAATAAGCAGATACTGTATTTAGTTTTCCATAATGTACCAGTTTGTACCGTGTTTTTCCTTACCGTGGCATATCCCAGGTCTTTCCTTGTGGGAGAGGGAATTCCTTGTGTTCTTCAGTGTAAATAGTACCTGCAAACAAATTCAAAATTCTCTTCCTGTTTGTAGTTGTAAAGTGTCTTGATACTGCGTGACTGAAACATGATAAGCAGCATGTGTAATTATTATTTTAATCACGGTGGTGTCTGTGAAACAAACTTGTGCCAGGAAACAAGGTGCATGTATCTGGCCTTCATTTTCATAAGCACAATCCTTTTTCTTCCTGTGGTTCTTCATACAGATTCATTAATAGATTTGTCTGGTGGCTTTCTGGGAAGGTTAGCATATTATAACTGAAGAAGAGGAGCTCAAGCCTTTAGATTAAGTGGTAGCAGCCTTCATTTGTAGTCTCTGCTGTGTTGCAAAAGACAGTGACCATCACAGATGGTCTTGGGTTTTTACTCATTAGATGCTCTTTCCGCAAGCCTCTCTTACTTCAAGAACATGCATGTCTCATTCTTAAAGGTTAGTTCTAAATCTGTGGGTTTCCGTGCCTTTGGAGACTACTGGATGTCTTCCAGTGCGGATGTCCATCCTTTTGGAAACTTGGCACATGTAAGGATTGGTGTGGTATGCGTGAACTTGCTTTTTCAAGACACTTTCTGGAGAAATCTTTGCTCACATCTCCTTCCCTGCTTATTTCTGTATTCTTTGTCTCAACAGATGGAAACTGCTCAAAACAACAGTGATGTCAAACATCTCCATGCAGTGGAGCTTGACTTGTGTAACAAGGACATGATGGCAGACACGTTTGATCACAGCATTATTTCTGTTGGAGAAGAGGAAGGAGTAGGCAATTTCCAACGGTCTCTTCCAACACAAGAGTCCATCCGATCTCCTCGGGGCTCTGTTGTGAGTTTCCATAACATCCAGTACTCCATTAAGCAATCCAGTGGATTCCTTTGTAAACGGAAAACTGTGGAAAAGAAGATCCTTCATAATGTTTAGTAAGTTCTTGCTTAAATTAAATACTAGAGGGTAGAAATTAATCTGCTGCTGTGAATCAGTGACCTTTTGTCGCCTTTCAGATCCAGCTGGTGCAGAAATGGCTACCCTCCTGCCAGTCAGCAGCTCAAATGAGCACTTTCTGATTTGCTTTTAAGCAAAATAGCTGAGATATAACTGGAACAGTTTCAGTTACTGATCTGAGCAAATTAGGCCAAACTCATGCGAACTGTTCTTCGAGAAGATCTGAGGGTTCCCCTGACTGTGGCTCAAGCCGCAGTCAGAGGAAGTGAGCAACCAAGAGCTCAAGACCTAGCTCAGCAGGGAAGACACTTAATTTCTGTCTTTTGTAGATTGCTTTTTGTGTCCAGTTATGATTCTGTTCTGTCAGTGAGAGGCAGAAAGGGAAAATGCATATTGATTTCAGATTTAAGAAGAAGTTTTTAATAATCTCTAAGTTTTCCTTTCAACAGCATTTTGTACACACCTCTACTAAAAGCTGAATATGGACAGTCCTTCATTTATAAACAACTCTTTTCTTCTTCCAGTGGCATTATGAAGCCAGGCTTGAATGCTATCCTGGGGCCAACAGGGAGTGGGAAATCTTCGTGAGTACCTTCTTCTGCTCCTTTCAATGGACAGTCAGCTGTTCAGAGGGTATTTGGGATTCTGAGGGTTAGGGGTCTGGAGGCTCAGGCCTTCGCATGCCTGTGGAGAAATCTGGTGGTGCAGTTTGACCTCCTGCCCCTCTGTCAGCTTTGCCTGAGTTCTTGCCCTGCAGCAGGTCCACACCCCTCATCTGCTCCAACTGCTCATCATATTCTCGCTGTCACCTTTGGTGGACCCGAGTTAAGAGACCAGGTGGAACTGTGGTGACTGGAGCTCAGATGTAGGCACGGTTCTGACTGGTAAGGGGATGGAGATGGGGTGCAAGCATGAGAGATGTCATCCCATGTGAACTCACTGCAGCAGAACTTCCTTGAAGCTGCTAGGCCAGACACCTCTCTGACAACTGACAGGAATATGTTATAGTACAGTCTATAGGATGCTCTGGATCCTTACCCCAATTTGGCTGTGGCCTGCTGGTGGGAGTGCACATATGCTTCAGTTTTTTGCATTAAAGCACAGAGAAATACCATGCAGACTATCTCCATCTAATGGTACTAATGCTGTTTTCTCTCTTGTATAACCGTGGTAAGAGAGCTCTTTGTCAGTCTCTGCCTTTGAGCATGTCAGACACTGGTGGATATGGCCAGGGTTCACACAGGTGTGTCTTTGTGGTGACCCTTGATGTGCCTTTCTAAGGAGACTGCTTGTCAATCAGGATGCTTTCAAGAGCAGTGCTTCATCAGGGCAGTTTACTTAGCTAACAGACAGGCTGACCTCTGCATTGGCAGTAAAGAAAATCCAGTGATATGTTAAAAAAAAATTACTTTCTAGAATTAATCTTAACTCCAGTCTTGTTTATACCAATTTGGATTAATTTCCTTGAGATCAAAGGAGTTAGTTCTGTGCTCCTCTGGCTGGAGAGCAGCCTGCAGCGACTCGGCAGGGTGCTTTTGTCTCTGTGCATTTGAGGTTAGCTGTAAATACACAGACTGAGTTTATGTCTGTAGGGGGTTCACTGTTGTGAACTGTGAGTGTCTGTATACTGCCATACTGCTGGGGCACACCGTGTGCTGCAAAATCCTGTACGTACCCCAGGCTTTCTGTACAAAGAGCTAAAGCCCGCAGAGTAGGGGAAGCCCCTTTCGGTGTCCTCTGGTTTGTGGCATGCTGTGAGCAGGCTGTAACTGCAGTCCTGGCTGGTGGTACTTATCCAATGGTAAAAGCAGCTGTTATTGCAAAACCTAATGCCCAGTGTTTGTCTGAAGTCTCCTAGATGTGCTGGCTGCCAGAAAGGACCCAGCAGGTCTGTCTGGAGAAGTGCTTATAGATGGCATCCCACAACCTCCAAATTTCAAGTGTATCTCAGGATATGTTGTGCAGGTGAGTAACTGCGTTAACTAAAGGCTGGGAGCCCTTGGAATGGAAGACCAGATAAAATGAACAAAGCGTGAACTACTAGGTTAGGTAGTTTTCAATGATCCCTACAGAGTTTCATTTGATAACTCAGACGTTAAAATATTTATTATTTTTCTGGGATATTGAAGGCAAGAAGATCAAACTTTTACTCCAGCCAAGTCAAGCATGGAGGTGTTTGTCTTCCCAAAGCCACATGGATGCCCACTGTGGCTTGTTCTTTGTGCTCTGCCTTGAAGTACTAGCAAAGATTGAAATAAAAAGGTGAGGAAAAAAACCATGACACTCAAATCCTCTTGTTAAACTCAGAAGCAGTTCTAGCAGGCAGAAGTACCTTCAAACTATCAGACAATAATTCTAGGAAATAAGTAGATCCCTGCTGTTCTTCCTCTGATTCTGGCTGGCTGTGATAGAGCTTCATTCTACGCAGGGACAGGAAAAGCCCTCTGAATCTGTGGAAGTGGGTGGAGGCCTGAACCAATAATAGACCCTCAAAGCCCTGGGGGACTTGGGGAGAAGGGGATTCTTGGCAGTCATATGAGCAGCCAGATCTGGAAACCAACCAGGGTTCTGACTGAAGGTAGATGTGAAATAGGCATCTGAAAGCTGCCAGCTGGTGGTCTGGGAGGATGCCTGTGACGAGACTGGGGCTGAGTCTTGATCCTGCAGGTGAAGGATCCCCAGATCCTAGCTTCTTGCAAGTCATCCCAGTTTGAGACATTTGTCTTTCAAATGTCCAAAGCAACCAAACATAACCTTAAAATGATAGGCAACTTGATGCAACATTGAATGTCTCTCCCCTTCCACCCTGTGCAGTACTCCCTAGATCAATAAAGATGGCCCCAAAACTATAAGCAACACTCAAATCCTTAATGATAGGATCAGTTTTAAGCAGATAAGCATGTAGACATGCTAAGTCATGTGTTATGCCTGTAAGACTGCTGGTCATCATGCATCATGAGTGAAGGTGTCATGCCACGGTTTGTTATGTTTGATACTAAGGTAACTTAAATTCACAGTTTCCAGTGTGGTGACCCAACAGTTGCATTGGTGGATCTGAGGGTGGGGAATGGGAGGCTAGGGTCAGAGACTGGTGGGTTATGGGAAGGGAAGGGATGATAGGAAATGCCTAAACCATCTTTGACAACAAAGCAGTGCATTCTGTCTTCCTCTCTTAACTCCAGTGCAAAACATAGTTGGGTGACACATCATTTGTGCTACTGATGAACTATGTCTGATGTGAGAAGAGTCCCAAAGCAGGCAAGAATCTGCTGCCCTGCAGCTTAGGAGATGTGTGTTCCAAAGGGCACTAGATTTGAAAGGTGCCTGATTTAAGAGGTGTGTTTCTCAGCAGCTGCCCAGTGTTGCAGCCCTTCTCTCATCATATGATAGGATGCAGAAGTGGCACAAATATCAAAGTAGGGACGATGGAGATCCAGAGCTCTGGATGGACCTGATCACAACTCCATTTGGCTCATGGTTGTTGCGGGCTGGTGTAGGCTACCCAGATGTCTGTCAACTGGATAGATATGATTCTCACTCAAAGTGCACATGACTATTGGAAGCTTTTGTGAAAGGGTAGCCCTTGGAATAAAGTCCTGTGTCTAAGAGTTATAGATAGTTGAGACATGAAAAAAATTAGGAGCATCCTGGTTAAATATTCACTGAGAAGTTGCTGCCAGCAAGGACCTGAGGAAAGCTCTTGTAGGCAGCAAAACTTGGCTCATGCTCTGGACCACAACAAGATACAACATGTAACTGGCAAGAGAGCTGACTTGGATGACTTCCTGATTGTCTCTACCTTGAACATTGAGCACTAGCAATGTCCTTTGGCTTCAGCTGGACTGCCAGAAATTTAATTCTTTACAAAATCAGCTACCTACTCTGCCTCGCTTTGGCTAGTAAGAAAAACATGTGTGCTGTACAAAGTGGCACTGTCTGCACTTGAACTCTTAAGCTTGAAAGCAGGCTGAGGTGGTCCTTGGTGTAAGCTCTGAGGCATGCAGAGCTGCATTCTCCCCTTGACTGCTACTGAGTGACCTTGAATTTCATGTGATGCAAATTCTGAAGCAGGAGTTGTCCTTCAGTCCCCATTCCACTGTGGTCCTCAAACAGCTTATCCAGCAACTGCCACTACAGGGATGCTGGCCCCCACTCAAGCAGCTGAGGTGTGTTTCCAACTGTCCATTTTTACTGCTTTTAGGATGATGTTGTCATGGGCACAATGACAGTGAGGGAAAACCTGCAATTCTCTGCTGCCCTGCGACTCCCCAGCTCTATCAGCGTTAAAGAGAAGGAAGAGCGAGTCACCCAGATCATCAGTGAGCTGGGATTAAGCAAAGTGGCTGATGCTAAGGTGAGCAGTGAGAATACCTTTCTCAGAAAGCATACTACCTCTGGAAACTGAACTGCTTGTGTCCAGGCAGTATGGTGTATGTAGTGCAGCTACATGAAGTTAAACAGGAACCGGATTAAACCATATTGCATGCAAGAAATCAGTCTCCAACTCAGGAGGGAGCTTGGAAAGAAGGCTGTGTATTTGCTACTAAAAGGGAAAGATTTTGGACCATGTCCAGCAAGTTGTATAAATTCAGAGGGGAAAAAGTTGCTTAGTCATTGCACCTTGGAAAGCTGCTCAATCACTTCCTGGCTTTGTGGGACAAGACAGGGAAATTGTTTTCACAGTGCTGAAAGCTGTGAGGGATGGAAAACTGGTCTGTGACAGAGATGGTCTGTGCAGACCTTGTTCCTCCCAGCAGCATTTTTACTTAACTTTTACTTTCCTTACCCCACTCATGCTTTAATAGCAGGCAAGCTACCAACAAAAGGCATCCCTGAACACCAGTGCCTCCTGTGACTGCTGTGGTCTCTTTCTGCCTTTTCCTTATGGGTGTCATCCTTGTCCCCTGAAGTCATAAGGCACCTGGTACCTCTGAAAATCAGGCCCAGCTTACTGCTGCACAGTCTCTCACACTGAGTCAAATCTATCATCTGCTGCTGGCCCTAGAATTCATTAATGGGACTCTAGAAATGAAAAAGGCTGCTGGGTGTGGACAGCCCTCAATTTCAGAGTATGCACTGACTAGGTCTTGTTGCAAATATCTGATTTCTTCTGCTTGTAGGTAGGAACCGAATTGATCCGGGGAGTGTCTGGAGGGGAACGAAAGAGAACCAACATTGGGATGGAGCTCATCACAGAGCCACCAGTCCTTTTTCTGGATGAACCAACAACTGGCCTTGATGCCAGCACAGCCAATGCCGTCCTCATCCTTTTGAAGAAGTAAGAGTTCATTCTTCAGGGCTCTGTTGCAGTTTTGTTGTCAACTCATTAGTACAAATCTGAATGTTCTTACGACTAGCACTCTTAAAAAAAAAAATACAGACAAATAGACTCAGAAGTGGTACTAAGTTATTTGTTTGGGTCTTGTCCAAAGCCTTTTTAAGTTTATGGGAATCTTTCCACAGCAAGCATTGGATTGCAGCCCAAAAAGCAGATGTAGCTTGGACAGCTTCCCTTTGCCACAAAGAGGGGTGGACTGGGAGATCAGGCCTTATAATCAGAATTTCTTGGCCTTCCATCTGAGTCTATTAAAAAGTCTCTTACCCTCCTCTGGTAACAGCTTTGAACTCAGGTAAGAGTTCACCTGCAGATTTACCTGCAGTGTTTACCTTCATCTCCTATGTTTTGGAGATGGAACTGTCTTCTGACAGTTAGAACAAATTTTATGTACAAGGAGGACTAAAAAGGCTTATTTAATGACAATGACGTCCTAATATTCATCCTGGGGTTGTAGCATGTTGTCTGGTTTCGCTTGCAGGGGACATTTTGCTCTGCTGTTTGTGGATATAGGTCGTTATTATCAGGGGTACTTGTTGGGCATCACTGCTAAAGCACTTTTAAGAGTGTCTGACAAACCTCAAGGAAAACTAGTTTTGAATTTTTTGACAGTAAATCTTCCACAGAAAAGCTAAGAGAAGTCTCAACTGGCCAGATTCCACAGTCTGCTGTGTAAAGCTTGGTATTGCCATTGAGTGCACTACGGCCATTCCAGTTAGTCAAGTTGACTTCTAGTACAGAAAATATGTGAGGAGGATTTATACAGAGTTGTGGCCTCAGGCTTTGCTAGCTGCTGACAATATCATACTTTATCTACCTGGACTGCAACAACAGTGATTTGTAATGGTGGGTGCTGTCTTGAAGGTCTTGCAGGCAGAATCTGACACAGTGACAGAGAAGGTGGAACTACAGTTTTTCTGGGTCAAGACTCTGAGAAGTTGACAAGTATTTTTCTTGGGTTAAGATGGCCTTTCTGAAATTCAAAGAGTGGTGTATTTGAGAGATGTTTTATTTCTATTTCAGGCTTTCAAGAAGAGGGCGAACCATCATATTTTCCATCCATCAGCCCCGCTATTCCATATTCAAGCTGTTTGACAGTCTGACATTACTGGCTTCAGGAAAGGTGCTGTACCACGGTCCTGCTAAGCAGGCCTTGGAGTACTTTAGTTCTATTGGTAAGTCTTCCATGCCAAGAGCAAAGTCAACTGGCTAATGAGTTAAATCTGTGTGTAGGTTTTTACCCTAGCATGGGATAACAGTCCTGTGCTGTTTTATCACTAGGATGCTAGAGATTGTACACATACAGTCTGAGTAGTGTTCTGTTAGAAGAGCAAAAAACCAGAATGATAAAATGGAAAATTTTCAGACAAAAGGGCATAGCTCTCTCCTGCCTTTGTTTTGTCTGGCATCAGGGCAAAATCCAGTAATCATTTGGACATGTTCAACAGACAAAATGATGCGTGTAGTTCTACCAGGCCTCAGTGGGAGATCTGGTGGGTTTGAATCATAGCCTGCAGATTGGCAGCAGTCTGTGCAGATTGATCCAAAAATATTCTCTAGACTGAATGCAGGTGGGCAATCAAGAGGACAAAATTATGGTGGGTTAGTAGTTGCATTGTTGAGTGGCTGCTCTCCAAGTAAGCAGAGTGAGAGTTTCTGACTGTAATGAACAGAGAATGTGGGGTGAACTTTCAATTCGGTCTAGATGCAGCCATGGACACATTAAATTGTAAGCTTTCCCTGGCTATAAGGGTGATGCTTTAACCATGTCACCATACTTCTGCTTCTCCTCTTAGCAGCCTACTTCACTTCCTTTCTCTCCAGGAAGCTATTGAATAAGCATATTTGGGTTTGTTTTTTTTTTCTTTCTTCCTTGTCCCATAGCTAGAACCATATTATATGAAGCTGCTCTTGGACAGCCCTTCCTTGTGAAAAAAGAAACACCAACAAGAGCTGAGCCTCTGAAAGAATCTGAGGCTGTAGAGCAGACATCCAGGAACATCTGCTGAATAACTGTGTGTCTTTCAGGCTGGTTGAACAGTGCTGTGAAGGAGGCAAGAGTTTTCCATACTGAGCTGTGTAGGAGCAAGCTACAGATTTCTTCTCATGTGAAATCAGTGGAGAATAAGCAACATCAAAGCTCTCTTTAGATACCTCATATTCACGATCTCTTAAATCTTGTCCATTCTACTAATGTAAACTAATGCTTATGAAAAGCAGTGAAGTTTACAGGGCTGTAGTAACAGGGCTGTAGAAAAGTGATACAGTATTAGACCTGACCTTCTAAGCTGTGCCCTGTGCAATATAAATGTGTTGCATGTGTGTTTGTTTTTGTTTTTAAGGGTATGAATGTGAACCCTTCAACAATCCAGCTGACTTCTTCCTTGATGTAATAAATGGTGATTCAACTGCTGTGACAGCAAGCAAGGAAGATCGTAGACCTGTGGACACAGGAAAAGGTACATTGTGAAACAGAAACCCACTGTTAGCTGATACAGAAGGGAAGTTGTAAGTGGTGATAGCAAGCTTTCATTCTGTGAGTTTCCTTCAGTCTGAGGGCACTTTATCTTTTTATTTTTCCTACTAATAGATACACTTTGCTTTGGGCTTCTTAAAAGAGCTCAAAAGCTTTTAAAAGGGATTTTTTTTTCCTTCAGTAATACAGGAGAGCAGGGATAAATATCAGAAATTAAAAAAACCTTGTGCAGGAAAGACTGGACAAACTAGAACTGCCTAGTCTCAAGAGACAGCTGACAGAAGGCAGAAGCTTTCAGTCACATAAGAGCCTGCTGCAGAGGAGACAGGGCAGATATGCTAAGGAGTGATGGATTTGTAGGAGAGTGAAAAAGACTGGTATTAGATTAGGGAACAATCTCCCTAATAATATAGTGAGTGAAATGTTTGGAAATACTTGTTTGGAGATGCTCTAGCCTATCTATGACTGAAGGATTATAAGGGAACAGGTTTTGTAATGGTGCTTTTTGGGGATGGGGAAGTGAATTAGAGCAAACATTGATTTCCTGCAAATTCAGTGAAACAAGGGTTTTCTGGTGCCTCATTCTAAGAATATGACCATTTTTGTGCCACAGAGAATCGGCTAGGTTCAATTAAATCTGCAGGAAAACCCTCTCACTCAAGCTAACCTCTTAAGCTCAGAGCTAAGGCATGAACAATTCAAATTCTCTGGGCTTTTTTTTTATTCAGCCTTGATGTGCTGTATCTGAAGGTCGGGTTCATGAGGAATCACAAGCCATATCTTGTTTTTCTCATTCAGAGGTGAGCAGTGAAAATGGAGTGGCAGAAGATAATGTGGACAACAGTGTGGTAGATGTGCTGCACCAGAAATATCTCAGCTCCAGCCTATATCAGAGCACAAAGGAAGCACTGAGGAAAGTGGAGCTTGGACGGGGAAGCCAACAGAGAGTATCCAAGCAGGAGCATGAGATTACATATGCAAATGGATTCCTCACCCAGCTATACTGGGTGTCCAAACGTTCCCTGAAAAACCTCATCAGGAACCCGCAGGCATCTGTTGCACAAGTAGGTAACCAGTGCTGCAGGTCTCAGGCTCCTTTTGCTCTCAGTCTCACAATCTGCAGTTTGTAGGACAGAATTTTGTTTTCAAAGGCAGAGAGGAAAACAGGAAAGTCCTGTGCCAGTGCCACAGAAGTGGAGTGAGATTCTCTGTGGCCTTTGAAAAAAAATCTCAATTTTCCTTTAGCACAAGGACTACTGTAGTGAAGACTGGAGAGGGGAGGAAGTGCTCCATTTGTATGGGGAGCTTCTAGGATGATATTATTTTTGTGGCTCACTTTAAATTTTAAACTGGGTTATTCTATGAGTGTGCTTCTACTACCTCTCACAGCCAAAGAAGATCATAAGAAGTAGAAAAGTAAAGAGGTTAAAATCTGAAAAATTGTCATAAGGATTTTAATTGCACATGTCATAGGTATACATTGCCTCAAAAGAGCAAGGCTTTTGGCAGGTATGAATCTTAAACCCTGCATATGACTTAATAATGTTAGTTCCTGTTTACTTAGCTGAAGGACTCCTTTTTGACTTTCGTCTTTTCACTTCTAGATTGCAGTGACTGTAATCCTAGCCTTGGTTGTGGGTGCTATATTTTTTGGTGTAAAATTGGACCGAAGTGGTATTCAGAATCGGTAAGTTGAAAAGCTTTGCTCATTTTTCTATCTGTAGCACACAGGTTTGAGGCACAGGAAAGAAAGGCCTTGGGATCCACTTGGAACACAAAGGAGTGTTGGCTTCACAAGCCTCTTTGCACTGCAGCATGGAATTGCCAGAGCTCCTAAAAGGACCACAGTTCTGTTGGGTTTACACATTGTCTCATCTGAAAAAGAAACCAAGATGTCTGTCAAGGAAAGTGAGGAGAGGAATGGGAATGGTGGCTGCAGGGACCGGCTGGAACCTTTCCTGTGGGCAGTGCAAGGACCCTCTCACTGTCCTTCGTCTGAAAGCATTGTGGGGGGAATTACCAACTCCTCTGCAAATGGTGCCGGCCCCGCAGTGAGTCTGTAGGGATTCCAGGCAGCGGTGATTGCCCTCTCAGGAGGACCACACAGGATGCACAGAGTTGGAGGGGGCAAGCTGGGACCCCCCTGCCAGTGCTGCCACCAGCCCAGCAAGTGGCAGCTGGGTACCCACACAGATGGATAACCAAGGTGTAGCGCAGCAGCAAAAAAATGAGTGTTGGGAAAGCTCTCTGACTACCTCCCAAACCAGGGGCAGATTGAAGTCCTCCCCCCAAAAAAAGAAAACACCTCCCGCAGTCCTCTCCCCAGCCGTCACGTGGGAACGCAAAGTTATTGGCGATCCCTCTGTTTAGGCTTTAGACAATTAGCTGGCTCCAGAAACAGGTAGTGAGAGAGCTGGGCTTCAAGAAGCCATCTCGTTCTGGCTCCCAACTCCCAAACCACTGCGCTGGCAAGGAACGAAAAAAAAAAATTCCATAAAAGATTTTGTAACTATAACACACATATGTACAAAGGGGATGTGGAAGAGAAGATAAAGGATAAGTCTGAGATCTACAATAGCACAATCAAATATCTCCATTCTGTGGACAGAGACAAAAAAACACTGACTTGGTAGTATGATTATGTCTGAGGCTTGTAGTATTTGATCTAGGCTGTTGCCTCATTTTCAACTGTTCTGTTTTACCTTCTAGGGTTGGATCCTTGTTTTTTGTCACCACAAACCAGTGTTTTTCCAGTGTCTCTGCAATTGAGCTATTCATCAGAGACAAGAAACTATTTGTGTAAGTAGTAAGGCACTTGAACTGTCTCATACTGTGGAATGAGGTGGGGGGAGTATCTTACATGCTAAACAAAATTATTTCCATCAAAGACTGGAATGCTCCCTTGCAACATCAGATTGTAATAGTAATGCTAAATTAGTCTGTAGAGCAGGGAGCTGAAATGGTAAGAGCTGGGGGAAGGAGGAAATGCTTTTAGTTGCTTGCTGTGTCAGTTTTCTGCTTTTGGTAACAGCTGGTTTTGAGGTCTGCATGTGAATCCTGAAGACTGTGAACCCTGCCTGCCCTCTTGCTCACAGGGCTGAAACACTGTCTTGCAATGGTCTTAAAGTGGCAGGACTGTGCAAAGATGAAGGGAGAGTTTTTGGAAAAGCTTTACAAGAGATGCCCAGATGAAGGAGGCTGCTGGCTGGCTTACAAGACCTCCCTAATAATCAAGTGTATCTCTCTATTTAGAGAGATGTGTTTGATTATGACATTGTTATTGTATTTATCATATATAATTATACATAATTATAGTTATTATATTTAACTATTATAATAATATGTATAATTATATATATGTGTGTGTGTTTGTGTGTGTATATGTATGTAACTGCATGTATATATAATATAAACACATGTATATATACGTATATGTTGAAAATGTAGTTTGGAGAAGCCTCCAACTCATGAGATGGAAGGGCAAAAGACAGATCCTATGCAATAAAGAGGAAGTTGGAGATTTATGCCTGGAATGTACATGTCCACCTACAGGTTGCTTAGAGCAGCTTAATATTGCCCCCAACAGCTGCTCAGGAGTGAAACTCCCCCATGCTGCCATTCCTTGCCAGTCTGCCCTGCTTGCCAGTGTAGCTTACCAGCTGTGTCAATGGGGATTTAGGCACCTCACCAGTCAAAGCATCTTTTTATGAGCTCCATTAAGCAGCAAAACAATAATGATATTTAATTGCCCTGTGAACTGGAGGTGAGTTGATGTCCTAAAGATGTTTTTCCATTGTATCTTTCCTTCTTCTCTGGAAGCATGTGTATGAGTTATCAGTGGATGAAGTATTCCTCCAGTTTAATAGCAGTTTATTAGTTTCCTGTGCTCTTGTGTTAAGGATCTTTTCTTTGAAAACAGATTTAGGAGCTTTTTTTCAATACTACTTAGCAGTCACACAGCCTTTCATTCACTTTCCTTGGAAGGCTGTCAGTTTGACTGCAGGGTCTGTGGGACAGATCAGCCCTTACTTTACAGAGTGGGAAGTGATGGCACAGAGCAACTTTCACATAGACAAGGAGGCAGTGGTAGAAAGAGCAGAAACTGAATAAGGATAAACTAAGCACGCATGGTGAGCCTGCTTCCTGGGTAACCCCTAAACCTGTACAAATCCCCTCCTTCCTGTCCTCGCAGCCATCAGTACACCAGTGGATATTACCGTGTGTCTGCCTACTTCCTGGCCTTGATGATAGGAGATCTGCTGCCCATGAGAACTGCTCCAGCCATCATATTCTCATGCATCAGTTACTGGATGATTGGTAAAGAATTGATGCTTTCTTGAACCTGTCATCTTCCAACACGTTTGATTTCTGACTTAGCCAGAGCTTAATTCCTGTATCTATAACATGAAACTACTTGAACCTCCAGCTTATTTTAGTGCTTGGCGTCATAACTTCAGAGGACTCTGGGGAGGGGCAGACACACCAGCAATCTAATACAGGAGCCTGCCTGACAACATCTTTTTGTAATGCTCTTTGGGCCTTTGGTACATGCACAGTTCCTGCCAGCTCCAAACTTGGCCTTCCTGCTTTGCCTGTCTTGTATAGGAGTCCAAGGTACCTCTCTGGGATTCATAATGTGGTTGTTTACTGGACTTTGACCTTTCTGTTTTTTGACAGGATACCAAGCTGTTGCAGGACGGTTCTTCTTCTTCATGCTGACCCTGGTACTGGTGTCCTACACTGCCACAGCCATGTCTCTGGCTATCAGTGCTGGGATGGATGTGGTGGCTGTGGCCAATCTCCTCATCACTATTTGTTTTGTCCTGATGCTTGTAAGTATATAAGGGGGTGTGTGCTCCTTTGGTGGAGGGGAGGAAAGAGCTGATACCTGCCCTGAAAGACAGTGGGGTAAGCACAAGGTCACTTGTGATAAAGCAGAGGCTGAAGTGTCATGTTTTGCTATGAAGTCCAGTTGTGGTAAGAAGTAAAAGCAAATCTTTTTCCAGGCAGCAGAGAGCATGGATGAAAGATGTAGGCCAGAGGAGAAAACTGAATACAGTAGCAGCTCTTAGGCTCCCCATTTTTTTTGTGTTGTTTCTCCACTTTCTCATCTCCCAGTCATCCTTCATTAGCCACTGGCTACATCTGCCATAGGACACAGTCCTCCCAAGTAAGAAGTTGTGAGCATGTGTGCTACTAAGCTCACATGTGGATGTGGAGAACCTTTCTGACCTCTTTGCAAGCAGTTCAGCTGCAGTACTTGGCTGTGCTGTTGGCCCAGCTACCTGGGAGTGCTGCAAGGCTCCTACCTCAAGCCTGTAGGCGCAGGCATGACAACAGTTGCAGGTCCATCAACCCCAGTGCACCTCTGCTGGGCAACTGCAGCATCTGTGCAGAAATGGCATTGTTGCAGTAGAGTTTGTGACTCAGTCTCTTCTGTTCTATTTCAGATCTTTTCAGGCCTCTTAGTGAACCTCCCTTCAATAATGGGCTGGCTGAACTGGCTCAAGTACTTCAGTATCCCTCGATATGGCCTCACTGTGAGTAGAAAGTGGCATTGGTCTCCTGTGAGTAATGTAACCACACTGCTGCTTCCTGAAGAGGTTTTGAGTGCAAATGAAATTCTCTTAAAAGTCAGATTTCGTTTGTTTCCTTTCACAAACATGGTAAAAAAAGAACAAATCAGCCAACCCGAAAAAGGAAGCAAAAGTTAATCTCTGTGTGACAGATGGAGGACTCAAGGACTGAACAGTTTGTGTTACAGAGTTAGTACTGCTTGAACAGCAGCAGGGTGAGCTGTCCAGTGAGGCACTAATTCCTAGCCTGAATTGTTGATCCCTACGGTTTAGAATAAAGTCAAATATTATACAACCTCTCGAGAGACTGCTGTTTGGGTAGCCAGTCTGAGGTCAATGACTGTCCAACTGGTTAAAGGATTTACTATAATGGCCAAGCATCTCAGTCTTCAGTGTGGCTTCCTCAAGTAAAATTTGACTTGCTGCCATTTCTGAATAATAAGGAGCTGCGGTACCAGAAATCTAAGGGTGCAGCTGCTTGAAACAGAGTAATTTGACATAGCAGGTCAGCCTTTGGTCACAGGTGGGACTATTTGGGAGGAATACTGTCCTACCTTGGAGTAAAAATGCGTGAAATGAATGCTGGAACTGATACAGGCTGGGAGATGTGTGAGACTTCCCTGTTTGGGTATCACTGAGATATTTTATCAGTGTTACTGAATGTGGAAGTGTCCCCTGAGATTGCAGTGAGTCCAGGATGCCAGTGCAAGGGAACCCTTCACCACTTGCCTTGGCTGACTATGCCAAGTCTTCAGTGTGCTGGTGTTGGGGTGTCTTCATGAAGCCACATGATTTTCTGGATCAGTAGATTGACCCAGGTGAGAATGGATGATACGTGTTTTCTAATAATAAAGTTCCTTTGAGGTGTTTCAGTTTTAATACCCCACATCACTAACTCTGCAGAAATCTTTCCCTAGGCTCTTCAGGTCAATGAATACAGAGGTCTCTACTTCTGTGGTGAGAAGAATCCAAATGCTACAGTGTTTGTGGGAGATGCAGGCAGTTGTCCCCCCAATATTTCAGAAGAAATGTAAGTAACTCATGGTGGTTCTGGGCCTGAATTGTGGCAGCTTGCTTAAAGAGAAGCCTGGCTTGTTCAAATTTTTGTACTATGGACAGAATAACCACTCACAAGCCAGTCTCAATAATATATCCCAAAATAATGTATTTTAGGATTACATAGGAAAACTCCACAATTACCCAAGAGTGAAGCAGGGATGAACCTTTAGTCATAAAAATAGGCAGATGAGCTAAATTTTGTATTTGATAACCTAGCCCTGACTTACCAGTTTTCCTAAACAAACTCGGGGTCATTTAACAATGGAAATGGAATGTTTGGACAGCTACAAAGTGTTGGAAAACACTAGACTTGTGATCAGAAACATGCCTTCCCCACAGAGGTTGTTTGTAAATATTAACCTCCCTGTAGATACAGCACAGGGCCAAGGTATCTGTCTTTCAGTGCTCCATTTTGCCCCGTTTGAAATACTCTCGACTATTGATACCTTAAGTTGCAGCAATGCAAGCATTTCAGGACACATACTAGAGTGCTGGCAAACTGAGGGTTTTGCAGGGAACGGTGCTAGAGCACTGTTTCCAGAACTTTTAGTCCCCAGACCCCTGCTATGGACTTACAGTGCTTCTGTATTTACCACATTTTAAGGGGGTTCTGAGGTTTACTCATAAACTGCCAGCTATCTATAAGCAACTATTAGGTTACTACTGAAAAATTTTGAGAACCAGTGATCTAGATTTGTCCCTTAAGCGCTTTTTTGGTGATGGGTTGTGAAGTTACCATATTTGTCACCTGTTTTGCAGACTTGAAAGTAAAAGGATCTTTGTGGAATAGGAATAAAGGTAATTACCTGAAGACTAGCACCACAGTAATACTAAGTTGTGCCCCATGCCTTTCTGCAGGTGTTCTGGTGAAGCATATCTGTGCAGCCAAGGAATCGCACCGACCAGCTGGGCAATGTGGGAAAACATAGTGGCTCTCTTCTGCATGACTGTTATCTTCCTCATCATTGCCTATGCAAAACTCCGGTTTATGAGAAAGTTCACATAGAATCCTGTGTTGCATTGCTCTCAGCTTCTCAGGTCTGAAAACTGCAAACCTTGTTAGGGCCTGCTGGAGATTGCCAGCATATTTCGACTGACTCCACAGAACTTCAGATGGGAACCCTGTCCTCCTGTTTCTGGAGTATAATCTCCTTCGGTTTGTTATGATTGTGTTTCTTAAGAAGAAATGCATTAATGTACATTGCATAAGTGATTTTTTTTTTCTAAGAGAATATAACTCTCCTAATTCCTCGGGTATATATCAAACTATATATTTTAAAGCATTATTATTCTGTGGCTAGCTTATACAGGAAATAGTCTTTTGAACATATGAGCTTCTCCATCACAAAAGGTGTAAGGAAATGGTGGCATTTATGGATTGCTAGTGCCTGTCACATCTGAGGACACCTAGAAACAACTCCCATTGGAGATGCATTTGAATCTGAAGTCAGAACGACTGCTCCTTGCCAAGCAAGAATAGTTACACTTCTGGTAGCTTCTCAATGGAAGCCACTTGCAGAAATAACTTCTGCTTTAATAACAACTAAACAGCAGTGGTGTAACACATCTCATCTAAGAATGAGAAATACATACTCTTTTACTGTAAAAAAAAATCCTAAATTAAACCAAACAGCTTTCCCCCCCATACAACAAACAGCAAAATAATGCATTTACCACTTAAAAGGAGAGGAAATTCCCTTTTTTTAATTTTTTTTTTAAAATAAAGATCTGTATACTTTGCACTGGCAGAGTTTTTTAACAACAGTCTTAATGCTTAGCTGCCCCACCTGTATACAGTGCCACTTACACTGTGGACTGAAAAGATACACGTGGACACTGCTGTGGCAAACTACACCAACATATACCGCAGTGCCCCCCGGACAACCTGTCGTGTGCCAGCAGTTGTGTCCCCACCACATCAGCAACAGCAGAGATGCTTTCAAGTTCCATTAAGACCGCAGGCGGGCCGGGAACGCCAAGGGCAGATACCCTCGAACACAGAGTCTGCCTGTGCGGGCCGGGCCGGGCCGGCTGCAGCCCCCGAAAGCGGCCTGTGGCGTGGAAGTGCTGCCGGTGCTCTGCGGTGATCGCTGCGGTTCTGCTGCTTAACGGGGACATGGTGGCACTGCCGGCGCAGCCGCGCCGAGTTGTGCTCGTTTGTACCACGCTCTCTCCGTGCTGCTTCACGGCCTTTCACAGCTGGTGTAACCCCGGGGGGCGCTTTACCCCTCGGTACTTGCCCCGCTCCCGCCGCCGCGCCCACCGCGCCGGCCGCTCCCGGGCAGGCGGGGCCGGGCCCGGGGCTCCTCCCTGNTGGGCCCCAGTGGGCCCGCGGCCTCGCCTGTGCCGGCCGGGCCCGCAGTGCCGGCCATTGCTGCTGCCCCGGGGCCCCGCCGGTCCGCCCCCGCTCCGGTCGCGGGAGCCGCGGGAGCCGCGGGCCTTGGGCAGTGTCCGTGTGCGAGCCGGGGAACGGTGCCGACCGGCCTGTGGGGCTGGGGAAGAGGTGCCGGCCCTGCTCCGGGGAAGGGCGGAACAGGGCTGGGGTGGAGACGGGTTTGGAGGAGAAGAGCGGCGATTGCCGCTTTCCGCAGGCGGGGATCTGCGGGGGGATCCGTTCTTCTGTGCCGAATCAGTGACGGGAAATAAACATCAGCCCCGTGCCCGAAGGCGCACAGAAGCTCTTCCCAAGGAGTGGGCTGGTATTTGCCAGTGCGGTCAGGCCCGGTGCCGGTCTCTTGGATGCTCCCTGAAGTATTATTTTGAAGTAATTTTGGTGCTGTTTTAAGGAAGCTGCCAAGGTTTGTTACCCCTTAGCATAAAGTACACAACTTACGTGCGAAGTAGCTGTAGGCAATTTAAAGGGAGAAAAACATGGGACCATCTTTGCGGTGTGTTTCTGTACCTGCTGTCGCTTTGCCTTAACTCTATAATGTCTGTACCCTGAGTAGAGGATCCTGCTGTTGAAACTGCGGAGGAAGCAAAGGAACCAGCGGAGGCAGACATCAATGAACTCTGTAAAGACATGTTCAACAAAATGGCCACTTACTTGACAGGTGAACTGACAGGTAAGGCTCTGCAATACTGACTTGCAAGTAAGTTCTTGTTTCTCTTAACTTTCAAGAAAATCTGTGGTGTAGTTTGTCTAAACTATACTTATTTAGATCACATCTAGTAAGACTGGCAGCTTAAGTCTGGCATGTTACTAGGCTACTGCATATTAAGTTAATGAAGTTCCAGAATAGCGCAAATATTTTTCAAAATAATTCAGCGTGTTATCAGCATCTTAAAAGAATAATTCCTTTTAGTTTTGCAGAAGTTTGTACATGGAAAAGTGAACAAACAAATGCAGTCTAGCTTAAGAAAGACTAGGAGGGAAGTGCAACAGAGCGTGGAGCATGTGCAGTTATTTTGTTTCAGGGAGCGAGGATCATGTACGTGTTTTCCGACATGTTGGTGCTTTAGAATAAACTGCAGTAGAAAATTAAGTGGAGCAAAGCAAACTGCTCACCAAATTAGTGCCTTCAATAGGCTCTGATTTTGAAAGCACTACATAACACTACAAATGTGCACATACTTGAATAATATGTGGTACAGATGACCAGTCTGGATTTGTGCTATCAGTTTTGTAAACATAAGTGTCTAACTGACAGAGTGGGAGTAGAAATGTGAGGAATTAATACATTTTTCTCTCAGAAACAAATTACAAGTGAATTCATCTATCCAGTTGATTTTCACAATTCACAAAAGGTCATCTCTCTTGTTATAATGCATTATACCAATACCTGTATTGCCATCTAAACTATTCTGCTACATTTATCTCTTGGTTTGAAATCTGTCATCCTCTTGAAGAGTCTGCACATGATTCAAACCACACAAGCCTTTAATTAAAATAAACTTTATTCTTTTTTTAAGCCACCAGTGAAGACTACAAACTCTTGGAAAACATGAATAAGCTGACTAGCTTGAAGTACCTAGAAATGAAAGATATTGCTATAAACATCAGTAGAAATCTGAAGGATTTAAATCAAAAATGTAAGTTCACCAGATAAGGTAGGTGTATAATGAATGATGCACTTGTTTGGGAAATGAAGCATCTTACGAGTCAGAAGGTTCACATTCCATTAGGTGCTGAAGGAAAGAAAAATCAGAGAAATAAACGTGCTGCTATGCAATGCTAATCTTGTATATTTCTTTACAGCTATAGACCATGTAGACTGGCATAAGAGAAAATATATCTGAATTTACGCCCTAGTTTACCCCAAATTTTGGATCTGATAGGAGTCACACTTCTTTTGATTCACATTCTGTTGTGACTTGTGTTAGAGTCTAGCTTTCCTGGAATGTGGCTCTCAACATCACCACTTAATTTTGGAGCAGGGGAAGGAAGGAGCTTTGAAATTGAAGAATGTAATGAGAAATTCTTATGTTTCAAGTGTGAACTGTTTCTTGGAAGTGGTTTACTGAGAACTGACCGATACAATTTTCCACTTTTTTAAGATGCTGATCTTCAGCCATATCTGGAACAAATCAACCTAATTGAGGAACAGGTTGCAGCTCTGGAGCAGGCAGCTTATAAATTGGATGCATATTCCAAAAAACTTGGTAACTATTGTCCTTTACTGTTACAACCTAGCAGCACAGTGCCTTGCAAGGGGATTTAAAGAGAAGGGAAGTAAACGGTTTAATGAATACAAGCTGCAGAGTTGCCTGTGCTTCTTTCGAGCAAAAAAACACTGTATGTGAAGTGGTAAATTTCGGGAGAAGATTAATATAACAAGTTACAGTGGACTAGTACAGGTGTTATTAAACTACAGCTTTTTTGGGAGTCTTGATTTCTCTTTTACAATATACACTGTCCCAAATTTTAAAGACCTGTTTAGTCCTGCAAATAGTGGAATTCATAAAGTTCCCCTGGGCTGCCAAGTCATGTGGTCTTAAATTAAGATTAGTTGTCTGACTTAAGCCCTGTGTGCTTAAGGAAAAACTGTCATACAATTGTATTTGCCTGAATGCATTAGTAGAAAAGGATCCTGAATGATACAGTAAATTAACTTGCGTTTTAAGATGTATAGCAACTTACAAGATGCAAAGCTCTTGCCTACCCAGTACTAAAATGTTGTGTTTTTTCCTTCTGCAGAAGCCAAGTACAAAAAACTGGAGAAACGATGAAGTTGAGCCGTCTTTAAGCTGGAGTTGGGCATTGAGTCAGACTGATTTCTGGTTTTGCACAACAGCAAGTCTGTATGTTGCCAAGGATTTGGTTGCAGCTAACATTGAGACTGGCAACTTTTTCTAGCTGTTGAATACAGTAGGCTGTATTCGGGCTTAAGGCAGAATAATATTTTCCTCTTTTCAAGAGGTTTTCTTGCTCAGTTGTTTTGCCATGAAAAGTAGAATCCTGTCCCTAACCCATGCTGATACTGGCTATATGTGTGTCAGTCCTGTTTTCCACATGGAATACTCTGTCTAGAAAAAGTACTCCATAATCTGTAAAGGTATTTTCCCTCAGTAGCAGCAGGACCAAAACTTTACTGTTTCTTCATTGAGCTGTGTTGAAAAGATACTTGGGCCTTTGGACTTACAAGTGTGGCATTAAAACCACTTAATTTTGGTATCCCCCTTTATCTGTTTGAAATAAGGAGGCTAATTACTATAAATTTACAATAAAACAAATTGCTGCATTTATTTCTCTGGAATCTTCAATTTCTTGTTGGAAAGATTACATAAGATTTTTTTTTTTAAATTTTTTTTATTTTTCCAGCTATTGAAGATGATAGGAGAGAAGAAGTTTTAAACTCTGTATTGGGTATTGTTGCAGTTGCATTCGTTGACTGACTGGACCTCAGGTGAAATTGCAAGATACACTGCTTTATCAGGTGCTCAGTTAAGTTAGCAAATCCTTTCTCTGCTTTACCAGTGAATTTTGATATTTTTAGTTTTTGCAGTGGCACGCCCAGCACAAAAAGCTGCTTCTCTAGCAGGTTAACAATTTCCAAATTGCTGATTTGGCAGAACCCTGCATATTGAACAGGGATGCCTCCTATTCCAAGGGTTTTTTCCATACCTGTGGGCCCTGAGTACTTCAAGCTGGCTTTTGGGCGAGTTGCAGTTAACAATGGATAGTACAAGTGTTGCTATCTAGGAAAGAAGTACAGTCTGTGTAGGAGAATGTGGTAAAGATCCTCATGCTGTTGGGCAGTGTACAGCCACTGTAATGGGTCAGGACACGTTTGTTCCTGCTGTCGTTTAAAAATGGTGAGACAGATGACCTTGGAGAGCCTTCACCATCACTTTAGATATCCTGGGTTTAAAGCAGAAGCTGCGTTTCCGTGCTGGCCGTGTTTCCCTGGCAGGACTGCGGGTGGACACGAGAGGGCGCTGTGTCCGCAGGGGAACGGATGCCGCAGGAAAGGCCCCGTAGGGACCAACCCGTTTCTTTGAAAAGGTGGGCTTTCTGCCCATACAAAACCCAGTGTGAGCTTAAAACTACAGGTGAAAACCTCCAGGGACTCTGCAGGTGGAAATCCATCCAGCCATGTGTTGTCACAAAACACTTAGTGTTTTCAGGTAAGAGAGGTAAGAAGTAGTAAATTCCTTCTCAAAGTCTTGAGTATCCTGTCTCCAGGTAGCAAAAATGGGGAGGGGAGCTTGTCGGACAAGTGAATTTTTATTGAGAAGAAATTTTAGAGACCAGTTGCCTGGCTGGCTAGAGAACTGTGAGACAGTGGCATCCCCATTAGATAAGAGCTGACAGCTATGTTCCCCATTCTGTCTCTCTCCTCTCCTTGTCTGAGGGCCCTTTGCCACTGGAAGGGTCCATGTTATGGCAAGGAGGGCAGGTCCTTAAAGAGTAGCACCACAGAAGAGACATATCTAGGTGTGTGAGAACAGCATTGTACTGGGGAAATGTATAGTCCAAAAGCAAAGGCTCAACTTGGTTACTGATCAGATGTTTCACCTGGAGAATCCCTGAGATGTTCCAGAGGAGGTACAGGGGGTAATGAAATCTCTTGCTCTTCTGTAGCATTTCCTGGTGGAAGATAGAATAAAAAAGTAGCTTGCAGGGAAGATCAGGGAGAAGAGAGGGCTGACAATCAAGGGGTAACGTATGTCATCAAAGTGAGCTATACAACTGTTTCAGTGCTGAAGCAGTTCTTGAAGACTTCTACTGCAGCTGCAAACCAGGGGGTGAATACCAGCCTAGCAAATACAGCTCTTTTAGCAGAAGCACGGCAGAGGAGAACTCTTGTCCCATGGTGTATCAAGACATTTCTGCCCAGCTACTCTTAACAGGTTATTCTGAAGTTATCCAGCTCTTTGAGCAGTACTTTGTGAAGATGTCCATAGTCTTCAGAATCAGGTCTTAAATCATTATTGGAAAATGCATGTCCAACAGCTGAAAAACACGTCTTTTAGAATGGGGTATACTTTTTAATCTGAAATTCTGTCTTCGATAAAAATGTTAAAAGATATCCAATGGGATGATAGTCACAAATGGATATAATAGCCTGAAGATAAATACAGTGTGATATTTGCAGCATTCCGGCAGAGGGCAAATATAAAAAAACAGTAATGAGCAGAAGACAAGCATGCTTTGAAAGCATGACAAGGGTTTGTTAGTGCAAGATCTGATGATGGTTAATTTTTGTCCCTGCTTTCTGATATTACAGTAGAACAAGATTGATCTTAAAGGTCACAAAGACTTAGAGCAGTTGAAGTTTATTGGCAGTGAATGATTTTTTTTTTTCCTAGCCATTAAGTTTAGTCCAGAGGAAACAAGAGCAGCTCTGAGTTACTTTTGTATTGTTGTTTTTACTGTAGGCTTCATAAAGTGAAGGATGCAGCTTCAGCCCTCCTGATCCCACCTTCCTGTTCTGTGTTGTAGTAGAGCCCCTGGGAGCCACAGTGCTGGTGTGCATTGTCCCCCTTGTCTGTTTAACATGGAACAAGATGTCTGAAACAGGGAAGTTGCCTCCTGGGCCTTTTCCTTTCCCCTTCATAGAAACATACTGCAGCTAAAGAATAGCTTGCCTGAGGCAACAGGATGTTACTCAAAAACTGTTCCTTTTTGATAAATTGCAGCTCAGTTAAAAACTGTGGTCTGATGTTCATGGTATGTTTGGGCTCAGTACAGTGTGTTGGTGGTGTATGGACTTGACATTGTGAAAGAAGCTCTGATTGACAGATGTGTAGACTTTGGTGGAAAAGAACTTATGCCACTCTCCCAAAAGTTCTCCAGAGGACAGGCACTTTTTTCCAAGGTACTCCCGACATAGAGGTGTTTTTTGGGTAGGATGTAACAGAAGTCAGAGGGGGAAGAACTGATGTTTCATATATTATAGGAGCAAAGCCTGGGAGAATCTGGAAAGACCTTTGGCTCACTCTATTAAGTGGTCCTGTTCTCTTGCTGTAGTAGCTATTGGCTGTTGCACCTTGTAAGGTCTGGCTTATGGCTTGGAGATGGCTGTGGAGGTATCCTCACACAACTGGGTGTGGCATCCTTGTGGGACAAGTATATCCTAAGATAGGCAGGACTGCTTTTCACTGCAGGCTTGCTGTCCCTCTCCCTTACTTCTGAAAAGTTTAACTAGAAATGATGTTCAGCCAAGCTGCTATAAAGAAACCAGACATCTCTCTGATGTGATAGCAAGTCAAAGAATTTTATATAAAGGCACTTTACAGGGAGTAGTTAAAGAGAGCAATGCAATATAGACATGGTATAGGAAATCCATGTAATAAACTAGTATGAACTGTTTGCAATTTGAAATATAGTATAAAATTAAAATGGGAATCAATGTGAGAAGAGTGAATAGCTGTTCAAATTTAAAGGTAGAGGCTGCTTTGAAAGATCCTAAAAAGCATTTAACCTGGGAATTATGGCAGGAAACCAGTTCATTGTTTTCCTTCTGAAGGTTCTTACAACTAACATTTTCTGGACCGTGCAATCTAAAGCCTTGCTGGAGCTTAAATGCACATAGTGGTTACTCATGCTTCTAGCCTTCAGCACATGCAGTCATTTTACTCTGTCTCTAGTGATTATCATAAGCTGTTTCCTGCAAAAGAGGCCACAGTTTAGCCTATGAAGAATGTTCAGATTAGCCTGTATGGCTCTCAGAGCTTGTTAGTCCTTGCAGTGTGTAAGCACAGGACAGGAAGGTCTTTTTTTAGAGAATCAATCCTGTTTTGCAGGGTTTGAGGGGTTTTCACTGTATTTTTCAAGGAGTATTTCAGTTGCAAATGAAACACATTAGGAAGCTGGAGCAGGGAGCTGGCTGGGACAGAAGTTATATGCCATGTGCCAGGAAGTTAGTGCATCATCTGTCCTTGGACACCAATTCTGTGATCAACTTGATCTGAAAAATTAGTGTGGTCATGTCTGTGGGACACTATTAAGAGGGCCACATACTGCAGAGAATGGGAATCCTCCTTGGACTGAGAGTCTTCAGTGAGAGAAAGAAGCCAAGTGAGGCACAGTCTGTATTAGAGATTCAAAAGACAAAAGGAAGTGTGAAAACTCTTAAGAGGTTCTCAGCTGCAAGGAATTGGAAACCTTTGCTGTGTGGGTGTGCGTGTCTCAGCTCTGGGAGTTGCAGGTATGACATATGTCAAAAAACATCTTTGCTGTATTTGTGTGCCAAACAGAAAATCCAACCTCGTATTACTTAATTTGTCCTTTTTTTGCCATAATGGACAGCTCTGTAACCAAAGTTGGGGTTCTGATAGGTCCTGTAGAGATGGTGCAGTTTTATCCCACACTGGGAATGGAAGTTCATATGTCATTAGCTAGCTCATTCTTCAAGCAGTAGGACGTTTCATATACATGAGTGAAATGAAAGATCTTTCAACAATGTACAAGACTTGAAAGACATTTAGGAATATAAGCTTTGTGGGTGTAGGTTTTTCACTAAAAGATGTTCTTCTGCGATCTCAAGAAAAACAACAATTCAATGTACTATTTTATTTTGCAATATAAATTGTAATTCCACAAACCTTCAGAGTAATCACACAGAAGATGACCCATCTACACAGTCATTGATAAACTCCATCCCCACCACATTAGACAATAAGTATTGGGACAAGAATACAGTAGATGATCATCATCTAACAGAAAAACCCCTCAGTTTTATGCTTACCTTTACAAATAGGTTACAAACAAATTGAAAGTACGGGGGCGAGAGAGGTACATCAAGCAGAGTCTGTGGAAACCCCAGAGTACAAGCATCTGTTCTGCTGTGCTGAGAGGGTCAAGTGATAGGGACAAGCAGCAGCAGGGTGCTCAGACAACCGGTCCACACACTCTGGCATGTAAGGAGCCAAACAGGAAACAGAGCAGGGCGAGGTAGGTGCAGAGGAGAATCTCTAATTTTGCAGAGAGGGCTGTGTTCTTCCCTCCATCTCTGTTTAGAGCTGGCTGTGGTGATTATAACAGCACCATACAATTTTCTAAACACTTTTGTTTCCATAAAATATCTAGGAAATGATCTGAGTGTTTCAGTCTCAACAGATAGGGAATGACTGCTGTTCAATCAGAGCATTCATGAGTTTGAGAGCTGGCAACTGTTTTCACTTGACTAACGTGGAACAAAAGAGACCTCATAGTGTCGGGGCATGCTTGCCAAACTGGTGATTACTGGTGTAATGTCAATGTCCTTGGGATCCACAACAGGCTTCAAATTAAAGTTTTGCAGGATGGATGTTAAGAATATGAATATCTCCATCCGGGCCAGACCTTCTCCTGCACATACACGTTTTCCTGCAAGAAAAAAAAAAAAATCAAGGTAACAGTGGAGTATTTTGCTTGATACCTGATTTTAAACACTGTTCCACAACAGTTCAGGCATCTCAGAATGCACAGGCAGCACTGCAGTATTTTGGGGAAGCAAATGAATTAAACTAGGAACTAAGGTCTAGAACAATGTGTGTGCTCAATGTGCAAAGGTTCTGGTCTCTCATGTTCTGCTGCTGTTTGACAGTAAGTTTGGAGAGAGAAGTAGCATGGCCGAGTCCCACTTTATACATCTCTTCTTGTAGAAGGTACTGAAAGAGCTTTTGTGGTTGGTAAAAAAGGAAGTCAACTGAAACTCTAGTGCAGGGGTTAGAGCTGCCCAGAAGTGACTGTAGCAGTTGTCACCAGACATCCCTGTACAGACCAGGGGATGGAGCCACTGAAATCTTTAAAGAGTTTCTAGGAGAGGATAGTCTAGGAGCTAAAATAGGAGGAGGCCTTACCTGTAGAAAATGGCATGAAGTAGTCACTCTTTTTAAAGGTACCGTTTGCATTCAGGAAATGTCCTGGGTCAAATTTTTCTGGATTTGGAAATTCCTTGCCATCATGGAGGACAGCAGTCAGCAGAGGGAATATCATAGTGCCCTGAATTGGCAAAAAAGAAAAGTACAATGGAGATTTGCTAAAGCAAAGAGGCATTAAGAAGTTCCCAGAGCTAAATAGAAGGGTAGAGTGAAGGTTTAACTAGTTTAAAATGAGCATTTAATGAGTGAAAATGTATGCCATTGATACAGCAAAGATGCTTTTTAAATGAATTTTAATGGTGAGTCTGTTTAGAGTATTTAATATTGCTTCCAAATAGAATACAACTTACATTTATGTGAAAAAAATAGAAAACTTTCCTGCCCTCTTCACATGGAGGATGAAAATCTTTTTTTATCCTAACACAAGGGGTTGGACTCAATAACTTCCAGAATCCCCTTCCAAACAAAATTATTCCAATTCAATATCACATTTCAGTGCTTTTGAAAATTAAATAAAATACAAAGAATAGAACACATAATTGTTTTCAAGACTTTATGACCTTTCTCAGACACAGTGAAACAGACCTTGGGGATAAAATAATCTCTGAACTTGGTGTCTCTGATCACAGCATGTGGGACATTAAGTGGAAGGAAATCAATGTATCTCTGGATTTCATGGATCACAGCATCTGTGTAGGGCATCTTGCTCCGATCTGCCATGCGGGGGCTTCGGTCTCGGCCAATCACGGAATCGATCTCCTTTTGCATTTTCTCTGTTAGGAAATAAGTAAGTTGAGTGGACAAGTCGCCCATCAGCTTGCCCTGTTTCCTTACTCAGGGGACCATTGCCACATGTAGTAGTGACAGGAATTGTCCAAACTGATCCCACAACCTTATTTATTTCCTTTTCTATTACCTACTATCTCCGGGTATTTATGGAGAATCAGAATTCCGTATCTCAGTGTGATGCTCGTGGTCCCTGTTCCTGCAAGGAACAAGTCGAGCGTGGTTCTGCTCAAGGTCTCAGTGGTGAATTTTGAGTCAACGTTCCCTTTCTCCTGCAGGAAGATTTGGCAGAAGGTTTTGAATGACAAAACTAAGAAGCTTGTTTAAAAGGAAAAGTCCTGTACCCATAATTAACATAATAATAAACATAATAATGAAAACAAAACATAAAAATAAACATGTTTATAAACACATCTAATGTCCTTTCGAAAATGAAACACTCTCCAGAATGCCAGCAGTTATGGTACATTTACTGAATAACATTATGAACCTTTTTTAATATGGGAGTAGCACTGGATTACATTAACCAGATTGGTCTTCAGCTTTCCTAATTTTGGCTGGTGCTGTTAATTCTGTGTTTAAAAATCCTTGATAAGAAAGGGGAGAGGATAGAATGAAGTCGATGTGCCAGGAAGAGTGAGTTCCCCTCTGTATTTGCAAAAGCCCAGTGCCCCATCACAAGTGAAAAGATGTGATTCAAGCAGCAGTTTCCTTATAATTCAGTAAATCTCTACTGTTACAATACCTGTTCCATTTTGTTAAGAAAAGCATCAATAAAATCTCGAGGACAAGTGGGATCCAGGGTTTTCTGGTGTTCCATTACAATTTCTGTTGTAAATCTATCAACTTGTTCAATATTTTTTATCAGTTGTTTATGAGGTCCAGGTATTAACTCCATGAGAGTTGGGAAGAAATTATATAGCTGTAAAAATAAAATTATAAAAAAGCACATTCCAATTAATGCGGATACAATAAAATATTCCCCTAATTGTAACTATGAAAATGGGGTAATTAAACTGTTTTGGAATTGTAGGTCTTATTACTCAGGATTTTAATGCCATTTATTTTATGTTTTCACTACATTCAAGGATAGACTGCACTTGAGCAACTTTTGCAGTTATATCCTTTGGACATGCAATGGCAGTTCTGTAAGATAAGAACAGCAGGAATTGGTTATTTAACTGCCTTTTTCACTCTCCCAAGTTTTTTTCCCATTTTAGGAAAATCCCTTCTAATTAAAAACATAACATGAATAAACATTAATAAACTATTATCGTAATTAATAAATGTGTTGAGCATAACTGTACACACCTGTGTTTGTACAGAAGTCTGGAGCTTGTTGTTTTCCTCTATCAAATCGATTAAAGTTAGAAATTTCTTGTCCTCATAGTCAAACCGATCCCCAAAGACAATGGAGCAGATGATGTTGGAAACAGCATGGACTAGGAAGTTGCCAGGGTTGAAGGGTCGCTCTGCCACCACAAACAAAAAAAATGTTGTCTTTCAGCATTTCAGGGGTCATCTCCTCCTCTGACACTACACTCAAACTACAAGAGGTAGTTTCACATCTTGAGATCCAGAGTTTTACAGTCTTTTGAAAGGGTGGTGAATGGCTTATCCAATTTATTCTTCTCTTCTTGAAATGAACTAATTTCAGAGTTAAAATGTTAAAGTATCTCTTTTGCTCTGTTCTCAGCAGAGAACATTGTCTGAGTGCTTTAGTTCCCTTCAGCTGGCACATGCCTGTCTGCCTTATAGAATGTTTATTAGAAATGGCCTAAGGATTCCAAAAAAATCTCAGTGAAACCATGAGGACTTTGCCTGAAGCATGTCTTTAGGTTATTGCATTCTGTTTATGAACCCTATTAGCATAAATTTCATTGTATAACCCTCTCCTAGGGTTTCAAATGCCTGTGATCAAAGTCCAGTTTTGACAGCGCAATGCATTAATTTCTAAGAAGAAAACTACGGCATAAGAAAAAATGCAAGATTAGACCCAAGAAGGAAAGGAAAGGTGTAACTACAGATAGTGATAGGTTGCATCTCAAGGTTTCAAGAGGAGAAACAACAACATGAAGAGATATAAAACCCTGAAAGAAAAACAAGGAGTAAGAAAATGACAACTTGACAGCATTGAGGATCAACCTGTTCCAAGTAGCAATGGCACCACCCCTTCTCTGTCTGACTGGTGACTCCCTGACCATTGAAGACTCAGCACATATCTCATTTAGAGGTGGTGAGTATATTAATGCTGAACTTAGAAGATACTAGTCATAGCTATTTGTTACTTGTACTAAGGGTAAATAATGGCTTTATCCTTTTCAGTTATATGTATCTTGCTCTTGCTTGCAAAGCTTCTTAGTACACAGTAAAAGACACTATAACAACGTAAGGCAAAGTTGGAGGTCTGCACAAGAGCATAAGAAATACTTAAAAAGTATATAAATATTACTGTGTAAGTTAAAGGATAAAAGCAATGCAGGTGAGAGTGTTTTCCCTGATTTGTAACAGGAATGTTTATCTATGAAGCCAGACTGAATGAGTAATGTTTCATCATTCTGATAGATCCATTTACTTTTTCCCCCTTGCAGAATTAGCACACATTGAGAGCTTGCTCAATGGAATGTGGTGTGGAAGCCTGGGGTGCAGTGGTACCGTGCCACTCTCAGGAGAAATGCTTGGAAGTAACACTGACCTGTATCCTACCAGAAAACACATTTATAGGTGGAAACGAAGGGAGTTACCTTACACCCTGCCCTCAAGAGCAGCTTATAGCCCCTGTTCACATTGGACAGCCCCACCAATAATGGGAGGTATGTCTAGTGTTCAGATGGATTGGACCCAAACCCAAATATCTGTACATGACTTCTCTAGCCAACCCACTTCTTCAAGATCTGTTTACATAGAGTTGCAGGAGACAAGGTGAGGTGTTTCTTGGTTGCCTGGCAGCGTCCAGCCCTGTCTCCATGGCTGAATTCCATCAAAGCCTTGGTTTTGTGGCAAAGCCATTAATTTCGCTACTTCCTGTCTTGTTCCTCAAGCAGAACAGGTTAAAGGGTACTTTCCAACCCTGCCTCCTATGTGTATCCTCCCCACTGTCACAGTCCCTTTGAGCCACTGTCAGGAGTGATAACTTTGCCTATTGGTGCAGGAAGCAGAAACATATGCCCAGTACTTAGGTCACAGATCTTGTGAAGCAGCCCTATACCCCTCATTGTCTCATTGCAGATATGCATGGTGTCCCAGCAGGCACCAAGTCCTTATCCTACCGTGTGTATTCCGGAATCTCTCCACCAGAAAATGAGCTTCCTCCTGGATTCGCTCCTCGATGCCCTTTTTCCCCATTCCAAAATCCCGCAGGGTGGTGAGTGCAAATCGTCGGAGCTGTTTCCAGGTCTCACCATTGCTAGTCACAATGCCTGACACAGGGAAGAAAAACAGACCTTCATGAGGAAACAGACTTTTTTTCCCTGAATGGGAGCTACACATTAAGTATTCAACATGAAATGACAGCTCTCTGTGGAGTTACGCTGTAATTGCTATATGCCCAAAAATGTAACTTTGGTGCAATTCTGGAGGTGACAAATTTGATCCATCTGTTACAGCACTTGGAGTCAAACTGACTTTATTCCCAGAATAAGAAAAACTATGTTAGGGTGTAAGTAAGAAGGTAACGCTGGTACTGAATTTGTCTTGGCCACAAGCACTTGGCCCTTACACTGACGTAACTACTCGCATGTTCTGCTACACCCCTTCACAGAGCGTATCATTACTGACAATACCATTGGAACTGCACTGTATGTAATACCATGGAATGTGTACTATTTACCCAGATAAATGCCATATGGGGGACTGACCTGGTGAATAATCTTACAGCCTGATCTTCAATGTGGTCCTTACCTGGTCAGCCTATATTATCTCATCTTCGTTGCGCTGCGGACTTTCATTTTTCTGGTTCCTTAGCTGTGTGTGCATTTGGAGTATTTTCAGAAATGGGACAATGAAGCACATTCAATGAAGAAAATTTTAGTCAGAATTTGAGTCATGATGAATATAGAAAGGCACTCAGAGAAGCTGTCCTGGGACCTTAAACAGTTTTCCAGGGGACCAGTTAATTCAAGGGTCCAAGTCATGAGTTGGGCTTTTGGTCTTTAATTACTAATTTTCCTGCATGAAAGTAGTAAATTAAATCCACCACTCCCTCCTCCACTGCCCTCTCAGTTGTATTCCTGAAGCATTGAAAGCATGCATTTTTTATGCTAAGTTTATGAAGGACATACCTGTGCCTTGGAAGAGTTTTTCAATCAGTGGTAGAGTGCCTCTTCCACTGAAGTCATCTCCTTGATCAACCAGAGCTTCCTTCATAACATCATAGCCATACAACACCACAACCTTTCGTGGGCCTAAATGTACCGTGAAGACAGGACCATACTTCTCACTGAGCTGTAGGAAAGAGGAACACAAAGAACAGTGTTTCTGAACATTAATCATGTGAAGAGGGGTCTGAGAGGTGATGTCCCATTGTCCCAGCGTCGCTGAGACATGACATTGATTAACAGCAGTGCAGAGATCTTTCAAATATGAATTACAGACAGGGGAAGGGGGAATTGTACAAGAAATAGAGGATATGAATGGAAGTGGCAAGGTAGCAAGTCCAAATCTGAGAAAAGAAAATAGCCCTCCATAAGGCTGGCAAAACATTCTGGAAGGCCTTTCTGCAGGGCATAGTGGATAACAGTTTACAGGAGCTCAAAACCAAATTATATACACATATGGAAGCAAATGCCTAAAGGGTTGTTGAGCACAAACACTGAAGCTGTCTCTCAAATCTCCTGGGCCACAGAGCCCTGAAAACTGAGCAAGTATATCAGCAGAGAGTCACTGCATCCTTGTGCTAATCATGTACTCCTTCCCAGGCATCTGCTTTTGGCTAGAATTGCAGATCCTTGGACTGCACAATTAATTTCCAAACTTTTTTGCTTCAATTTCTTTACTTGCTAGTTCCATTCCCAGGAGATCTTACTTATCTGCTGGGGATCAGAGGCAGCAAAATGGAGAAGGGTTCTCCCCAAAAAAGAGCCAGGCCGTGTTGCCAGCATGGTGAGGAGTTGGGCACAGGAGGATTGTAGTTAATATTGCAATATCATCAGCACCTTGATTGCAAATCCACTGAAAATTGTAGTAATGCTGTGAGGTCAGCACAGGACTCCTCGTTAGTATGATCGTTACAAATATATAGACTGGCTTGTAATTTATCAAATTAGATACATAGGTTTCAGAAGCATATATACACGGGCAACCTTTCATTTCTGTTTGAGTCTAACATTTGGTCAATGCAAATTAAGCTTGTGAATTAAACAGAGACTGTAGGGACTGGACTTTATATACAGTGTAGACAACACAGAAAAGAAGGAAACAGTCCCTTACCTTCTTCAAGCTTTCAGGCACATTCCATGGGTTCAGCTGGAGCATGTTTCCAACAATGGGGAGTGAGAAGGGACCAGGAGGCTCCTTCCCTTTCTGCGATACGCTTCTCCTTGTGGCCAAGAGAAGAAGGCATGAGATGCAGACAAGCAAGAAAATAGTAGTCGTTCCCAGGAGCTCCATGGTGGGCTGAGGAAGAGAAGTTAAGTGTCAGAAGAGGTTGATGCTGGACCTGTAAATCCATGTTTATTTATATGCTGTGATACCAAAGCACGTGGTTGAAATTAGCCAATAGCCTTCCTATTCCTGCAGAGATACGAGATTATTTATTAATCTGCTCAAGATAAGAATGGATGTTTCTGAAGTTGACTTTTGTGAGTTATGTAATAATCCTAAAGCGATGGTAATTCAGACCCAGTGAAGCTCCAGTAGGGAAACAAATAAACAAGGGAAGAGGATATGGGTAGAGAGCAGAAGATCCTATCAACTGCAGCTCAAGAAAGGGAATGGAAACATTAGTGGAATAAAAAAAAAAAATAGTCTCATTACTGAAGGAAGTCTCTGTGTAATAAGAAAGAGACATGACATTACTCTTAAAGTCACCCTGAATTAGAGTCAGTGCAAAAGGTTGTTTATTGATGTTCATCTCTGATCTATGAAACTGGTGCTCAAAGACCAGCGCCAGCATTTTCCAGCAGTGGGTCAAACAGGGTTGCTCTGTAGCAAAATCTCTCTGGAGAGTTCTGTTTGAAACAGCTTCCTATTTTTTTTTTTTTTCATTCCCCATCCTGCAACCTCCACTCTGTTGTTTAGAAGCTTTATGTTTTACAGCCCCAGATCCATAGCATGGGAGCAAAGTCCCTCTATCTATGTTCCCTGGGTAGGTGTTGCTCCACAGAAGAGCCCTCCTCCATCACCCCATAGGCTCTGCTCACACTCTGACTACTCTCCTGTTCTTCGCTTCAGACACCCAGGTCTCTGTAAAGCACCTGGCAATGAGTGCATTAAATGGGTGTCAGTGTCCTCTGGCAGTGCCAGTTCCTCTTCACACTCACGAGAGAGGGAGCTTATCCAGATTTTCAGAAAACCAGTGTCAGATTTGGGGGATCTCACCCAAATGACCACATCGGGGACCATTTAAGTCAGATCTGCCACCTGCCAACACTCAGCCCACTCCATTCTCTCTTTTGAGACATGTAGCCAAAAATGATACTGACCCCTTAGATGCTGTGATACTGGAGGGATGTGTTAAAATGGATATAATCTTATATATCTTATATATATATATATTCTTATGTATGTATCTAGATATTTTATTTATCTCTCAGGCAATGGTAATGGACTGGGAGAGTAATTTACTTTCCTGCATGAACTCATTGACTTAGAACTTAAATCCACATTGGTTCAATCTGTTTTTGAGTGTTCACATGCACAAAAATAGCCAGGCATACTGTAAATACCAGACTTTGTTTTCTACTGAATTGTCAAAATGGGGTTTAAAGGATGGGTAGATTTTGTCTTCTGCTCAACTAGCTGAGTAAGAGCAGATTCTGAAGCTGTGAAGAAAGAAACATGTCTCACGTAAATTCAGATATTAAAAAGGTAGATGTACAAATCAGCTTGTCTTCCCTGTTAGTGAGGGAATACTGATACTTCCAGAGAAGTCATCTGGCTTTTCTAATGAGCTTACTGTGGTGTGAAATGAGTCAGTCACTGAAGAAGTTTGTTTCCCCTGACTGCAGAGGCAGGCTCAGGAAATGTATACAGATTTACATCTCACTGCTAGGGATCTGTTTTGAGGCAAATTACTATTTTCCTGTGCATCATTCCTGGTCCTGATGATACTTTGTATCAGCAACAAATTCTGCAAATTCTTGTACAATGGACACTGCTCTGAATACTGCACACCAGGGTATTTAAAACCAGAAGTGGGCACATGAGTGAAATTGAAAGGAGCCTTCTAGGTTCTGGAGGGATGATTATGTTGCTGAGAACAGTCAGTTTTATTGTCATCAAGGTAAAACTGAAGTTGTTTGGATTTTCTTTTCCTTTACTTTTGTAGGTAAAGTGCCTTTCAGTCCTCTATTAGCAGCTCTGAGGTGGGGGCAGTAGGGGGCTGCAAAGCCCAGTACACTAGAAAAGCAGGACTTTGCTCACAGCATCATCCCACATCCAGACATAACTTTTTTATTATTTATCTAATTACTCATGTAATTCCTGAAGGGTTTCAAAGTGGTGCTGGGATAAAGCCGGAGCTGCTCGGAGAGTTCCATGACTTTAATTGGAAAGAGATTTAACTGTCAAATGTCTTGGATCAGCTCTGATGACAGAAAGACAGGAAATACTTAAGTGTGAAAGGCTATTTGACTGTGAAAGGATTATCTGGGTATGAGAGACCCAATCTGATACGGTTCACACTAACAAGAAGCATCTGAAAGACTCTGCTTTCTTCCCAGTGCAGTAGGAAAGCAAATACTGGGGCTCTGGTCTTCACAGAATATACTGAGTTGGAAGCAATCCACAAGGATCACTAAGTCCAACCCTTAACCTCGCACAGGACCATCCCCAAGAGTCACACCATGTGCCCAAGAGTATCATCCAAACGCTCCTTGAACTCTGTCAGGCCTGGTGCTGTGACTTCCCTGGGGAGCCTGTTCCAGTATGTGTCCAAAAAGTGGCAAGGAAAATTCACAGGAGAAAAATCCATTGAGGATACTCAAAACACAAAGATACCACCAATAGCTCAGGAGTCACTGGAAACAGGCAGTCTGTGGTTGCCATGCTTTTGTTCTGTTCCTTGGGAACTAATTTTTTAGCTACTGTTGGACAGGATTCTGTACTGGTTTTACTATTGTCGTGATCCATTACATCCATCCTCAGGGTCCCATGTGCTTACATTGTAATGTGACATTTCACTAAACATTTTCATTGAGGTGTTTAACCCCAGCTGGCAACTGCATACCACACAGCCACTCACTACCCAGCAGGATGAGTGGGAAGAGAAATGGAACAGTAAAACTGAGAAAACTTGTTGGTTGACATAAGAACATTTAAATAGTTGAAATAATAATAATAACAACAACAACTATGATGATGATGATAAGGAAATTTAAAAAATAAAAATAAAACTCAGGAAAGACAAGTGATGGAAATCTAAAACGGTTGCTCACTACTAACCGACTGATGCCCAGCCACCTCTGAGCAGTGGCCCCCAGCCTACTTCCCCCTAGTTTATATGTTCGGCATGTTGCCATACGGTATGAAATATCACTTTGATCAGCTGGGATCAGCTGTCCCATCTGTTTCTCCTCACAACTTCTTGTGCAACCCCAGCTAATTTGCTGGCAGGGTAGTAGAAGTAGAAAAGGTCTTGAGGCTGTGCAGGCACTGCTCAACAACCACTAAAATGTTCCTGAATTATCAACACTGTTTCCAGCACAAATCCGAAACATGGCCCCATACCAGCTAATATGAAGAAAATTAACTCTGCCCATCCAAAACCAGGACAGCAGGCTGGCAGACTAGGCTGTGGAAGTGATCTTGCCTGTTCTGCAGTGAAGAGCAACATCTCAGCTACTAAACTCTTAATACTTTCAGATAGGACTTTGTTTAGTGGTATGAAAAAAATAACAGTATCAACCTCTGCTTTATTTCTGTCATGGTCAGCAGATATTAAGGCTCAGTGATAACTTCAGCATTCAAAATTTGTGTAATACCCGTATTTGTAAAATGCTACACGTAGTACTAGAGATAAGATACAAACCACATCATTAGTGCTCAGATCACAGAAACTACATTTGACTAGGTAGATGAAAGAACTTGGTTAAATATTTGTGTATGAACTCACTGGACCCAAAACATAACTCAGCTAAAAAAGGATGAAGTCAATGAAGTTCATCAGTCATTTGCAATACATGGCAAACTGCTTCTTAGTCATCAGAAGGGCAAGGAAATGAAGCTGATAACAGCCTTCCCTTGACCTTTACTGTGATTCCACCAACAATAAATCATTATATTGCTCTTATACCCCATCATCTTTCAATAAAGTCAAGGTCTTAGTTCTAGCCTATGGTTGGCATTAAGAAAGAAGAGGTACTTCCCCAAGCCAGGCAAAAAAGAGTCAGGAAATGGGAAGCAGCTATACATGGTAAAGAGAAGCACAGAAGTGAAGGCTGCCAGTTTCAAAGAGGGTGTCTGAGCATAGCAGGGTTCCTGAGACTGCTGCTCTCAGCTACCTGCATGACCAGTGGAGCTCCTCCTGAGCCAGCTGCAGAACCACGATGGTGTGCAGCAGGTCATCCAAAAAGTTCATGCCCTCAGAGATAAAGAAGTAAAGGGGCAACATTATCAGCTGTCCCCATCTGTAACACCGTCATTAAAGGGCAGAGTGCCCACCATGCCTTTTCAAAGGCTGAACAGGGAATCTGCAGTACAAACAGGACCTGAACACAGACCTGCTCAAACTCGGGCTAAGGCCTTAAGTAGAGGCATTCTGAAACTTTAAGAAGTTGCTTATCATCATCACAAAAGGTCATAAAAACATGTAACTTGCTGGTAGTCTCTATGTTCTGAAAATAGTATATATCATAATGAAAAATGGTAATGAAAAAAATCACCAAATGACAATTTAAAATTCAAGAACAATTCAGCAATTATCCAGTAACAAAACCTTTGTTAACACTTCATGATATCAAGTAACTATAGAGATAAGGAAAACAATAGATAAATCATGCATTTAAAATACAAAAAATATTAACTGATGCTGATGCCAAGTGATATAATATATGTCTTCACTATGCCTTTCATTCCTGCCAGAGACAGAAGCACAGAGTAGCAGAGTGACTTGAGAAGTTGAAGTAGGAAATCAAAGAAACAGAGCAGCCCTAAGAAGTGACCACACCAGTGTCACTGCCAGTGCTGGACCACAGCAGGATGGTGGTGGAGGAGGAATCTTCATTTTGGTGACACCATCTCCCTATTTTTTGTGTAGATAGTCAGGCTATAGCAACATCCTGACCATGGTGTGAGAAGCCCCTAGTGCTTTACCATACAGCTGTCTGCCAGAGAACACACCATTGGCTAATCTTCTCATCAGCCTAGTCTTCCAAACCAGTTCCCACTGATGGATTTACATATTTTCTTACTGTTTGGGAGGTTAGTTTTTGGATGAAAAAAATTCTAGAAACCAGCAACATTTTAACTTCAAGTTTACAGACAATGGTATCTGTCAGTCAAGTTTTTCTCCTAAACATACCAAATTACACTAAGTGCAGTAAAAGTATAAATCATGTTCCCTTGGTAAGTGAAGAAATGTAGAATAACTTGAGAAAGAGCTGTGTCAGAAGACAGAAGAAAGTGAGAGAAGCATGTCAAGTCAAAGAGAAATGCAGAGATCCCAGGACAGGGTGGAGGGCACTGCCTGGGAGGGGTCTTTCTCTGTAGAAGTCAGTGCCAAACTGGTATACAGTGGGCCTATGGGGTGCAAGGACAGAACAGGTGAGACAGGGAGGACCAGGGCTTGCTTTGGCCAAAGACCCCAGGTCACTCCCTGTGTGAGGGCTTACCTCAGCTACATGATGACTGAGGGAAAAGGAGAATTTGCAGGGTCCAGGGAAAGTTTCTAGGATGTTTTTTTCCATAGGGTGGAAATCAGCCATGAAATGCTCTGGCAGTGAATGGTGAACTGGTGAATGAGGAGAAAGAGCTTCCATGAACTCACAAGCAGTATCTGGGTAGCCAATGAACAGGCTGATTTTCTAGCAGGACACAAGCAGCAATAGCTAGAAAGGGAACATAAAGGATGAACTTGACAGCAAGCCAAAGGCAGAGTTCACTTGATTTAAACAAAGTATGTGAGTACTTCATGCTGAAGTGAGATTTTCTAAGCTAATCATTGTATCTCAGTTTTATTCAATGTTTAATACTGATTGGTTCAGAGCCCTCAGGAACTATTCTCTTCCATGGCAGCTGTCTGGATTCAGGGATTGATTTTCTTGCCTCATTCCAAAGCATGTAACAAGCTCTTCCAGTCCTCCCTCACTGCAGGTTTCAGATGTGGGATCACTGGGTAAACAGGGCTCAGCAGCTCTCATCCCTGCCTCCCTCAAGTGTGAAAGGTGGCTCATCCCCTTCTCCCTAGCATCATCTTCTCCTGCACATATCACCTCCTCTGGAAATGATGGTGCCTAATGCATTGTCACTGATAAACATAAGAGATGTCCCCTATCCTTTGTAATTTGGAATAATGAAAGAGGAGAATATCAACTATGATTTATTTTTTCCCATGAAAGAGGTATGAAATATATGATATTTCAATGAAAAATTGTCAATACAAAAAAATGTAATAACTGCATATGTACCTCTGCCTTTTTTCTCTGTGACTTTCAAATAAGGTTATTAATTGCAGTGAATCTCCCAGTAGTGCTAAGGCAAAAGATGCAGAGTGATCCACATGTGGTACTGTACAGTACATTCTGTTAGTAATCAACAGCTTGGACAGCACTGCTGCTAGAAGAAAAACAAACATTGCACATCATACCTGATATTTCACAAGGACTTGGCAAGAAGGATATTTGATTAATCAGTGCATATAGGTTGGTTAAATATTTCTTAATGAACTCAGTTTATCCAGACATTAGCTGAAAGGTTTCTAACATCAGACTTTGTAACTACCTTGTGCTGAAAATGAAGACTGAACTTCCATGACCTCTTTCAGTGTGCCACGACCTCTTTCACTGCACTTTCATGTAAGGTACATTGACTCTTTAGACTAAGAGGTATTAAGAAAGGATTGTTATTTGTCATTTGATCCAGCTGTACCTAAGTGGTCCTATAGATCATGTGAGGGCAAAGGCCTGACTAAAAATATTTCAGCCTTAATAAAGGAAAAATTGAGAAAGAAAAAAAAAAAAAAAAAAGGAGCTTCTATACACAATATGTGGTTTTTCTGAAGCCCAAATCAATTTTCTCCAACCCATTGTCATGATAAACAAAATGATTGCTTCGGATCACTGCTCACCAAGTTTTGTGCTGGAGCAGGTGAGGTGCTGCAAATGTGCTGCTTTCTCCGATGCCCTGCGGAGTCTCTTCCTTTCCGGGCCTCTGGCCAGACGTGTTATTTGCCCCAGCAATGGCAATGTGTTGTACAACCTGAACGGCCACGTGCAGTGTGATTGCATCAGTAGAGGAGGGTCATATGGACCATATCTTACATTCCTGGGACTGCAACATGGGGATACGCTGTAAATAGGCTGCAAAAATTTGGACAGATCTGTGTAATGTTCATTTAAAGCTTGTCATATACCCCTTGACAAAGAGAGGGATCATTTTGTGCCCACAGAAGCTCGATGCTTACACAGGTGTAACACCAGCTCCAGACAATTCTCTTTCTGTGTTACAGCTGCCCCTAAAACAGGTACCTGTGACTGTGGTCAGGCTTGTCCGAGTGTTTTGAGGTCCCAGCGCCCCCTCCTGGCTGGTGTTCGCTGTGCTGGAATGTTCACGGGCCACGAATCGAGGATCTGGAGAGGCGCAACACCTTGTTTTTTCCGTCTTTGTTTTTTTAGTGCCAGTTAATGCCATCCAGTCTCCTTAAAAGCAGCTGGGATCCTATTTATTACTTTCTTTGCCTCAAACTCATAAACCACCTCTCCCTATTTTTTTTTTTGTTTTGTTTGGAGAAATAAAGATCACTTTTTTCTAACAGCTGGACTTGGAGGGGATTGCCAGGGCCCAACACGTTGCCAGCAGCTTGTGGAAGATCAGGGTCTAACTCTAAAACCATATCGTAAATAGGGCTGAAGGAATCCTCCTCTCTCCACTGCTGTTCAGCTCCTTGACATGCGCGCAGGGCAGAGTCGGCGCGACCACAGAACACTTCATTCAGTTACAGCTACGTGGTGCTTTCCTTACTCAGGGAAGGACTTAGCAGCAGCAAGGCTGCAAAGTGAACAGTTTCATTCCTCTGCCTGCCTAGAAGGATCCTCTTGTACATTGCCCGGGGTCTCAGCTCAAGAAACGACAAACCCAGGCAGCAGGTCATACATCAAAGAAAATCTCTGTACAAGAAAGGACTCTTTACTCCAACACACCACTACAAATATGCAGAAATTCAATTCAGAAGGAACACTCCAGATTACCATGGGAATGAATAAGTGCAGAATTATCCAGTAATGCCTTCATCATCTTCAAATAGACCTCTTCACAGAATGATAACTGATTTTCAACTTTGCTGTGGCTGAGAAAGGAAGAAAGTCTTCTACGTGGGCATACCTGGAGGAAGTGCTGGGGACAACTTCAGCAAAAGTCATCAACATATTTTACAACCTCAGACAACGAAACCTGTTGACTCTTCATGAGGGAAAAAATGTTGTACCTTCCCAAGGCATGGGAATGGTGTCTACACAAAATGATTCAGTGTTTTTATACTGATACCCACTGAGTGAAAGACAAAGTCAGTAATAGTGAGTCACGTAAAGCCATGTCTGTGTGATTAAAACTGGAAAAATCACAGTACTAGGGGAATGTCAGACATGTCCAGGTGAAAACATAAGGTCCTGGAAAATCTGAATCTGAGCTCAGCGCTGAATCCAAAGGAAATCAGACCAGCAGGGATCACTAAGGACAGCTGCATGACTTGCTAAGATGTAAAGAAGTGAGACCTTATTGCTGGTAGAAGTAAGACACTATCAAAGAGGGAAATCCTATCTCCATGCTTACACATGCTTTCTTAGAAGTATTGTAGTGAGGTGCCAGAGCGCTCCCTTTACCAGGCAGTAAAGACATACAATGTTGGTAAAGGACAAGAAATATTTCTAACAAATTAACAACATGATCTAGCAGCAGCAGAGGGCGCCAGTGACAATAATATCTGCCTTCTTCAGAGCTCAGAGTAACCCTGGCCAGGGCAGTCCCCTCCACACTACAAGGTCCCTTGGAGGCTCTGGCAGTTCTCCAGGACCCTCCTTAGCACCTCTGCCAGACTGCTGCACTTCTCTGGCCGCTCAGCTTTGAGCCTTGCCTCAGCTCCAGCTCCTTCCTGTGTGATCCTTGCCTATGACATGGCCATTCCCAATCTCAAAACTTGTGCTGATCCTCCTCGACACCTTTCCCTCTTTACTTCAGGCGCCCTGCCCCAGATGGAAGGAGTCCCATCATAAGTACATCTCCTTGCCTGCCCCATACCCTGTGGTACCTCCCCAGTGATGTGCCTGCCACATGACTCTTCCTCCAAGGCTTCCACCACTCCTTCCCATCCTCCACAATGACCCACACTTGGAATTTGATTCATGGCCGCTATGACTCTCATTTCGTAAATCTATCATAAGACACTCTAGAAAACTCTGACCTCATCATTTTGCTATGAAGTGAGAATTTCTTTCTCTCAGCCCTCCTGATAATCTTCCTGAGCACAGTGAAATAGCTAAACATAATCACAAAGCTGCTTCCAAACCAAACCCCCTTCCACCTGAAACAAGCTGTGTTTCAGGAATGCAAGAGACTAGCGGTGACAACCCATGGAAGACCCACAGTATCAAAAGCATACAATTCATATCAGAACTCACATCGTACTCATGTCAGGTATTTCTCCCTGGTTTACTTCTGGCTCACATCCAGACCATTGAAAGCCAAAATTCTCCTACAGCTGCATCCCATCTCCCTCTCTTATCTCCCCTCCAGGTCAGAATGCACAGCCATCCCCTGCCTGCACTCCATGCACAGGAACTCAGGCCACAGACACTGCATGCTTCGTGACACAGAGAGATGTGAGACGGGCAGAGCTCTTCACAAATCACTCCTGCTGCACTCACCAGCATGGTGGTCATGGGGAAGCAGTGCAGGATTTCTTCTACTGTCAGCATGTTCTCGTGCTGTAGGACGTGAAGGGCCGTCTTGGTCATACGGTTCAATCTGAATGACACCAACTCAGACAAGCAGCCGTAAGTAATTTTCAGACCCTGAAAATCAACACCATTAGCAGCAAGATGCCACCATCTTTATGGAGAAAAGGACAGAATTTAAAAATTACCTGTTACGGCAATGAAGAGCCAAACTCTTCCTTCAATAACCTTAGTAAAACCAAACGGACTTTTTAGCTGAGTCTTTGTAATGGATAAAAATTGCACTTACTGGTCCTATGAATTTAATTAGCTCTCTGAATGACTGAAGAGTAAAAAGAGTAAAAGAACAGTTTGGCAACTTAACTTTGGATTAGGAAGAAACAAGTGAAATTTTCCAGCTTTAAATGCCCCAAGATTTGGAAAATCAAAAATACTCATCCAAATTATATTTTGAAATGTTATTTGTCTAAGAAGGTTTGGTGTGAAAATACCATTTGTTATTTATACCACGCATGTTACTTATACAAAACCTGGTATTACATGCACCTCTTCTTCAGTGAATGAAAATGTTCAGTACTGAAACTGTTCATCTTGGAAGACCTAGATTTTGGCAAGTCAAATGATAACAAAAGCAATAAACAAACCCATAAAGAATTATCACAGAAAAGCTGCAGATTTATAACTTCTCCCATTATAATTCTTTTTCCAGTTGTTCAAGGATTTTTCCTTATTCCCTAACTCGTCTTAAACTAGCTTCTGCTGTTAAAATGTGCCTTTATAGATTATGCAAATGTAATGCAGTTTGACTTGACCATCTCTACAGCACAAAGATTTTTTGCTTGTTAGACTCCAAGCATAATCTTCAAGACTCAGTCATGCTGAGTTCAAAAATTGCCAGTTATGATAAATCTATCACCAGTCCTACTTTTTATCTGAATTCTTCTCTCATTAGGTACTGGATCTTGACATAGTTTTGACTGGAATGTTTAAGTATTTCTATTGATAAAGCAGATAAAGTTTTAGAAGAGAAAAAGTGATAGCAATGAAACAAGTGCTATGTTCCACCCAACAGTGTTTTCACTTCTCTAAAAGTATGTTGGGTAAATCACATTTCTTGAAGTTGCCTGAAGAAACATCTAGACAAAAGTACAAGGAAGCCTGTTTCTATTCATATGTGTACCAACTGTATGTTGATATTTGGGCATAGATGTCTGAAAAATTACTCCTAATTTATCTATATCATATTTTCATTATTTTTAAATAAAGTGTGTTTAACTCTCCACCAAGGTTGGGCCATAGATGATTCTTGCAAGTCTCTCCAGGAAAGCAACTTGTTCAGAGCAACATCCCACCAAAAGGACAAGCTCCATTCTTCCCCTCTGCAGTGCTCCCATTTCCAGTACAGCAAGTTCTGCCAAAGGTGAATGAAATGTGAATGGGGAATTTTAGCCCATGCACTGAGGTTGCACTGTTTCTGAAAGTAGCTGAAGCCATCAGACAAAAACCTACTTGTGACACCCTTTATTCTTGTTTCTATATATTCTTGTTATTCCTGTATTTATATATTGTTCAAGAAGCATTGGGGCAATTTTCTCAGATACATGGTGTGATTCTTGGGGTTGTCCTGGGCAGGGTCAGGACTTGGACTCAATGAGCTTTGTTGGTCCCTTACAGCTCAGGATATTCTAAAATACCATGATTCTCATAATTTCTGAGGTCTTTCAGGGATCAATTTTGGTAGATTTCAGTGTTTTTAGTCTTGAATTCTTACTATTGACCCATCACCTGTGGTCAGTCCCATTGAGTCTCCTTTGGCAGTTTCCCACGCACGGTCAACTGCTGAAGCACTGACTCCCTTTTCATGATTGATAACACCTTTTCTGGGAGATTTTTTACATAAACAGAGCCAAGAAGAACCTTCATCCAGAACTCATTCAGACTGTGGGTGAGTTGCTAACTTAACCCCGAAGTTACATTTCTGGATCTCCATCTATATAACTGAAAAAAGCGTATGAAAAGACATTTTATCATTAGATGTTTGGATCAGTTCATACCTCTCAATATGATCTCAATATGATCCATTACTTCAACAAAGCCCCTGACCCTTCTGTAAGTTCCTGAAATGCAGCTTGCTTCCAGTAAACCCATTTAAAAAGCCTCCTGCATCTTCCTTGTATTATATATGTTGATTTCCTTTTGAGACACAAGTATTGTTAGGAAAATTTGCTTCCAGAACCATTTCCCATTCATGCTTTGAAAAAAATAGTATCTTTGCTGTAAAGATAGCCCTATAAAGCAAAAGGGAGAAAAAACATAACTAAATCTTGGCCATTATTATTTCTGCTTGCTTCCATCTATGCAGACAGCAGTACAGGTACTCCCATTAGCCTTTAAGATCTAATGATGCCAGAAAAAACAACATCTCAGCAGTGCAAATCCTGGGAAGGAGAAGGTTTCCAGACGGCTTTTCATTCCTCAAACAGAAGAGCCTGCTGCGAAATGCTGCTGTCGAAACAGCTTGAATACACTGAAACAACCCAGGCTTAAGTAGGATTCCAATGGTGTAAAGCCATTGCTTTTATGTTAAGATGTAGAAAACCAGTTTTCTTCATGCCAAAAACCTACCTGGTTTTCTATAGTCCACTATTAAGTCTGTTACGTAGGTACTTTTACACTGGGCCAATTGCAGTGGTCAAGTGAAAACACGGCAACACTTACACACTTCCCACAAACACAGGAGTCTAGTGAGTCTGCTTCTGACCTGCTGTTCCCACAAGGCCAGAGACATCAGATCTGCTTGGTTTAGGCCTGACCAAACATAGCTTTCCTATCATCTGAAGCTCAGCGGTGACCAGGCAAGCACAAGACAAAGCCAGACTGTTCAAAGCTTTACCCAAACACTTTGTCAGACCGTATCAGGCTGGCTTTGTCAGCATGCAGGTCTGGTTTTCAACATACATGCCCTCCAGACAGATTGCCCTACAATTATTAGGATCGTGGTTAATGCTGATTAGTGATTACTGTTTAACATTGATGGCTACTAACCATTAGTAGATATGTGAGTGGCAGCATCCAGTGCCAGAGACACCATGCTCTAGTACAGACAAAAAAGATATCTAAGAAGTTAGCACATCTGCAAAGTTACCAAGCAGCTTTGATAATCACCCCTATATCTTCCTCATGGATGAGAGATAACTGGATCATTATGTCATGTAGCTTGCCCAGATCTGACCCTAGAAACAGAAAAGAAAATAAAGGCTGGAGTTTATATTTGATGCTGCCCAAGCCCCAAGGGCAGGAATAGAGCCCTCTTTGCTGTCATGACTGCAGTACCTTTGAGACAAAATGGTTTGACTCGGCTTACTGGTGAAATAAAACAGAACATTCATCTAAGAGCTACAGGCTGCAACCAAAGAACACTGTATTACAGAAAAAGTATCTACAGCCTTTTAAAAGAGATGAGAGTCAACCATATACTCCAGCACCCCTGGAGATGGTGGCTCTCATATTGCTGTGCTTCCAGCAGAAACAAAAAGACTCAGAGACTGCTGCTAGCTCTTCAGGAAGACCAATGTACCACTCGCCCATGAGGATTTTTCCTGAAATGGATCCTGAAGAGGCAGCAAATGGAAAAGCAGGATCTATGTGAGACAGCTGTTAGTTTGCACATAGTGTTAGTCACTCCATGCATATGAGGAAGGTGCTCAGACAAGGTACTGAGGAGTGAATGAAGAGCTCTACAGAAGAGAACCAAGTTAGGAAAGAAATAGTTCTTCAGTGTCCTGTATATAAGGATGTTCTCAGTTTAGTTCCCACTGCTGATGCAGACTGTGGGTCATTCCCCTGTTGTACCTGTGCAGATCTGTTGAACAGGCTGGCCAGGCTCCCCAGAAACCCCTGCTGTATACTGGTATATGCAGGCAGCCAAAAGTCTAAGTTAACATTAGGGCAAATCCTGATAAAGTTAAATACAGGTTAAATATTTCTAGCATTGGATGCTAGAACTCCCTGTGGTGGTGGGGGGGCTAGAACTAGATGATCTTTAAGGTCCCTTCCAACCCAAACCATTCTATGATAACTCAGCTATGCAATTACAAACTGAGCATAGTCACCAAGTACTGGATTTTAAACACTCCCAATCCAAAGTTAAAGGCTAGTGGATATACCATGTGCTCCCCAGAGAAGATGAATTTGAAGCTTGATAGAGACGTACTGGAGTACCAACACCTCACTTAGTATTCCTCTCACTCCCTTAAAGTATTGCCCACCATTCACATACATACAAACAGGAAAATTGTGCAGTAACACAGATAATTTGCTGTGTAGTTAGTGACATAAATCTAGGGACAAACTGCAGATACCTAGTTGCAAGCAGGAGGAAATGCAGCCTATGAAATAATTACTGAAATAGTCATTGAAACATCATTGTTATACACTGTCCACATGCAGCCCACACAGTGGTAACAGGTAAGAGTTTTAAGGAAAGCCTTATAGCAAAAGACTCCAGGATATTATCTGTTCAGTTTACCATAAAAAAGGGGAAGAACTGGTCAGAGAAGGATCTTCAGTCACACAAAGCTACTGCAGGAATTGGTCTGTTACGTGATGCAAAGGCTGAATGCACGCAAAACTAGAAGCAGGACGTATCTTTCACAGCACGAGGGACTCATCAGTGAGACAAGTGACTCAAGCACCAGGATGAATCGTGTTTTGGTAAACCATGAGTGGGTATGTTTGCAGAAGATTCCTAAATCAAGCGTCCCTGTATTGAATTTGAAGAGGAAAATGGTTCAAGGAAATGCTAAGGCCTGTGGTGTGCTGAGATCAGTCTAAGCAATCATAGCCATGTCTTCTGGTCATAAAAACCCAAGACTCAGTTAACCTCTTAATGTAGCAGCCATGTCTGATTATGCAATATTTATGTCTGTTTATAGTATAAATAAAGCAAACTATGCCCCTGTATGACCATCTCAGTGTGCACGATTTCATCCTAGATACCATGTCCCTGCTACTGTGGCATGAAAGTCCAGTTGCTGATTGAAACTTGCTAGCAAGGCACTGCAAGGAACATTCAGGGCTTGGGAAAAGAGAATACCCCAAAAGGAGTTTATAGAGGTCAATTCAATTTCCTAAAAGAAGAAAGCATGGTAGCTCACTGAACTGGGCTGGTTGTGGAGGGCTAAATCCTCACTGTCATTGATGAACCCAAAGAGTCAGAGACGTCAGCAGGGAAATGCCTGCCCTGTCCCCATTGATGGTCTCCCTCTCCATCTCCAGGCCTCCTTTTCTCTTGAGATTTTTTTGAATCTGCTTTGTGAGAAAACATTAGGCTTTCTCCTCTACTTGTGCCAGTCCTTTAAGACAACCCTTAACCAGTTCATTTCTCACTAGCACTAATGGCGTTTTATAGCTGAGTGTCCTCTCCGGTGACTAAATGCCGAGAGGAAGAGCTGAGATGACAGAGTCTCCCAAGTTACTGCCAGGACTTCCTGAACCAGGTATCTCCTAGTTCAATCTTCCAACCAGTTGAGAATAACTGCAATTGGAAAAGACAGCAAGGAAGCTTGAGTTGAAGAGTCAGGCTAAATTCCCCTGGACTGGCCAGGAGCAACAGCCATCCAGCCAAGACACACGCTATCTGTCAAACCCCACTGCACATCAAGCTGTAGTATCTATCACAAAGCTGAGTGCATGACACACTTCAGAGAGAGCTGATACTTTCATTCCCACCTAGGAGGCATCCTGCAAGTGGACACTGTACCTTAGTACCATGCCTTAGGAGATACCTCTGTGCAACTCATGGCTGAAGATGTGGGGTAGGCACCCATGGCCCATGCACAGGAAGAGGATTTCCCAATGGATGGTGGCCAGCTGAAAAGAGCCAAGGGTGGAACAGCAACATATGCACTCAGACCCCCTGGAAGAGTAAGCACTTTATTACTTGCAAGTTATCTGCTTCCTTTCTGGTGCCAGTATTATTTTAAACCTCTTTACCTCTTTCCACAGCCTCTCCTGCAGTTGAATCAGACTGCTACCACAAGTATTCAAAGCTGCACAGTCAATTCCCCAAACCTCCCACCAACTGTCCTAGGTCCACAGGCTACAGCAGATGGCACAGATGCCAGAGAACATCCAACAGAGCCTTCCTGTATTTTGTTTTCTAGCTAGCTACCTGACTATGTAAACCATTATCACATGAAAGCTGAAGTAAAGGACATTCTCTGTACATAGGGGAAGGATGAGAGTATGGTTGTATGTTGGCTATATTGCATCAGCTTGTTGCAATTTTGCTTTCAAGTTCTTGCATTCAAGTTGCACCTTTTTTAAACCCCTGTTTTGGTTTTTTTTTTTTTTGGAGGAGTGGGCTCACAGGTTTTTGTCTCTGATCCCTTGGTCCTATTCCAGCGTTGCTGCACAATTGCATGACTGCTCCTGTACTCATCCCTTCTCACAGGCTGCAGTAAGAAGAAGACGCACAAATCATAAATCCTCAGTCACAGGAAATGGTCTCACTCTCTACATCCATCTCAAAGTCTTCAGCTGGGGGGAGACAAAGGGAATCTACCTGCTGCAAAGGGTGTAAAATCAGTTTTCATACCTGCTTCATAAGGAAGTATTTTAGTAGTACCCTTTTCCAAATCACACAGGAATGACAGAAATAACTGCATTTCTCAAAGAGCAGAAGCTTCATTTCTCTACACAGCATGTTATATTTATTCCTACAAGGTTTTCAAGACATACAGCATTAGATACTGAATTAGGAAATATAAGGAATTAGGAAATGTTCAATTTTGTTTTATTAGAACAAGAAGCTTTCTTATCTATTGAGAAAACACATTGCAGATTGGCAAACCTAGTAAAAAGAACAAATTCTCAGAAAAATAAACCCAAACTGTTATCACTCAAACCACAACTCTTGAATTTCCCAAACCTCAATTTTGCTTTCATTATCTCACTGACTTTCTCAACTTTAACCCAGGCCTAAGTATTTGAACCTAACCATCTCTAAACAAACCAGACAAAACTCAGTTGTCTCTCATATAGATCATGCCAGTTATATTTAATTGGCCAAATCTAAGATTCCTCTTAGAAGCTGTCAATTAAGCCTTCTCCTGAAATGCTTCCATTGTAAGAAGTAGCATCTTCATTCCCCACAAAACAGAACAAACTGTCCACAAAACCCAGCAGCCTCAAGCAATGAAACAGAAATCGAGCCGAAGCACTGCTAGGTCTGTACTTGCTGCCATTGCACTAAGTAAAACATTCGTCCATACATATGAGTGACATCAAACTCTGCTGGCAGAGGCTAAAATAAACCTTCCTACTTTTATGTAGAAAATTTATGAAAGTACAAAATTTTCATCTCTTATGAGATGCCATTTCCCACAAACTTGGTAAGAAAGTGAGAAAATCCCATCAGCTAGGATAAGAAAATGCCCTGCTTTTACCTTCATCCTGATTAGGATGTTCACAATTACAGCGAAAATATTTAGCGTGTTTTAATCAGATTGAAAATAATGCATAAACATTAAAGATAACGTTTTGCTATGTCATCAGTGTCACCTAGTAAAGACAGGTAGGATTTTAAAGATGTGACTTGCTTATTGCTCATGATATTTTTCCACTGAGTAAGTGAATCTGTGATTACATTGTTTTGTCAAGTAGAGTGCAAGATAACAGAAACATGTATATTGTTTCTAAGATTAATTTAAAAATCCTGGAAAAATAAACTTTTAGAAAATTTGACCTAATGTCAACCAGACTTTGTCTGCAAGATTGGTCATAACCAGATGTGTTTTGAAAGTTCAGAAAGACTTAGGCAGACTGATGGAGGAGGTGGGTTTCTTATCAGTTTCTGAAAGTTAATTGAAGAAGCATACATAAGAAAAAAGCATCATCAGCTTTACACGCCTCCAAACTCTCCAGGCTCTCTCTTCAAACAGCAACACTGTTGGGAATGCGATCTGGGGAAAGGTAGTAGTAAGGAAGCTTTTTGTTCTTGTTGCGTTCTGTGATGGTGCTGACAATCTCATCCAAATTCTTGCGGAATTTTGCCATAGCCTCTTTCACTGGCTTCTCCACGAAGTGTTCATCTGGGTACATGCCCAGAAATAGCTAATTGAAAAACACCAAGAAATCATGCTTTGAGAAGGCAAAGGCAATTCTGTTTCAACATTATGTCATCCAGCAGAACAGCACCCAGAGCCTCACCTCACAAATGCTACTATTGAAATGGTACTAGCAATATTTAAGCTAGCCTACATCAGCACTGCCAATGAAAAATGCTCTGCTACCTTCCCTCCATTGCTGGCTGCTTCTTTCCATCCATTCATCTTTCTGTGGTGCTAGTTCAGGTGTCATCTATGGGGCACCTCCTCCACCTGCAGAGAGCTCATCTGCTGAAAAACAACTACGTTTGTTCAGGCCAGTGGTCAGTCAGATGAGCTTCCTAAGCCAGATCTCTGCATAGTCACAGTATTTATGCTGCTAGAGAAAAGGACAGCATGAAAGTGGAACTAATAGCCAGAGATGAAAAAGGAAGATAACTACTTCATTCAGTGACAGTGGAAGTTTCTGCTGACTTAAAACTGTCCTTCAGAGTTCAATATGACAGTTGCTTTAGTCAGCTTGGACTCTAATGGTGCTCTGAATACTGCATTGCCAATATGCACACTGGCATTGCTCTAGGCTACTATTTCCCCCTAGTACCACCTTCTCTGCTAGTACCTTCTCGGTAGTACTTTTTTTTTAGACAGAAACTTAAAGTACCCTCTGTCCATCATCTTCCATTTAAGGATCTCAAAAACACATCCTCCAGGCAGAGCCCTTGGGTGAAACAACCTACAACCTCATTTTACATGAGAGAAATGGCTACAGACCATTCTTGCAAAGCCCATAGGCTTGTTTAGCTTTCACTCCTCACCAGCCAGGCATAAGCCACTGCTGTAGTGCACATGGCACTGGAGCAGATTTTCCACAGGGATAGGACATGGGGACAGAGAACTGCTGTACCTTCTCCCCAGCACTGCTGGGGCAAGGAATGGAAAAAACCCTTATGGCTCTGCAGCCCTCTGCCTCCCACACCAGCATCCTTGTTCAGCAATGCCATACGTGAGCTTAGAAACCTTAATTAAGGCTGAAGCACAGCTTCAGAGTAAAAATGTGACTTCTTACTCAGAGCTGGTGTGCATCTGGCAGAACAAAGGCAAATGCGCACCACTGACACATCTCTACAGAAAGAGAAACATGGTCAAGTCAAGCACAGAGCAGCACTAAAATCTTCTGAGTTTACGCAGTCTTGCCGTGGCCCTCATGCTCTCAGCTACATCACCACCACCTAGAGAAGGAGAGTTGACTTACTTCTTTGTCCTGGAATTGGCTCAAGGCCCAGACAGCTCCAAGGTGCCAACAAGAACGTCCCCTGTCTGGCAGACTCTCCACAATTTGCTCGATGGTAACAGTCCCCTTCTCTGTTGGAGGAGGGCAGCGCATTGTTGGTGGGGCATTGGGAATCCAGGAACACCAGTCATACTGCACAACAGAGCAAGAGAGCACCGTGAAAAGCCACAGTGGTTGGTATTTAGGAACACAGCAAAGAAAATCAACAGTTTGACAAGAGTGAGCTTGCTTCGCTAATATAAGCCTCTCAGAAAGAGAGGATATTAAGGACAGGGAGATGCTCTAAATAAGGATTGGAGGTGACAAGGAAGTTGTTTTTGCTCAGGGCTCACACGAGAGTCACCTAAATGGAGTAGTTATTCTGCTAACCACAGGCATGTGCCACACAGCCCAAATTCAGCAGGCAGGTTAAGGCTTCAGCTTTTTTATTAAACAAAGACCTTTACTGATATCCTGAAGTGATCTTGGAAAAAAAAAATTCCCTTTTCTCCAGTTTCTCTTTTCTGCAAAATTTCCTCCAAGAACATGCCCACAGTACTGTGGTCAGGCAGTAAGAAAGATAAAGGATGCTGATTCATTACGGAATATGAAATATGACATGCAGATATGGTCATGGTGAGTGGTAGACTGGGAACTCAGAATCACTTCTGGCCTGCTTCAAGGTAGCTAAGGCTGTGCACCTGAACCTTTCGGCATTCCTGAAAGAGGTCTTACCAACTCATTTGAATGCTTAAAAAAAAATTGTTCCCTTTTCCCCATAATAAAATCGGCAAAACTAAAACATACACGTGTGAACCCCTAAGTCTGAGCTTTGTTACATATGTACAACTCAAAAGTGCCTTTCTTAGTTTCCAAATTACTGCAGTTTCCATAGACGTTATGGGGATTTGCAGATGGCTCTGCAGTTATTTTGACCAGAAACAACAATGTAATTCTGTACATCTACAAAAAAGTACTTCTCAGACCTTGCCCTGGTAGATGCTTTCCCCACAAATTCCTACCTGACCAAAGTTCACAGCTGCATGTTGAGCTGATGCGGTGAATATTACCACTGTGAGATATTCTGCTAGCGTCTCTCGTGTCCTGATCATCTTAGGAAACCCTAAACGAGGGAGAAGAAAAGCTTAAGTAACCCAGCTACGAAGCAGCCCTTTTATCCAGCAGTAACCAAAAGAAAAGAGTAAGAGGGCCATGAAGCAGTCACTGAGGAGCAGGGCATTCTACGAGTCTCGCTGTGTGGTCTAACAGGAGCTACTCAACTTCACTGTGCCTTGGCTGTGCAGCTGTAAAAACAGAATGATCCTGCCTTACCTCATACAGGTTTGAGAGGCATCACCGTTTGCAAAGTATGTGGTGTTACGTAAGGGAAAGACGAAGTGTAATTACACCTTTAAAAAAAACTGCGTCCCTGTGCTACCTACCCTGCAGCAAGGGACCCAGAGAGTCCACAGGGCAGGGGCCTCAGATGCTCCATTTTATTTCAGTCTGCAGTGCAAGCAGGGAAAGTTCGTGCCAAGGAGGAAGTGACTGTGTACTTTTATTTATAAAGGTCTGAGGCTCAGCAAACAAGTGTACTGTGAGACAAAGTGCAGAGAGCTTATTCTCTGAAATGGGAAGTGAGGAAATGAGAACCTCTGAAAGAGAACAGAATGAGGAACAGAAATAGTTGCATTAAGCTGTCTTTGAAGGAGAATAATCAAACGGAGCTAAAGACAGAAAAAACAGAATAGTCAGGGACCAGGGAAATATTTTGCAACCAAAGAAAACCAAACCTCAGGCCTGTATCTCTCCTATTGTCCCTAAATCACATTCCTGTGCTGTACTTGTCCCATCCCAATGTGACCACAGGTCCCAGTAAACCAACACATCTGTCAGCACCCTGGAGCAAGCTGCCCCTGCTCAGACTGCATGTGCCAGCTTCTTCACACCTCCACCACCAACCTGATGCAGATGTGAACTCAACCTGTGAAAGGGAAGAGGCACATGGTAGCTCTGGCCAGCCACCAAGCCCAAAGAGGAGAGGATGCACCATCCCCTTCCATATCCTGCTATCCACTGTGCTCATCTTTAAAGGAGGTTGGCATTCTCCCAGTCACAGCAGCCCTCCCAGGAATGAAACAGAGACTAGAGTGGGAGACCTAAGTGCCATAGCCTCTCCCATTTTTCCTCCTCCCATTCTTTACAGACCCAGCCAAGTCTCCCTGCACTATGACACAGCCTTTAGAGTGGCAGCACTGCAGACAGAGATGCTGCAGACCTAGTGGGTTTTCCACCTGTAGTGGCAGTCCTGCCTCCATTGGTGCTTGTAGCATCCCACTTCAGCTGTAGCCCTGGAAAGGCTCAGTACTTGTCCCATATCAAGATGCTTAGGTCAAGCATGAAGTTCCTACTGGAAGGCCATTTCTAAGTTTTTCCTGAGACAACTTAACAAACAAAAAATCATAGCAACTAGGTGTAGCCCCATGGTTTGCTTGTCCAAGCAGATAGGAGCCCAGGAGGCTGTTATACACCAGAACATACGGGTTATATCACAGGAAATATCACAGGTTTGCCTGGACATCTTGCACTCAAATGTATGCATGCAACACCAAAGCAATTTGCCCTAGGTCACTGGCCAACAGGTGTTGCCAGATGTAAATCAGCCAGGACAGTATGAAGAATGCTCATCCACCTCTATAAATTCCTGAAAATCTGCTTGGAAAAAATGTGAGTGGAAGGAAAAACACACATATTTAGGGAAGGACTATGGCCAAATAATAGTTTGCAAGAAAAGAGAGGCAGTGAGAGGAGGCAGAGCAAAGGAAAATATTTCTTGGAAATATGAGTATCTTCTCTTGAAGAGAGCAGAAACAGCTCAATGACGATACAGATACTGAACAAACACGAAGTGCAGCAAGATACTCCTGGGGAGGTTCTGACGTGTTCTTATTTGGCGCAAGATTTGAAGGAGAGGATTCAAGGAGGACTTGCTGCTCCTTGTGATTTCTATCAGTCTGCAGGTGGTTCTAATAGGAACTACAGACAGCTCCCCACCAGTGCTTAAAGCATGAGAAGACAAGATCAAAGGACCTGTCCCCAGTGTAGGCAGATTACACCAGTTGCCCAAGCACATTATGAGAATCTGTGGCAAAGGAAGGAGTTGTCTCCTGAGGAAGGCCCTGATCCAGGGTCTCACCTATAAAACTGAGCATCTTTGGGACAAGAAGGGAGAGGGTCTCTAACAGCTCAAGGCACGCTGTGCACACAGCACTGCTGTCAGCAGGGACTCAACAAACTGCAGACTTGGCCAGCCCATCACACCTTACCTGAGGCTTTCACACCCCTCATCCCATAGACATAAATGTCTTTGACAAAAGCCTGGAGTTCCACATCCTCACACACCACCTCATCACTCTCATAGTAGATGTGAATCACTTCCTCTGCGAAACTGCAGGCAGGAACAAACAAACAAAATCAAAAGGAGAAAGCAAGTCTGCCATTCTTCAAGAACTTCTACTGCCCTTACAGATGCTGCATGGGGAAAGGGATAAGGGCAAGAGAAGGTCTCAGCAACCTCCTACCTCCTTCCTACAAGCACTGGGAATGCACAGAGGCAACTTTGATTCATTTGGGACTGCAGTGTCACTTCCTCCCCCCAAAAAGAAGATGCTGGACCACACTGCATCCCCTGAACAATCCTGTGCACTTTATTCTCTTGAGCCTTTGCTCCTGCTCAGACCTCTGTCACCACATCTACATCCTTCACTTAACTCCCTCTTACATATTCATGCGACTCACACTGGGAAGTGGGGTTCTCAAACTGTCATACCAGTACCATCCCCTGTATGTGGGACCCTCCAAAACTGCTCCTGAATACCATTCAAAGAGTTGACCCCTCCTACTGGACATCCTTTTCATGAAACACAAGTAGCACGCTCCAAAGTGGGCCTGGCCCAGGAAACTTCTCCTGGGAGGAAGAGGTCTAGAGCTATTTCCTACACCCACTGTTTACAGCAGACATCTCCTCCTTGTTTAGTTCCTCTTCTCAAGATCCCACTTTCTACGAAAGCTCCCCAGGTTAACTCGCCTCTCAAAGAAAGGCTCTTAAAATACTAAGATAACAGAAATAGTTCTGAAAGCAGGAAAAACAGGTAAGCCTGATTTCCTGAAGATCTGCAGTTCATGACTGAATGACTGGTTAACCGGGCTATGCTGAGATATTCTGTTAGCTCTGCAGGTACCTATAATCTCTTGCTAAATATGTTGACAATAGCCCATAGGGTGAAACATTTGACTGCAGAACCTGACTGATGCAATTAAGAACTGTTATCCAATAGAGATTTATCCCTTAAAAAGATAAAAATGTGTAAATTTTATAAATTTATTGCAGTTTGGAGACTTTTATAAATCTGTCAGTGTGGCTCCTATCAGTCAACCAAGTCAAGAATTTCCACTGAGACAAACAACTGCAGAAACACCAAGAGTTTAAGTAATTTTAGATTCTAGAGAAAGCCAAAGGAAAAGAAAAGTTCTGCAAAATGCAGAGAAAGCTGCCCTGCATTAGCTCTGTCTCCATGCATTTGGCACAGGTGCCAGGTGATATGGAATGGAATCTTTCTCTTAGAAGATGGAAGTATTTTAGACCCCCTTCCATACAAATATAAATTAGTATATAAAATGTAGGTGGACCTTTTGCACTGAAATATCTTTGAGTTGATATATCTATCTGCAGTTAGATTTGAAAGAGGAAGCTGAGTATTAGAGAAGGCGTTAGCAAATTTGCCTTGTGAGACTCCTTGTTTCTATAGGGACAACCTTACCAGCTTTCTTAAGTCTTGGCCATCTACCACACATGAAGCAATGCTGGGGACAGAAATTATTTCATATAAAAAGTGAAGACTGATATCCCTGCAGAGTGTAGGAGATTCATAGTGACTAGATTCCTGTACACCATGGGTTTATGGGTCAGGATTTCACACACTCTGAAGGATACTGCCCACACCATTTATAAGCCAAATTATTCATCTACGAAGAATCTCTCAGTCAAGTTTGAGGCAGTGCAGCATAAGCCTCCAGTGAGGTTAACACTCACAAACACTCAGACTAAACTGAGTTGACTAAGTACTACCTGGTATTTGAAAGGCTTACCTTGATATGCAAAGAAAACACAGGAAAGAGAAGGACAAAAAAACCCTGACCACACAAAAAAACACCCTGACCACATAAAGAAAACAACCATAGCAAAGTTACAACTTCCTTTTCTCTCAAATGGCCACTAAGTATTGCCGGAAATATTGCAAGATAACCCCTTGTCAAAGCACAGAGAAAACACAGGAGATAAAGATGCATGCAACACTTTGAACATTATGCTTGCATCATAAGTCTCCTACTTTCTGTACACAAAAGATCTGATTTTTAATGAACATGCTTTTCAAAAGTCACATGACCAGGAACAGCTGCATATTTAGAAAACAACTTATGCCATGCCAAAATACGTTGTTTGTTAAATTAAATGCTGCAGCAGAATAAACCCCATATGAATCATTCCATTCTGTGGCAGTGTTTCAGATCTGAAAAGGAGCCACGTTTGTGTGGTCAAGCAGCCTTGCAGTACCTCTGCTGACTCAGAATTTCTGCCCTTCTTGATTAAACTCAGACCTTGCAAATTCAAGGCATTTTAAGAAAGGTTTTTCTCTGATCAGTTAATGCCTCATTTATTGAGTTTCGAAACACAGCTGTCATGGAAGTCAAGTTTACGTTTTCACTCCACAAAAATCCTGATGAACTCACATGGCTAACTCAGAGAGCCAGGTATTATCTTGATTTCTGCATAGCTAAAAATATTATTAAATTCCCTTTTCAGGCTAAATTCCAACTCAGTAAATTCTGTGAAATCCTGTCATAGAGTACATATAAAAGTCATCTGAAATACAAGAAATGAATGCAAGAAAACTGAAAAAAAGCAGGAATTAACAGTCTTTCTAGAGTGTGTGCTTGACTGTATATTTCTCCACAGGTGAGGTATGTTGGATGGAAAAGGCACCACATGACTAATCAGCCCATATATTGCTCACAAGATGTGATGAAGAGCAAAGTGAGCTGAAAAAAAATGAGCTCTGTGTCTCTGTGACAGTGACTTTATTAGCAATTTCTAGAACTACGGTCTTTTACCTCTTTATAGCCTCCCAGACTTTAATGCCATCATCCCGGTAATAGTAGTAGGGGATATCCTCTTTGCTGTCCATCCCTTTAGCTTTGATATCCTCAGGGAAGCAGAGAGAACTGTAAGTCAGATCTTTCATTGCCTTCTGCACCATTTGTACATGTCCTCCTCCACCCGTGGCATTTGCCTGCAGGAAGAATGGCAAGGTGGGAACAGTAGGAGATTACGTTCACTTTGTGCCAAGACTGGCTTTCCAAATTCACAAGAGATTGTATTCAGAATGCGGGTTAATCTGTTTTTTAAGGAGAAAACCACATCTCCATACGAAGTACCAAACTGCAGAGGTCTACTCTGTATTACTGTGTATTTTGACTTCAGAGATTTCACACTTCTCCCATGAATCACTGTTAATGTACACATTTTCACCATAGGTACAGCACCTGTTTATACTGGAATACAGCAATAAAGTACAGCAACATTGAAGCATGGCACTTTCCGCCAGTCCTATGCTCCAGAACCAGTGCATGTGTGAAGGCAGGCAGCCCTGAGTGTGTTAGATGACAGCTTTAGCTAAACTATATACTGCTGCTACAGACCAGTTGGGTTTTTTTAGGAGAAAGTTTATTTGGAGAGAAATTTATTTAGGAATTTATTAGGAGAAAGAATATTTTTATTTGGAAAACACAGCACATCCACAACAGACAGCACTCTGTCGATACTCACTGCACAGAAGTTCCTGAATGTTGCTTTTCCAGTATATGATGTGAGCATTGTAGCAGTAGTCACCTTACACTGACTGTCCTCTGGCTGGCTGTTCATCTACATTGGAACCAACAAATTCTGGAACTCCAGGATCCCTGCTGCTAGGGTTTAGCCATACACTCATCCCACATGCATGGGGTACGGACATGATGCTTCTGTTTAAAGGGATGGAAGGTCTCCACAGTCAGCAGTGGAGTACAGATGAGACAGGAAGGCATCTGGATTTAACTTCTCTATTCTGGTTGGGTGAAAAACTCAGAAGCAAGAAAGCTATTTTTGGCCTGATGCCAGTGGTGGAAGGCAGACAGTGTTGTTCTGAAGCACAGGCTCCCTCTTTGAAAGGACCTCCCCAAACTTGCCATTTGCTGCTAGCATGTTGTCACAGAGACTGCTGTGTGCCAACTTATTGCAGTTCCCAAATCCAGCATTCGATTTCTCCCACCCAACTTGGTATTATCTGCAAACTTATTGAGGATGCACTTGATTCCTTGTTCAAATCATTGATAAAGGTATGATATACAGCTATGTTTCCCTGGCTCAGATGAAGCTGAGATTTAATCCCAGCAGATTAGCTGTTCATGGAATTCAAGAAGACAGGTTGGAATCCACACCCACTATTTGTGAGCTTAGAAATGTCTTACCTAAGTGTCTTTTTGTGATGAACATTTCCATTTGCACTCACAAATTTTTTTTCTCACTGATAAAAAACCTGAGTCTTTAAAAGAATTTTGGGACTTAACTGTGTGTATACATGTCCAGGAATTTATGTGCACAATATGGTATCTTGCACACTTATACTTATAACCCAAAGTCACATCAGCAACGAGTGATATCCTGACTGACAATGGTCCATTCTGATTTGGCTACTTAGAGGTAAAAGAGAACATCTTTAGCACAACAAGCCATCAGTTCTGTGTGTCAGTTTCTCAGGTGATATTAGTTATGTTTGTCCTTTAGCAGAAAGGTCAAGAAACAAGGCAATATGTGATGAATAAAGGACATGTACTTATGTAACCATGAAGAACCATGAACAAACATGAGCAGTGAAGATTCACAAAGAGGATTACCTACCTTGTCAAAAAGGCCACATTCACAGATAAGCTGTTCTCGGGCTTTGGTATTGATGGCTATTGTGAACCGCATATGTGGTACCAAAAGCTGTGAAGAGGACAAACAACGGAGGAAGAAGGCAAATTTTCAGATTAAATACAACAGCAACCAGAGGTAAAGTTTGAAGTTCTGGAAGTCCTGGTAGCTTAGCTGCATCTTGCCTTGCAGGGCAGCCAGTTAAACTATTTCAGCTGAACTGTCACCAGAACTTCCTTTCGGTTTGCCACATTGATGTGATAACCATCCTAGTCCACACACATACCCTCATGCAAGAACCAACCTTGAAGAGGGGATGTACAGCAGGCAGCTGCCGGAACATAGCTATGCTGAACACCTCTGAGACCAAGTGTGTCCGTAAGAGGTGGGTCACTGTCTGGTGGATGTGGAAATCAGAGGAGCGGACCCAAATCTTAGCTAGCAGCCAGTCATATGTGGCATCTGAAGGAAGGAATATGGGATTGTCTGGCCCAGGCTTTTGACCAAGCTGAAAGATAAAAAAAGAACATGCAATCTGAATAATTCACGTTTAAAACGAATTGTAATGTATTGCAATGTATTGCTTTAGAGACTCTGACAGTAGGCCCACCTGGATTGCAATGGGTACAATTTTGTTCTCCAGATTCTTATACAGCAGACAAATGGGTGCAGCCAAGTACTGTATTGTGCATGGGTCTGTTTTATTGGCATCCACACCATCAAGTAGCTCATAGTCCACAATGAAAATGTTTCCTTCCTATGGGAAAATAATAAAATAAAAAAGAAGCACGATGTGTTTTAATGGTGTGCAAGCAGCAAGGCTCAGAACAAAGAAATGGGAAGTCTTGGCTAAACACTGACTTCTGCCTGGTGATTACAAGCTACCACTGGCCTGCCCTTGCTCATGGTGGCTCAGGGATGATGCCATGGAGATGGCAAGTACCATTTCACAAACTAACTGACTTGTGTTCCCAGAGTCTAGCAGTGAGCCTTTCAGCAAAGAGCATCTATGTATTTGGCACTCATGTGAACTTGGATGTACACAAGTTTCACACTACTAGCTGAACAGAACGCCATGCTCCCTGTACAAACAGAAGAAGGGCACCACACTTGTAAACCCTTCTTCAGCATGTTACTTCAACTCTGCAGTGACAACAGAGTAAGACCCTACCGGGAACAGAAGAGGCAGTTTTCCCTTCTGAGGCATTATTTCAATTCTTAACCTTTCAGAGAAAACCACTGAAGAAGAACTTCTCGCCTCCTGGTTACAGCTCTTGCACTGGACCTGGAGAAAGGCACAGCCTGCAGCTCCCAGACAGCAGGAGAAAACAATCAACAGAAGTGCTGCCAGTCTGCAGAGACAAAGAGCTCTGCCATGACCAACCACACAGCCTGAAGAGGGATTTGGCTGAAGGCAGTTAGAACAGTTTGGAGGTTAGAGAAGATGAGAAGGAACAGGTGGAGTCCAGTCTGACCCAGAGCCATACCTTCACTTCCTCCTCCAGCGTCAGGTTCCTCTCCAGACTGCATTCTACCATATCCATAGTCACAGGCAGCTTCTTGGGTATCTCTGTGCATCTCCGTATCAGAACAGGATTGCATCCGTTCAAGAACTGGTAGCCAAACATAAAATCTTCCTTCCAGTGCTGCATCACATATTCTAAAGGAAAAATAAGCCTGCAGCATTAATATTTGCACTGCATCAATATCCTACTGTATTGTAGGATTCCTCCCTTTCCCCCCTACTTTTTTGTTACACTGCACTGCAACTTTGACTCCAGAAAGCAGCAGAAAAGGATTCAAAATGTGACGTAGAATTTAAAAAAAAACAGCACTGAAGTTAACTGGACAAATTAATCTTTGCTTCTCACTCTGAGAAAAATTAAATTGATTATAATTTGTTCCTCCGTGTACAAAAGGAATGAGAAGTAAAATATTCCACTTCTGTGAAAAATACTCTCTTCATCTGCAAGTGATCTTCTCAGATCTTTCATTATATTTTTAAATCTCACTCTTCAAATTCACAAGGCATGCAGTACACAGGGATAAGTCCAAAAACAGATGGCACAGGCAGGAGAAGGGAAATACACGGCAACGTGTGTAGGGAAAGAACAGCAGTGGCTGGAGCAATTCTCTTAGCTGGAGATGGGTGAGGAATACCTGGGGATGGGTTTGAGCTTTGACTTAGTAAAACTCCTCATTCATTGTTTTGCTTGTTTGATTTTTTTTTCCTCTCTATTTACTTTTCAATTGCTAATATAAACCCAGATTAACATCACAGTAAAATTCTAGTCTGGGGTATTTCATGTCTTTTCTACTACATATATAGCACTAATGGATGTTTTCCACAGTTGCAGGGTTCTGTTTCGTAATGTCATGTTGCCACTTCAGACTACAAGTTCAGAGTCAGAAAAGACATGATTATGTGAAAAATCTCATTGGTGTCTTCAGGGGAACAATTAAGCTAGTAAAGTTTTCCGCTATTGTCTATTTTCAGACAAGGCAGAACTTTTCCTGAAAGCAATTAATTTTTCAAAAAAAGGGTAAAAGGATGAAAAGTATATACCCAAAGGAATGCAGTGATAATTAAAAAGTCTCAAAACCCACAATACTCTCTAACAAAGCATAAAAAAGTTAAGTTTACATAAAGTGACATTTATATTATCTCTGTCAATTGCATAGTGAGTGTCAGGCTGTATCTGAAATTTACACCAAGCAAAAAATGACTCATCACCTTGGACAGAAACTGCATGACTGAAAAATGCCTTGAACAACCTCCGTCATTATCCCTGTTTCCACCATGACTTGCTGAAAAGCAAATTTAGAGTTGCATTGACACAACTGAAACTGACACTTAATGTTTAAATGCCACAGAATTAGAGCTTTCCTTGTCCTATGGAAATGTTATCAATGAAATTAATTGTAGATCATATCTAATTCTTGTGTTAAAAGTATTTCAGGAAGCAATCTTATTAAATGTAACAAATTGCTATAATTAGTTTTTAATAGCTCTGCCACTTGTGTGCTTGGTTTTATACCCGAGACTGCATAATTACTCTTATTTCTGTGAACTGGTCCTTATGCAGCCTGAAGAAGGATAAAACTTCAGAGTAGGAGGGAAAAGATCTTCCTTAGTAGAGTCTGAACAGCCTATTCACACACATTTGAGGAGTCACCCACTAATCAATTTAAAGTAGCTGTGCATCTATTGTATCAAATAACACAATAAAATAAGGTAACCATGGGCGAGAGGAGAAGGTTGGGCCTGGCTCACAAATCCAAAGCTCCCTAGCCCTGTCCTACAGAAACGGGAATGTGAACGTCAAAACCTATGACTGCCTGAAATTCCTTTTACTGAGTTTTCAAGTAACTGCCAAGATTTTTGTATATTGAAAAGGGCTAAAGAGAAGCAGTAGCTTGTCTTTTATATGCTAATACTACATCAATGGAGTTTTTAACAGTACGGAAGATGCTGCAAAACCCGAAGGTACCTGAAACCAAAAGTGAAACTCGCACTCTTAGACAGGGATTTTTGTCTTCTAGTAAGAAGACATGAGTTTGAAATGGCAAGCACATCAGGGTATTTTATGCAATATGCCTAACCAATTCTGACAGATTTTTAACAAGAGACATTTTGGATAAATGCCACAAGCGTTTTCAGGTCTAGCTCACACTAATTTCCAGTAAGAACCACGGTTCCTCAGATTGTGGGCTGACAACTCACCCTGGCTGCAGCAGGACCAGGTGAAGAAGCTACAGCTCCCAGGTTATTCCTTGCTCTTTGCAACCCATCCCCAGACCCACTGGCCTAACAGCATGGACTTTCGTATCCGAGTTCTGTCAAAATAATCCCTGTGAGAAAAAATTTACCCCTGGAAATCATTTGAGTTGCCCCATGTCACTGACACAAATGGCCCATGAGAACCAGCTGAGGGAAGCTACAGATCTATGACAGCTACAGGTCTTACAACAGCAGAACTGAGGCAGTGGTACCCTCCCTGTGTTGGAACAGGGTCGAGAAGCCAGGACTTCTAGCAGCATTGCAACTGAGCACATGGCTGAGATGGTCTGTGCCAGAGGCAAGAGGGGTCACCTTCATAGTTGCCCTTAGCAGAGAACAGTACCAGACTTGCCTCTTTGGAGATTTTCCATGTATTTAGATGGCTGAAGGGGGACATGTGTTGGGAAATTTCCTGCAGAAAATGGGCATGTGAGCGACCCTGCAATTTTAGATGCAGTTATGTTGCAGGGCCTTTAAGACTGCAGTGAGAAGCTACTTGTGAGAAGCCTCTGTGGAGAACAACAGTGAAGAGGAATGTAAACTTACAGAAACTGCAGCAGAAGAATTGAAAAACAACAGCACAGAGAGAAATCACAAGGACTTTATTTTACACCAATAGAGTTGTGCGTTATTCGTATTAACCAGTCACAGGGTGGTTTGCAGTGTGTGTGCTATCTGGGTTATTTAAGGGGTGTTTTCACAACAATAAACGGCATTACCTTGATCATATTGGTCAGTTCGTAGTGTCCATGAGTTTCCCTCGCAATACATGCACAATCAAACTTTCAAAGATGGCTTAACAGCTAATGAGATCTGAAAAGCTCCCACACTAAGATATCCCTAGGTTTAGATGCAAAACACTTAGAAAAGTAAGTCCTATGGGACTTGTACATACTTGAAAATACATTTCTAAAAGCCAAAAGAGACTGTGATGCCCAACTGGCCTGACCTCCAGCACAGCTCAGGACAGAGAAGGTTACTGAGCCATTACTGGTAATTCTAGTTCCTTCTGAGATCATATTTTTGTTTTTCAGTCTTGTGGGTTGATGCTGCGATCAGCAGTCTGAGATTAAAGTTTATTTACTGGAGAGCAGAAGAGCAGGTCAGCCACTTCCACTCTAATCAGATATATACAAGACAACTAATTAGTCATTCTATGATACAAACATGAGCAAATGCTGATAAACCCACCAGATATTGTGTTGCTGATTCTGACAAAGATCCTCTCAAAATCTGCAAAATCACTCCAGGAGGACTGGAACATGTGCATGAAACGGTTGACATAGAGATTCTCCATCCTAAAAATACACCAAAGCAAAACATATCTGAAAAAATTCATCTTCAGCTTCCTCAATACCCTTCCCCATTCTTTTCCACCCTTTTATATATCAAAACACAACAAATTTTTAATGATGGAATGTAGGATTGGTCACCCTACAGAATTAAATTTGCAGGCTGTACCTTTACATGCAAGCCTGAAAGCCATATCAAATGCCCAGCTCCTGCTGTTGCAGTTACAGAACTCCATTCTAGAGTTGTTCTTGGCAGCCTGCAATGGCAGTGCTTTAGAACCTATGTCATATAAAAACTACAGTCAGAAAAACTAATGCTTCATATATTGTCAGTAGTTAGCGCCAGCTGAGAGTGCTGAAATGATTATTAACAGCAGTTCAGAAAGGAGTATGGTAACACAAAGAGACTGAGTAATACGCAGAACAAGTGAAGCCAGAACAAACACAAGCCAGGATCAGTCAGCCACTATTCCTAAACAGCTACTGTAAGGATCTAAGTGATCAAAGCCAGACTGGATCCCTACAGCGTGAGGCCTGAGTTTCTGAGAGCCTTCTATTTAGCTGAGCTGCTGGTTAAGCTCGGCACTCACCTCTAACCTCAGGAACCAAGTCACTTGGTTGCAGACATCACATGGACACAACGGGCTGGGAACCAGAAATGTCTGACTTAAAGTGCTAATTCAGCACAGTATTCTGTCTCCAGCACAGTCCAACAAGTTCCCTTTATATGAGATGACAAGTACTAAATTATTACATAAACTCTAAACTGTTGTTATTAAATAGAAATCCTTTACTTTGACCAGAAAACAAATAATGATTTTGAAAAAGAAAGTTGGCTTCCCACTAGCACTTCAAATGTGCACACAGCACACAAAGATATGCAGGGTAGATGACAGAGTGAAGAAAGGTCACAGTGCTGAGGGAAGTCCTCCCAAATAGCATTTGATGGAGGAAAATCCCAGAAGGGTGAGTTTATAATCAGTAAACTTATAAAGGGGCCTGGATTAGAACTGGCTGAGGAGGACCAAAAGCCTGGAGAAACAGCAAGTGGTGATCTAGAGGAGGACTCAAGATCAGCAGGACCATAACCCACACAAAGAAGCTGCTTCTGCACTAAGCCCAGATGGGGTACATGTAGAATAGGCTGTTTCTGTTGCTGCAGATGGCAGTGAAGGTTAAGAGGTGCCTGGAGGCATGCTAGGAAGTGAAACTCACACAACTGTCCAGCCTAGAATGGGAAGTGACCTCTCCAGAGGTCTCTTCACACCTGACAGGGATACAGAATGATCACACAAAGATCAAAGCAAGGCTAACTACTGGGCAGGAATCTCTGGACAGGAACTAGGTATCTGAATCACAGATGAACTTCAAGAGGAAGTATGACCATCACCAGAAGTTTAAATTATTTTAAAAAACCATAACTCGGTAGCTTGAGAAGAGTTCTTTGAGACAGTCTTATTTTAGAATTTCCACTAAAGGTCCTGTAGAGCCTCTGCCCTCCTGCTGTGGGGTTTGACCTGCTGAATGCCAGGAACACATTCATTCTCAGGTGTTTCAAAGATTTCTTCCAAAAGGAGGAAGTTTTTCACATTTCCTATCTTGGAACAAACTTCCGAAGGACTTAGAAAATAAAAACTTGTTTCCCCCAAGAAATCAAGTACTTCTTGGATGTCACACTGGCACATACTAGAAAGCAGACTGAGAAAAAAAAGAGCAGAGTTGCTTGTAGAACTTAATCTGCCCAAATGCAACACTGGTCCAAAATAGCAACACAAGCCTGGATTTCTGGTACAGAATCCAGGCTGAGAGTTTGCATTTGCTAGATACTGTAGGTCATGTCAGCACCAGACACCTTCAGGATTATCTCCACCTACACACAATTAATCCTGTAAATTTACAGAGTTATCCACTGCCAATAGTACCTAAAGATCCAACCTTGCAACATCATAAAGAATATCTGAGACATATCTTCCTCTTTCTAAGTTCATTTCTGCAGTCCCAAACAAAAGAATTTCCCATCCCCTCTTCCACTACTGTCTGTGTTTCATATAACTCTCATGTTTTTCCTTAAATGTACTCCTTCCCCACTGGTACACGTTGCAACTCTACACCGGCCTTTGGTTTTCTACACACACCTCCCTGTCTTCATTCCTACTATACTCAAACTGTACACAGAGGGGAGAAAAACTAGGAATAAGTGACTCGGTACAATAATCTGGTCTGTGTTGTACTAAAGTCCTGATTACAAACCAAAAATCACCTCTTCTGGCCTTATAAAAAAATTACTTGCTTTTTAAACAATGCTATGTAAATTTCTATAGTTTTCTTGGCTTATTTTAGTTTTTTAATGTATTTTCCCAAAGAACTATTTCTGATGGTCATTATCAAGTTCATTATCTGCTGACTAAAAGGCTCTTGCAAAGCTGTGGAAGAGGAACAAGCCTTAGAACTTGTAAAGCCTTGAGAATCCAGTGAATATTGAAGGACTGCTTGAGGAATAAGATATTTCACTAGGGAAGAAAGGCACCTCAGCTTCTGAGTCATACTACAGATGAGAGATTTGGTTCTTTGGGAGTCTAAACATAGGCATAAAGTTGAGGCAATATGTGTGCCACTGGGCAAGCTCAGAGAGCAGGAAGCATCTGTCCATCTTTTGTAGCAAAAATCCAACTCCTTGTGTGATCCCGCAGCCAATTCTCTGGTGTTAACAGCTAGAGTCGCATTAAAAAGGTACAAGAGCACACGCTCTCTGGCCTGTTTTATCATGTTTCTAACATACCAGTTTGCATGAGACAGAAAGCTAGAGAATCCCACTCTTCAAAGCTATTCATCTGCCTTATTCCAATTAGCTTGGAAAGATCTAGGTTCACCTAGCCATAGGTGTTGCAGAAACACACTCATCACCCTGTTCACCTCCGCTGGAGATTTATTCTGCTAAAAAAAAAAAAAAAAGGAAAATAAAAAGTATTTGCTGAGGTTACAAAGCATCATTCTATTGTGAAAAACAGATTCTAGTGTGGTGAAGAAAGGAAGGAGGAAGAAATCTATGGCTGAGCTAATGCAGACAGAAAAAATTAGAAAACAAGCATGCAGGTTCTCTTGGAACAAGTCATAGAATTTGACTCTGTTGGTAGTGAAATTCAGCTGTGTAAATGTAATGCCAAGAATGCTCATGTAAAGACCATGCTTATGTAAAGACCATGCTCATGTAAACACCAGTCTCATCTCATGTCAGAGTATCCCATCACCTGGTAGTATGGTGGGGCATCTGAGATACTATGATGTGACCTGGGCATTTGAGACAGCATGGAAGGAGACTCACAGGTCAGAGAGGTCTTATTTGCCTCACTGACCTTGCACGATTTCAGAGCTCTGCAGGACTGATTATTCAGGTTCACCCAATGGCCATCCAATGCTTTTCTCAATGACACAACATGCTCAAGTGGGTGGACAGTGACTTTGTTACCCTAGGCAGAACTCAGATGTGGATAACAGCTCAGCAGGATGGTAAGGGTACACCGAATACCATCTTCTCTGGGTATGTGACTAGAAGGTTTCATTTTCAACAACAGTCAGAGAGGAGTATCTCCAGGGGGAAATACTGAGAACGAAGTCAAAAGCCCAAGGGCTGAGGGGCCTATAGTCTTTCTGCTGATCTTTTTCCCCAATGCCTCTTCCATCAGCCAAAATGCCTCCTACAGCCAAAACCGTGTCTAACAAGAATGCAGGGGCTCAGTTAGTTCCCAGAGTGAAAAGCTTAAATACTGATAATTAAAAAAAAAATTAAATAAAAAAATCTATTCAATTATTTCCTATTTCACTAACTGATGATCCAGCTGGGAGAAAAGAATCCAATTTTGAGATTCAGTGACATCTAAAAGGTGACTGGATCCTTACCCTGCCCCAAAAGAGATTCTGAAAAACTCCTGAAGTCCCACAAACACTTACGCTTTAGTGTAGTTTAGAATGAAGTCAATTCCCTTCTCATTGTCAAACTGGATGTCACGAGGCAGCTCACTGTGAGAATGGGCATCGATGCTCAGGGGAAAGCCAGGATGCCACTCCTTCCAGCTGAGAAAACAACAGAGGTTTGATTAACATATAACCTTGCCAGCATGAAAGCTGTGTCTTCCCTTTACTTACTCTGCTTCCATGACTCACGTCTATAAAGGACAATTGTGGCAGATTCACTTGGGCCAAAAATAGTGACACCATACCAATACATAGCAGTACCCTATAGAATCCTCAAGCACAGTGGAAGGCATCTACTTGGCCACCTAACTTCACAAAGCTTTAAGTAATTTAGCATCTACGGTGTTTCTAAACATTTTTCACATTTGTTTGAAACTGGCATTAGCTTCAAATGTCTTGGGAGGGGAGGGGACAGCAAGACAGCTGCCCAGTGCATGCTCATTCTTGGGGCTGCATTTTTGCAGAACTGAGATAAAGCAGCTAAAAGTACTTAGACATGTATTTAGGTTCCTTCAAAAGGCACTCTCCAGGAGACTCAGACAGTCTTGATTCAATTCCTCAACCTCCTAAAGGTTATGGCATACATCCTCTGCCCCAATTTTGTTTCAAAACAAAAGAAAGTGGATTGTAAAGAATACTGTTTCAATGATATTTCCAAACTACCTGCCACACACAGACTGCATTGTGTGTTATCAGTTATGCACCTGATTTGTAAATAGCTATTTCCCTGAAATTACAAGTGGTTTTGCCTGCCTTCGTGCCTATATAAATAAAAGTTTGTGTCACACCTCTTTTTGAACCATATTTTTCTCTGCTTATTTCCCGTAATTTGTAAGTAAGAGACTTTCTTATTCAAATGATAACAACAACACATACACCAAGACTCAATTCTTCAATTCTGAATGGACCCTCTGCCCTGATCCTTAATCTGACGATAGGGAGACACAAGTGCAAGAAACTTTTGTTATTTTAACAATGTTTCTTGCACAAGGAATTGTCTAATGCCTTCTGGAGTTATCCATTGAGAAAAGACAGCACTTTCTCATTGTGACACTGATTAGGAAAAAAGATCTATGACAGTGTAAGGATGAGTATCACAACTGTGTTCTGTTAGCACATTCCAGTCCACTCAGACAGGGCCAGATTTTCTGCTGCACCCCAGTGCAGGAAACAACTAAAAGTAGTTTGCTGCAGCTGCCAAAATGCTCCAGTAAAAGCTGACATGTTCAGATCATGTTCCAAAACTGTAGTTCTGCTTGTAAGAGGCAAATGAAATACGCCTCCAAATCTCCCTTGAAAGCACAACTGTGTGCCAGAGGGCCTACACAGAGGCTGAATTCCCACTTAAGCCTTCCAGACAGGCTTATCTGAGATTCAAGTATCTCATAATGCCCCTTGCACCAGGATGATCATCACTTAGAGTGAATTCCATCTAAGTGAAAACCAGATATTGCTAACATGGTAACTTATGCTTTCTCTTACCTGAGTCAAGTAAATAGAGCCATTCAATAAAATGAACATATTCTGTCAAACTCTGAGCTGATGAGAACAGACCCTGGACCTTCTGGGGAGCAGTGGGAAACTCACCGGTACATTTTCTGACGGGACTCGAGCTCTTTGCGTCTGTGCTGCTTGAGAATCTGAGTCTTGTCATCTCGGGGTAGCTTTGCTGTGAAACAGGGAAAAGAGAAAGGGTTATGAGGTTCCTCTACTGCCACTGCCCAAGCGTTGAGAAGCAGAGCAAAGTTTTCAAACCTTCAAACTTCTGATCTATATCTTTACAAATTTCTGGGGGAAATGCTCACATGATCCAGTTTAGTACTTTGAGTAGACACACAGGTCCTTGGAGAATCTGTGGAAGAAGATAAGCTCCTAAGTTGGTGCTTCCAAGGGGCAATTAGCTCAAGCTAGGAACATCTGTTTCAACTTGTACATAAAACATGGATTCCTAGTGTAGACACTTGTGTCTAGTGTTAAATGGTCTGATGAGGGTCATGGGAATTAATTTTACAGTTCAGTATCTAATGGAATTTTCATCAATAAGAGAAACCACAATATGGTTCCAGCTCATCTTCTCTCCAGGAAACATCACTGAACTTCCCTCCTGTGCTCTCCCCTGTCAGCCTGGGGCAACAATCATATCTTCCTGTCATGAGAACAGAAAGAAAAAACAATGAGGCTTTGTTTCCAGACACTTCGCTCTTCTGACCATGAATTCAATATACCATTAAATAACAGAGACTTCCTCAGTGATCACAGAAAGGACAAGGTACAAGACTCACTTTACATACACAAATGGTAAGGCAGATAAAACCAGCAGGAGTTTCATGACAACAACTGTTTGGGGTTTGCATCTGGAGATATCAGAGATTATAGAGCTGATAACAAATATGGCTAATGGTTTCCACCTGGTTGTATTTCAGTTACCAGGAGGGTTTCACTTGCTATTGTCCTTTACCTGACCATACTCTGAAACCCATGCAAAGCTGCATTCCATGGAAAGTGTTACAGTTGTTATAAATCAAATTCTGAAAAATGGAAAGTCCCTCTTGGAGACCAAAAATATACTGACACATAGTTGTAATTATAGGACAAGGGACTTAAAATACAAAATTCCTTAGCCAGGAGTAGCCAAAAACTTAAGGGGAAGATAAACATTTGTCTCCTACCATCTCATACTTGTTTCAGCTGTTTCCAGGCACTCATGTTCTAGACCACTACAGCAGCCAACCTACCCCAGGTAGCACAGAGGGGAACAAGCAAACATCAGTGACAAATATCTGCCCCAACCCTGATCACAGCAAGCAGGTAGTCAGACGCTTCCCTTCAGTGGTCACCACTACTGCAGCAGTTATATCCATCATCCTGCCTTGTCCTAGACTTGACAACATGCAAAGAGGAGTGAAAAGTAAGCTGCTGTTCTAGTCCTTGTACCTGCTGAGCAGACTGCTTCGGGATTTTATTTCACTCTCATGAAAACAGGACAACTTACATGCAGTTAATCACATGCCACTTAGGAGCTTAGTATGAAACAAACACAGAATACTAGTTCTGATTACATCAAAGGGGCTTCAGCAATGGGGATGCGGAGCAGACAAAAATTTGGCATTAGGGTCAGCCTTCAAATTTAAGACCAGTGTAACAAACCAGAGTAAGGACTCTTCTTCGTATGTGCTTCCCAAAAGATCTAACTCAACTGCCAGTGCCTAGCCCAACAAACTGCTCAGAAAGTATTCCTCATCTGCAGGGAAAGCCCATTCTCTAGGATGCAGCTGGGGACTGGCAGTGGTCTCCATATGAGAGAGAAGATTGGGAGGAAAATGGAGAAAGAGGAAGGAGAAATGGAAGAATTACAGATGTTCTGCAGGAAATTTGGTTTCTTATGGTTCTCACCTCTTCCATCTCGAAGGACAACCTCCTTTTCATCTGTAATCCAACGGTAACATGGGAACTCCAAATAGTCACCCACTGGTGTCTTAACAGTGATATACTTCAGGTACCAGTCATCCTGGTACCAATATTTTCGTTTCTCAATTTTTATTAGTTGAATTTCTCCAAGGTCTTCTTCCACAGTAACATCATACGAGTCGACCTGCAGGGCAAAACACAGTCAGTGACCCACTGCACATGCAGGAAGCATCGCCAGCATTACACAGGCGTACCTGATCTTTCCTGACATGGCTTTCCAGCTTCTGGTGGATGAGAAAAGGAAGACTGCAATGCAACAGAAAGATGAATAAAAGAACAAACAAGAACATGAAAAACACTCCAGAAATGGAGAAACTTTTTTTGTATTTAACCTAAAAAATAGTTATTACTCCTTGAAATGTTTGCAAGTCTGAGAAAAACATGCAGGCCATGAAACCATTCACTACTCTCTTAGTAACAGCTGAAAGAGGTACTGCTAGGGCACTCATGCAACTGGAGTGGAAAGACGATAATGAGATTAAAACGTTGGACAAGGACTCTAAAGACCTTTGTGTGTTTTAGTTATATGTGTTTCAGACTAAGAACAGTACCCAGACCACCTGAATCTGCTTTGCCTTTTGCTTCCTGTTCTTCAGTTCTCCATATTTAAAAAGAGGACAATAGTACATTTTATGTTTGTACAGATAAGATTTGGACAAAGATATGTTTTATGTTTGTATGGCTCAGATGTACAAAGGAATTTAAGCAGCTAACTGAAAACAAGGCTCACAAAAACCCCATCTAGCTCTGGAAGCACTTCGTTCTTTCACAGAAAACAAGCCAGCATGTAGAAATGTGGTTTAGTTCCTTCATCAGAGGCCTGACTCTTGCAACACAGAGGGACCTCAGCCCAGGCTCACACAGTACACTTGCCTGTTTAGTCCTTTTCCATGCTAAGGGTCTGGTCACAGTCTTTGCCCTGAGCTGGTACTGAAAACTATGGGGCTCACCCATACCTACTCGTTGCAGTGGATTTCTCCCATGCCTGCTTCTCATCAGAGGACCACAAGGACAGGCCCCTGAAATCTCGAGTTACTGCTCTCGCGGTGATGCAGAAGAGAAGCAGACCAGTCCCGGTGCGGCCCCTAAAACCAAGCTCTGCTGAGGTTTGGGAGCCATAGCTCTGAACCTTGTCAGGCTGAGGAAGCCACTGACTACTACACTCTCCCTTTCTCAGTGACTGCTGCAGCAGGGCTACAGAAGAAGCGGCAGCTACATGGTCAGGACATGACGCTGCACTTCTTCCCCATGCTGTGCACCCCCACACAGCACAACAGCTGTTATGAATGCTGACCTGGGGGCCACGCTAAATTGCCTGACAGATTTAGGACAGTGAACACAGAGATCACAGAATTGTTAGGGTTGGAAGAGATCTCTGGAGATCATTTAGTCCGACCCCAGTGCCACAGCAGAGTCACCTAGAGCAAGTTACACAGGAACACATCTCTTACAAATGGTAGCACTGGTGACATTTGAACTATTAGGCATTATCAGCACAGCAATAAATAAGCAATTGTTTCAGATATGACTGGTAAGACACCATGTAGTGCTAGGCAATTCAGGGGAACAGGAACTGATTCTCACTCTCCAGAAGTCTAAACAGCTCAGGACATATGGGAGTAGCCAAGTGCTCATCTTAACAAAGCTGAATTGAGTATGGCAACCATGGGAGCAGCACTCAAAGCCTACCCTGCTCAAGTGATCCTGCTAAGTTTCATGTGGTTACAATTAGAGACTTCATTCTCTTGTGATTTTTCTTCCATGCTGCAATGCTTGCAGACTCACTTGCCTGCATGAGCTCTGTTATTCAGCTCCTGACCCAGACACCACACTCTCCTTGCACTTTTCAGGAGTACTTTCTTAGCCTTCCCGACATTTGATATATGCCCACTGCTACTGTCTTACTTGCTAGCAAATGGCTAATTCATGTAAGGATCAAAACTGAGAAGTGAAGGAAGATTACATTGCAGAGAGGAAAAAAAAGAAGAAAAAATTATTTAAATGTATTCAGATGGCATTTATTTCCACTGTTACAAAAGAAAGATTCACGGTAACTTGCCTCCACATGACTGGAAAAACACGAGTAAGAAGGATACCTTGGCATCCCTTCCTCTACCATTTTAACCCAAGTTTTCCACATTGATGCAAAGTACCATTTTATATGAGCTATCCATGAATTATCAGATTTGATGATCATTTTGGAATGAAGACATCTATCTATATACCAAAGTTTGAGATGACAGAACTCAGTTCTATCATAATCCATTACATAAATACCAGCTTTCATGAAGTTTGTCATATCTAATTGACTCATAGATGTCAAAGAAAAATAAAAAGCCCTTTAGGTTTTGAAGTCCATCCTACACAAGATGAAACTTAGTCTTTGCTTGTATCTCTCCAAAGATGTTCTTCAATCAACTTTGAAACTGCCAGGCTATGACTGCTATTACACTGCAACTCATATCAGACTGTTTCATACTAGCAAGGACCCTGGAATTTCTTCTAACATGCAGCCTAAATTAATTTTAGGCTCAAATATTTAAAATGGTCATGGATGGTGCTGATTTTCATTTTCTGAGGCTTAACAGACTAATCTTAGTCTGAGCTAATATTCTCCCTGTGTGTATTAAAGCAAAAGATATTGAACTGTTTCGTTTAAAAAGGAAGCCAACCATGTCTTAAATAAAAGTTTGCAATGTTCATGTCAATAGCACACCCAGACACACCAGGTGGTAACAAACTGCCTTGCAAATAGTATGGCAGTCTGTGGCCAGCTTGGGATGATGGCATCTATCTGCTAGGATGTGAGCTGAGAGATGAAAATCACAGATCTGAGATTTCAGGCAACACATTAGAATGATGCTTATCACTTTTCCTTGCATCTCCATAGAAGAAAAGATACAGTTCTCTCTGTAGAGCAAACAAATACAGTAATTTGAAACACTTTTTTTAAGTTTAAGTTGCTGACTCTTCAACCCTGCCACCTCAACCCAGAATAGCTAAAAGGATAATGTATAAAGATGAATTAATTCCCATAATGATTTATGATTCTGAACCAGCTGTGGAGACTGAAAAAATGTGAAGTGGCTTTTCTCAGTAATCACATTAATTGTATCTTGAGACAGAACTAAGACAGTGACTGCAGAAAACACCCCTGTACGCCTGGCTACGTAAACAGAGATTCCCCCCTCCCACAATGCTGCTTTGAAACATCACACCTCCCTCATCTTTGCCTTTCACCTCACACCAAATATTCTCGCTTCACTCTTGTCAACTGGAACAAAGAATTCTGGATGAGGGCTGAAAAATGTAAAGCACATGCTCGGACTGATTCCATTCTTCAAGTCTTCTTTCCAGAAATAGGCAGCACTTGAACCATTTCTATTCTTTATTCATTTCCCTGCAACTTCTGGTTTCCTCAGTAAAAACTTTCAATAAACTCTTTACCAGGCTCAGGATTCACACTTAGTCAGTACTTCTGCAATTCTGTGTGTCTTCCAGATGGCATTTTGCAGAAGAGCCCTCATCACAGGCTGTCATACCATGTTGTCTCAAACTCAGTCACTTCCTGCTTGAGCACCTCTTACTGCAATTAAATGAATTTTTTCCTTCAATTTTATCATGCCCTTGTTGCATTTGGCAGTCAGAAGTTGGAAGCCTCGCAGAGACATAGTCCGAACAACCCAGAAACCTATGTGAATTATTACCCATTTGTGTTTGTCATTATAAAGGGAATTCAAACATCTAAAGACTAACGCAATAACCTACAGAAGCAAATTATAAACTGCATCTGGATCAGATTCTCTTTTTATTCAGCTGCTTGGGATTTTTATGCTCCATCTTCTCATTTTGAATTCTAGAGCTAATTGTGTAGAGAGGAAGAATAAGGTGATCAAACCCACTGTCTGGTTACAGAAAATGTATTGTGGTATTTTTAGCTCAAGTCCTCACAAAAACCCATTGCTGCCAGGTGAATAGCATGGCACAGAGAGCCTGAAATTAATCCTATTTTCTCATCAGCTCCTTGTTGCCCAAGATAACTTTTTTTTTTTTAAATTTGCCTCCTTTAAAGGTTCAGCTAGAGATTTCATTTTTTAAATCCACATTTACACATATATTTTTCTGTATTTTTTGTCATACATGTATACGTAGATGTAAGATTTAAATTAATGAGCAATGTGAACCAGATCCAAAGAGCTGATAGAAATGTCACATTGACAGTCAATTTTCAGAAGAAACTCATTCCTCTGATAACAATCTACTTGGTGATATTACAAGAGCCCTAAAATAGTTACTGTAGATGTAATGCAAAAAGGATATGCAATTAACCTAAATGTTACTGAAGGTTTTTAACCTTTTTATGACCATCATAAGCCCAATTTTAATGGCACTTCTGAAAGGGAGGGCTCCCTCCTGGTATTTCACACAGCCTCCAAGTCAGCAATGCCATGGGCTCACCTGAGATGACAATTTTGCTAATACAGTAAAGGTGTCTCAGGTTACAGAGAGGATACGAGGTCCAGGTAAGAACTGACAGTTGGTTGCTCAAGGTTTCTATGACATTTGTTATATGAGGTCTTTTGTTAAATTACCAAGATGACTGCATGGTGAGCCAGAGATACTTGGAGTTTTTATACAGTTTGAATTCAGAGTGAGAGAACAGAATTAATGAAGACTATTGAACTGTTCTAACCTCCTGCAGCATATCATGTATAAGCACTTTAATCTTATGCAAACCCTAAGTTTTCTCTTTTTGAGGAGTGATTCCTACTGACTACACTCATACTGGAAAAAGGATGGCACCGACAAACCTCTCTTTCTGTACGCACAAAGCTGTAAGTGGAAAGAACTATATTTCCCTTCTGGAAGCACTTGTGAGTGCATTACTTTCAACAAAAGCAAAAAGTAGATGAAGGGGGAACAGGAAGAAGAGAGAGAACTGAGCAACACCCTAAGACTTGCTTTGAAATCACCCATCACCAAAGGAACTTTTTCAGAAGACGTCAAGTAAAGCAAAGCAGGTATGACTTTCAACATTGCCTGTGTCCCATACTTGAAGTAAGGCAGACAAAAACTACAACTGAGCTACCATTGTGCAAATCCCTTCAGGTTTTTCCACGTATTCTTCCCTCAATCAACATTCGGCATGCAAATCTCCTACTCAGAACTGACCCAAGCCCTCTTTCGTCATATCTAGTAATATGCATGATTTGCAATAATTCAAATGAAGACATTACCAGGACAATGGAACTACAGAGGCTGGCTCAACATTTAGGAAAAAAAAACCCTGGGAAGTAGACAAAGCCTTACAAAATAATACTGCACTAAAATCCACTAAAAAGTGCTGCCTTTCCCCCACTCCCCACCCCAAATGTATTAACAATTGAATTGCTTTGAAAGAAACACTAAAGGCAGAACTGTGAAAACAGTGGCTTCATTTTGCAAACTAACCAACCTCAAAGTCTTCTGGCCTGCTTCAGTTTTATTTTTTTTTTNGACAATGGAACTACAGAGGCTGGCTCAACATTTAGGAAAAAAAAACCCTGGGAAGTAGACAAAGCCTTACAAAATAATACTGCACTAAAATCCACTAAAAAGTGCTGCCTTTCCCCCACTCCCCACCCCAAATGTATTAACAATTGAATTGCTTTGAAAGAAACACTAAAGGCAGAACTGTGAAAACAGTGGCTTCATTTTGCAAACTAACCAACCTCAAAGTCTTCTGGCCTGCTTCAGTTTTATTTTTTTTTTNCTTTTTTTTTTTTAAATTTGCCTCCTTTAAAGGTTCAGCTAGAGATTTCATTTTTTAAATCCACATTTACACATATATTTTTCTGTATTTTTTGTCATACATGTATACGTAGATGTAAGATTTAAATTAATGAGCAATGTGAACCAGATCCAAAGAGCTGATAGAAATGTCACATTGACAGTCAATTTTCAGAAGAAACTCATTCCTCTGATAACAATCTACTTGGTGATATTACAAGAGCCCTAAAATAGTTACTGTAGATGTAATGCAAAAAGGATATGCAATTAACCTAAATGTTACTGAAGGTTTTTAACCTTTTTATGACCATCATAAGCCCAATTTTAATGGCACTTCTGAAAGGGAGGGCTCCCTCCTGGTATTTCACACAGCCTCCAAGTCAGCAATGCCATGGGCTCACCTGAGATGACAATTTTGCTAATACAGTAAAGGTGTCTCAGGTTACAGAGAGGATACGAGGTCCAGGTAAGAACTGACAGTTGGTTGCTCAAGGTTTCTATGACATTTGTTATATGAGGTCTTTTGTTAAATTACCAAGATGACTGCATGGTGAGCCAGAGATACTTGGAGTTTTTATACAGTTTGAATTCAGAGTGAGAGAACAGAATTAATGAAGACTATTGAACTGTTCTAACCTCCTGCAGCATATCATGTATAAGCACTTTAATCTTATGCAAACCCTAAGTTTTCTCTTTTTGAGGAGTGATTCCTACTGACTACACTCATACTGGAAAAAGGATGGCACCGACAAACCTCTCTTTCTGTACGCACAAAGCTGTAAGTGGAAAGAACTATATTTCCCTTCTGGAAGCACTTGTGAGTGCATTACTTTCAACAAAAGCAAAAAGTAGATGAAGGGGGAACAGGAAGAAGAGAGAGAACTGAGCAACACCCTAAGACTTGCTTTGAAATCACCCATCACCAAAGGAACTTTTTCAGAAGACGTCAAGTAAAGCAAAGCAGGTATGACTTTCAACATTGCCTGTGTCCCATACTTGAAGTAAGGCAGACAAAAACTACAACTGAGCTACCATTGTGCAAATCCCTTCAGGTTTTTCCACGTATTCTTCCCTCAATCAACATTCGGCATGCAAATCTCCTACTCAGAACTGACCCAAGCCCTCTTTCGTCATATCTAGTAATATGCATGATTTGCAATAATTCAAATGAAGACATTACCAGGACAATGGAACTACAGAGGCTGGCTCAACATTTAGGAAAAAAAAACCCTGGGAAGTAGACAAAGCCTTACAAAATAATACTGCACTAAAATCCACTAAAAAGTGCTGCCTTTCCCCCACTCCCCACCCCAAATGTATTAACAATTGAATTGCTTTGAAAGAAACACTAAAGGCAGAACTGTGAAAACAGTGGCTTCATTTTGCAAACTAACCAACCTCAAAGGCTTCTGGCCTGCTTCAGTTTTATTTTTTTTTTGTTCCACATTAGTAGTTTTCCTTTCTTTCTTTTTTCCCTTGCACAATTAAGACTCACAGTGTTTTGGGCACAATGTAACCTGAACAGGTGCCTGGAGAAACACACTGCACTCCCTAAGAAAACATCTTCAAAACCAAAACTTAGCACATTATATTGCAAGTGTTCAGTGAGCCAGACACTTCATGGAACACAAAGTTATTCTCATTGTCCACAATAAATACGTGCTGAGAAACTGCCTGCATATTTATTGCTATGAACATCCACAAGCCTCTGTTCATTGCCTCCTCACCCAGCAGGCTTTCTCTGCTCCTGCTGGACCTGGTCCCACGACAGCTCAAGAGTTGCTGATGGGCATATACCGAATGCTCACATCACATCATTTTCTAATCCAGTGGGATGTGCAGAGCACTACCAGGCTCACCATCACAGCCATCTCTCAGACAGACTGATGTTTCCTTTAAGCTCTCTTGCTAATGCTTTTCAACTTTGTTTAAAGTATGTGACTATTCACCAAATAAGAGAGTACATGTGGGAGATTCGGGTAACAAGGTCCTAAACTAATGAATGTTTAATTACGAAAGAAAATTAACTTCAATAGCAGCAGCTGGCAAATATCTGGGGACTATAGCTACACATGCCATTGACACCTACTCAAAATGCTGACTTCTGTTAACCATGACCACAATGCCTAGTACAGAAGAGACCAGGTACCTAACTTGGGCTGTGAACTCCAGGGCTTAAAAACCCCTAAAGGCAAAGCAGCACCCTGACAGGTAAGTGCCACTTGCACATACACAGGTAGCTCTCACTTCCAAAGTGACTTATGAACACTTCTTTAAAACTTTCAAAGTTTCTTAAATCTCACCAGAACTTTTGGAAACGGTGAATTAGGTTTCCAAATAAAATACACATTTTGGGAGGGGAAAAAAAGGCCTGAGTCTACTATTTCCACAGTGGACAACAGGCAAATAAATGCCATTCTAAAGCAGTTCTCACAGTACAAGCAATTGCATACAGACAGTCCAAATACCGTGGTAAAGCCACAGAGAGGACAGGGCACAACACACATCATAAATCTAGGTTAGGAAGGAGAGCATAGCTGATAGCCCAGGCACAGTTTCATTCTCACACTCAAACAATCAAGCTGGCTTTCAACTTTCATTGAAGTTGCCCTGCATGCTTCCCTTGGCAGGCGTTATAATTCCCACTGGAAGATCTTGCCTCTTTAATTCCTGGGAGATACCAGGGCTCTGACTACTAGTAAATACTGATGCTAAACGTCACCTATCAAGAGGAAGAACACAATTTAAGTAGTTGTAAAGAAAGTACGAGGAGACTTGAAAGTCCATTGTAAGGACGAAAGCGCCCCATCTTTCCTTAGGACTGACGGACCACAACCAGGGCCATCCCATAGGACAGGGCTGCGGGTGACGGGCGGCCGGGGACGGCAGCAGGTTCCTCAGTCCGTGTGTCCCATTCTGGAGCACCGGCACACCGGGACAAGGGTTTGAAGAAAGCCCAGCCCTGCCCAGTCCCTCGGGGCGCCAGACGATGCTGCACCGCCCGCGGGTCCGGCCCGGGACGAACGCGCCGTCCCGTCGGGGGGAGCGCCGGGACTCACCGCGCCGCGCTCGAAGTCATTGTAGAAGGGCTTGTCCAGGAGGTGCCTCTCGCTGCAGCCCGACAGGCCCAGCAGGGTCAGGTACACGTAGTCGTCGGTGCCTGCGAACCACTGGCTGCCCGTGGCCACCGTGACCGTGTAGGACGGCATCGTCCCCCCGGCGCGGCTCGGCTCGGCTCGGCCCCACCGGCGCTGCTGAGCCCGCACCCTGCCCAGGGACACCGCCCCCTCCGCCGCCGCTCGGCGCTGCCCGCCCCTTGCCCAGCGCCCGGCACAGCCCTCCCGGCACCCCGTCACCCCGCCCCGTCCCTCACAGCCCTCCCGGCACCCCGGCACAC
>VWZG01004036.1:704999-807375 GCA_013396735.1 Grallaria varia
CCCTCACAGCCCTCCCGGCACCCCCGGACAGCCTCTGCTGCACTCCAGCCCTGCCCCTCAGCCTTCTCAGCGCACCTGTCCTCCCGCTGTGCACCAGCTTCACGGCAACGCGCCTTTCACAGCCCTCCACGCTGTACTTGGCTCCTCACAGCCTTCCACGGTTGCTCAGTCGAACGCGGCGTCGAGAGCTCTGCGGCGCACACCGCTCAGCACAGCAGCCCTGCTCCTGCCGGCACAGCTCACCCTCGCACGGCTCAGTGTGCCTCACCACCCCTACGCTTACAGGATTTCATCTCAACCTGCTCCGCGCTCTGTAACCTCACCTCTGAAGCACCCCGGTTTGCAGGCACACACGCTCCTCTGTGTATTTCTTACATGCATACCACACTGACCCAACACACCACACAGACCTCCCCCCGCAAGCACACTGCATATATCTCTCTCTCTCCATCACCCAAAGTTATTCACTATACCATAGAATCATTAAGGCTGGAAAAGACCTTTAAAAGCATCAAGTCCAACTAAGTTCACCATTAAACCATGTCCGTAAGTGCCATATCACCTCAGGAAGCCTTCCATCACCCCCACATCACCACAGGTGAATCAGAACTCAAGTCAGTCCAGCAGTTCCCCTGTCTGGGAAGCATCATTTCCTCAGATGGTAAGACTGACCAAGAGATAGACAACAGGTTAGCAAAGGCATACAGTGCCTTTGGAAGACTCTGTAGAAGAGTCTGGCGCAATAAACACCTGAAGAAAAGTACAAAGACCAGTGTCTACAAAGCCATTGTACTGTCTACTCTTTCATATGGGTCTGAATCGTGGGTCATCTACCGCTGCCACCTGCGTCTCCTCAAACGCTTCCATCAGCTCTGCCTCCGCACTATCCTGAACATCCACTGGTCTGATTACGTGACCAATGTGTCTGTCCTTGAACAGGCAGCAGTCACCAGTATTGAGGCCATGCTGCTGAGAACGCAGCTGTGCTGGGCAGGGCACGTCTCCAGGATGGAGGATCACCGCCTCCCTAAGATCGTGCTCTATGGTGAACTTGCTACGGGCTGCCACAAGAAAGGAGCCCCGAAGAGGAGATACAAGGACTCCCTGAAACAATACCTCAGCCTTGGCCATATTGACTACCATCAATGGTCCACTCTGGCCTCCAATCGGGAGACATGGAGACACACCACCTATAACGCTGCTGCTTCCTTTGAGAACACACGCAGGATCAGTCTCGAGGAGAAAAGACAACGCAGAAAGAACTGGATCTCACCAACACCGCCTATGGAGACGTTTCACTGTGCCTTTTGCAACCAGACTTGCCTATCTCACATCAGCCTTTTTAGCCATCAGCGCACTGGCAGCAAGCGTGGGTAGAGCCCTTCCCAAATCTTCATTCATGAAGCCTAGCCATGATGAAGTGCCATATCCACATATTTTTTTGAACACTTCCAGGAATGGTGACTCACACCATACTGCACCCTCATTATACATACCAAATCTGCAAATCCACTTACAACTCACCCTTTCCTCAGGGCTAGACCCCCATATGTGCCCATGCTTTATTCCCTATATTCCTCTAAGCTCCTCAAACACCCTGTTTTTGCACTACCATGTGAACACCAACTGACAGCATATCTACACATCAGAACTGTACATACACAACCAACTACCCATTTCCACAAAGCTGTCTAAAAATTCCACTATTACACAGTGCCCACTCTGAATACACCAAGCACCTGCTATCAGTAAGAACAGAAGACCTGTCTCTGCTTCTTCCAGACTCCAGCTTACTCCAGAGAAATAAACCCCTAGCAGTGATACTGCACATTTGGCACTTCAACACCATGACCACTGATACTGTTGTCTTGCATTTTCGTCAAGCAAACAAACATCACATGCTGTCACTCCTGTTACCTCACTGATAATCTTCCTTCATGCTGCTGCCAGCAGCAGCTGCATGATACTGTGCTGAGAGGAGCCAGGCTGGGACTTTTGCAGATCTCAGTGTCCTTCCACTATTGCTCTGTGATCAAACCAAGCTCCTCATTTCCTTACTGTAAGGCACTTCACCTAGATGGTCTCTGGGCTCTTGTGAATTTCTAGTGATAGATATGCAGAACAATCTAAAGCCAAACCACCTCAGAAAATGCTTTACTCATAGTACTTTTAGACCTGAGGTCCTGTGCTGGATTAATTAGTGTATGACAGTAACTAGTCAAATCATACTTTGTTAGCACTTTCAGTATGAGGCCCTCTGCCCACAGGTGAGAGTGGGTGGGCATTATGAGCCACCAACTTTCAAATACAGAGGAAGCAAGCAATTAAAGTCTATAGTTAAAAATTATTGCTGGCTGTACCCAATTCTGTTCTCGCAAGTCCACTTGCAAAGCGCCTCGTGCCTCACCTGCATGGCTGCTGCGTCTTGGACGGCTGAGCAACACTGCAAATACGCTTTTGGATTCTCTGCTTTAGCTTCTAAAAGCGCAGCTACTCAGCATGTGTTGCGGCCTGTTTTACCTATGCTGTAAGTTACTTACGTATTGTGGCCACACAGCAATGGGGACAGCCTATGCTGCCCTTGAAAGAATCCTGTTCTTTTGCAGAAGTGTGATGATACTGGGCTATTCTCATCCAGACAGGTCAGGGAAGGTCTCCTCCATCTCTTCTGGTCAAGCAGAAGCACAAACATTTGCTATATTGTGACTTAGATTTCAAGGCTCTCTCACATTCCGGACAGGCAATTACATGTAGACATAGAAAAAACTCAGAACTACTCAGCATTAATTTCTAGTTCACTGCTACTTTTAAAATAACACACAGAAGTATGACATTGCCAACTGTTGCATGACACACCCGAGGTAGCTGCAGAATCCCAGTCCACAGATTTGATTTCTCCTGAGATTTAAGCAAGGGATCTTTGTTGCTGCACTGCAATCCCTTCCATGGATAATGTTACCACGTAGAAGGGCACCATAAACTCATTAAGGTCTTCCTTGGTCTCATCTTTCCTTTACATAAGATTTGAAAGAACTCTCACATCAGTTTCATTTTTGCACAAGTACTGTCAGCCCTAAAGTTCCTAAATTTAGGTTGTAGCCTTCATTGAAAGATATATCTGAAACGCGTTTAACACGTCAAGTGCTTCAGAAACAGATTTGTCAAACACAAACCTACCTTCTGGGCACTTTCATTTTCACTGAAAATATGGAGCAAAGTGGTGTTTAAACCTTAATCTGTGGCTTTCCATGTTTCTTTGCTTTTCAGCTTTGATGTGGCACTTGAACCCAGTTCCATTCCCCTGAGTCACAGTTTGGGTCTCTTCTGTAGAAACAGGTGACAGAGAGCCTCCCCATAGTGTTACAACTTCTCCTACAAACTCATTAAAAAATACTAGATAAGCTCAGTCCTGTACATGAAATTTGTCACCTCTCACCAGCCTTTTCACAGCTATTTCTCTTTTTTTAGTCTGTTCTGTTAGCAATTCTCGCTTTTATCATGAGGTCCACCTCAAAAAGTTTATTGACAATTTCTTTTGGTAAAATTTCAAATGCTACATCAAAATCCTGCCAGATGAAATGGCAGGATAAGCAAAAAGCAAACCAAATAATTTTATCCAGAGAGTACATTACTTCATCCCTGAGGAGACCCACACTGTATGAAACTCCAGCACTGTTCTCTTCCGTGTAGTACCTGATGGCTGCTTGATGTCTAACAAGGAAACCACTCTTGGAAATCACAGTTGGATCCCATAGCTGGACCTGAGGCACGTGTCCTAAAGATTGGGCTATGGGATCAGACACAAGCTTGCATTGCAGGGCTTCCCCTACTCTCCCAGCATCATCCTGGATCCCCCTTGGCATGGTGGCTGAGATGCAAGAAGATCATGTTGCACCCTGCACGTGTCACATCTCCAAGGGATGGAGAGGGGGGAGTTGAACTGCTCAGGCCGAGGCAGACCCTGACTCTGGGTGTCCAGCTTCCTTTTTGACACAACCAACCCACTTCAGGCCTGTGACCATCCTCACACTTCTGGCTGCTCTTCCAGCCGCTGCATTTTAAAGCATACTATGGAGCCCTTTGGCGAGGTGGCAAGGGCACAGAAACCAGGGGAGACGCCGCCGGTGAGGCACACTTTGGGACCAGGGTCTTCCTAGCCAGGGGCCAGCCCACACCCCAGTTGCGGACATGGGGACACGGACCAGGGGCTCGGCCACCACTGCCACTCCCGGGGACTCACCCGGGAGCCGCAGGTCCCTCCGACTCTCGGCCGAGCCTGCGCGGGCTCTGTGAGTGCCGGGACAGGACACGCGGGTTCCGCAGCGCGGGGCTCACTCAGTGGGACAACACCCAGAAACGGGGAAGGCGAAGGGCGGGCACGGCTGAGCCACGGGGACGGGGACGGTCGTGGGGGAAAGAGTGCAAAGTTACCGCCTTTGTCAGAGCGAGAACAGGAGCGATTTTCCCCCTCCCTCCCTGTTTTAAGCCGGGGTGCGGTTGGTGGGGGGCGGTAGCAGCTGCTCTGCCAGCGTGAGCGGTGCCGAAGGTGACCGGGCTGTGGCTCTGCCGCGGGTACAGCCCCGGCGGTGCCCGAGAGCGCCGTGCCCGGGCCCGGCCACCCGCCCGCCAGCCCCGCCCGCACCGCGCCGCTGCCAGCGCGGGCTTATTCCTCCCTCCCCAAGACCCTTTCCTGGGCAGGCGGGAAATGGTGCCGGCATCTCCTCTGCACTCCAGCCCCTGTGCATCTCGCCCACCTCGCTCCTCTCTTGAAGGTGCTTTCACCGGACAGTGGTGGGATCTGCGCACTCACGTGCAGGAAACCGGGCTCTTAAAGACGAGCAGCTGCTATTCCTGATCCGGCCGGACAGCTCCCTGCAAGGGGCGCATCTACTCTGCCACGGATTTTGCTGCCTGTTACTCACAGCTCCCCTTCGCCTGAGCAGCCTCCAGATTTACTGCATGGAAACTCACAGCAGAGGTCAGCTGCTGTCCCTCTTTATCTTTGTGCAATGCCAGTGAAAAACAAGGTTGTTCTGTGCATATGTCATGTATCTTATAGCCCTCTTGGGGCTACAGCAGTTTTGGTGGGCAGATGGCCCTCCGGAAGTATGCTAATAAGGACTGGGAGTGGGGAGGAATAATACAACGTGGTAATTAACAAATGACAGAGGAGAGCAGCAGAGCCTACAGAAATTTCCAGTCTACATAAATAATCTAAGGGGCATAGGCTTAATAGCTGAGAACATATGGATGCTAATTGCAAATTGCTCCACCAGAACGGGAGAAAAAGGCTCCGTGTGCATAGAATTGCCTCTGTCCCATCTCAGTGTCCAGAAATGATCTTTAGAATTGCAAAGTTCAGCACAGTGCCCTTGCTCTGCCATTGTGGTGGTGGCGATTCTGACACCAGCTGAATCATTCACAAACCCCAACAGGGTTACTACATCAACACTTACTACAGTATCTTTGTACCTTTTGTGCAGGGGACTAACCAGATCACAAGGGGCTGAGAGTCTCTCTAGGCTTATGAACTTCCTACCCTCTTTTTGAGGGGGTGTTCCTTGGATCCTTCATCCCATTTAATGTAACGTTAGAACACCTTCCTCAGCCCTGAGAACCATGGGACCTGCAACTACCTGACCTCATCAGTTCCTCCTAAATGTGCAGGTCCTGTCACTGGCTCTGCAGATACAGCAGTGCTACTCTGGCACTTAAGGAGAGATGAGAGAAAGCAGTGTACTTTCAGGCTTCCCCTCCCCAAATCATTGCTGGGAGGCTGTGCAGGTAACACTGCTAAAGAGGAGGGGAGAGCAAAGACATGGGCCATGTAAGCCACAAAGAAGGCAAGCACAAGGAATACAGCTGCATTAGTGGCGACTCTTTTGGTATCATTTGGTGCTGCATGCATTTGACAACTGCAAAACTAGAATAGCAGTGGGAGACTGAAGAATGCGGTAGAAGGCCTAAGCTCTAGCAAAAGAAGAGTCCTGATAAAGCCTTGTGCAATATCAGGCAGGTCCAAATTAATTCCTGAAATAATACTTTAACTTCTACCACAGCCTACTTTTCTCTAAGGAGTGGTTTGATTTAATTTACATCTGATTTCTCTAGTATATATCAACTGCTTACATGTGACCATGAATGTAACATGGTCCTGAAAGCAGAGTTTTAGGATAAAATAAACCATCATCTTGCTGGCATGAGAAACACTGGTTTAGCTAATCCCACTATCAGAACTGGTTCTCTTTTAACACAACATTTTCAAAAACAAGAATGCAAACATGACAGCAAGGTCAGTGGCAAGCTGGGCTCTAGAGACCTCAGATTACCCAGAGGAAGGGAGCAATGGTACTTGGTTAGTTCTTTTGGGATGCTCAGGGGTAAAGCAGATATGAAGTACTACACATACTCTCCAAGACAACTGTGCTCTCTCAGTTGGAATCAAAGTCATCAGCCCAAGACATTTCGTATTCTCTTTCAACCACAAGGATAACTGTTTTCCTGTGACAAAAAAACTCTGTCCCAGCATCAGACCCTACAGCTCTAAGAGCAATGAATTCTCCTAAGCCTCCTTGGCCTGCCTTGTTTGCAGGTGGCCTTTCAGACAGTATCAGAACCAACCAGAACAGCAAAAATGACTGGGAGGTTAATTTTAGTGAGGTCTTAAAATGTTAGGAATTGCAAGTCTGATTCCTCGGAACTTCAGGATTTAATAAGCACACCCTGAGTGGTGACCTCCACCCTCTCTGCTCTGTGCAGCCTTCTGGTGTTTTATTCAGTCATTTCAAACCTTCCTCTGATCTTGAAGCCTTTGAGACAACTTCATTTATCTACCTTACTCTGAAGCAAGATCTAATCTCTATTTTCAGATTTCAGTTCCTCTGACACTTTTTCCTAGAACGCACTTCTTAAAGTTTGCCATCACTTAACCCTATCTGAGCAATATTAAATTTTCAAATATTTGACCCTGTGTAATGCACTGAACTTGCTCCCCATTTCCTTTATGCAGGGCTTTTATGATTTCCGGGTTTTTTTGGTTTTTTTTAAACCTACCCTGTCTCCTCTCTCCATCTAGCCAAGATGAACTCATTTTTTCTCTGTTCAGTTCTTTTTCTATGAGATATGCTTGCCTGATTTTCTCAAGTCATACATCCATCCCAAGACTGTGAAAAAGCATCATCTTCTGTCTGTACAGTGGTAACATAATATAATGCAAAAATGTCAGAGAGCATCCTACATATCAGAGACCAGAGCCTGGAGGATTTACAGGAAAAACTGGGATCACAGGTGGATATTGACCCTTATTTGCACAGTGTCATGTTTGGGTGCTGCCATGATCATTCCTATGAAGCACACATTGATTCAATTTGATTAATCCTAGCACAACCCTGTCGCCCAGAGGCAAGCTGAGCAATTGAGGAAGGGGGAAGGCAATTTGGGTTGCATGAGCAGACTGAAAGGAAAAGGACAAGCACACATATGGGTAATCAGACTGGGGACAGGGAAATGGAGGGGTCCACAGGGCTGCTGTGGGGAGTGAGATTGGATGAGGATGTACAGTCTCTGCAGCAGTGCAGTGGGCTGGAGCAGCAGTGCAGACACAAGTCTGGCTCTTGAGAAAGGGCATGGTTTTCAGAGTTGCACTTTTGACACCTCCATATCTTCCAAAGAGCACATGTGGATCTTCCCAACTGCTACCCTTCTGATTCCCAACCATCCCCTTCTGTCCTGCTCCATGAGGCAAGTCATGCTGGTCCTGCCAGCCAGACACCAGTAACTACTCACCAGACAGTTCCAGTTCCTGGGCAGCAACTGAAAAGTCTTGTTCCTGGAGTCGCAGCTGTGCCATGGGCTGCTGAGCCAATGCTCTGCTGCACCTCAGAGATGGACACATTTCATGCAGTGACAGTAATGTTTTTTCAGATGAAAATAAGGTTTAAGAGGAAATAAGTTATTTTATAGTTAACTTGAGATGCCTGAACCCAAGACAAGGAACACTTTTTAACGAGCAGCTAGATGGTTTTACAGGCTCTGTTCCTTAAACCATTTATCAACTTTTCATCTCACAGACTGCCAGTCAAACAGCAGGCCCTGGAAATTATCCTATCCTCTCTTCAGCAGGGTATTTTTGTATAGGGGTCCCATTGGGTTTCCAAACTTTATGTAAGTAGCTTCATTTACTACAGCCAGACTTGCTTTACCAAGGGAATATAGGACAGAGGCTTGTTTTGCATGGGAGATATCTCTGTAGGGTTGTAGACTTAAGATTTCCTTCAATTTCTTACCTAAAAGAAAATGAAAAACTAATTGTTAAAAAGAAACAGAAATGAAAAGCTTTTCTTTGAGTCCCCTTGCGTCTGTTACAGACACAACTTTCCAGATCTTCTTTGCTCTTTGGCATGTATGCCTTTGTTATTGATAAGCTCTCTCACAGCAGTGCAGGTAGCAGCTTCCTTGACCTACTGGTGCTAGAAATGTATTCTACAGAAACTGCTGAGGACTAACTGTTCTGTACACAAAGTTATTTTTCCTCTTAGAGGAAAATCATAGTAATGAACATATTTTGCTCTGCATCTCTATGCAGATGCATGTGAGAATGCTGACTTCAGACATGAAGTATTCATAGCAACACTCAGTGCTGACTCCAGAAGGTCCAGATTTTAAGGCCCATGGCAATCTTTTCTTCTCACCTCCTTCACGGCAGAAGCCAGAAAATTCTCCCCATGATTCCTGTATTTGAGGCAAAAGCACTTGCATCAAAGGAGTTGCCCAGTTATTCTGATGGTTACTACACCTTCATCATTATGAATAATTTTAACATCAAATTGTCATTGGATACTACTCTATGTTGGTCTACTACACTGAAGAGCCACCAAGTTCTGTGTTTACTCCAGTGAAAGAAATTACTTTCATCATCTACTACTGGAGAGCTCAATTTTTCTCTCTATGCTTTTTCAAACAAAATGGATACTATAATGGTTTTGTTTTGTTCTGATTTTTTATAGAAACACTTTATTGCTGCAGTCAATAACCCTGTGTATCACACACCAATAACCAATTACAGTTTAAGAAACTAAAAATAACTCTGCAAGAGGCAATACTGAGAAAACAAACATACATGAAAGGGTACAAAACTATACATTTAAGTTACTATAAATTTACTAACTAAAAAATTCTGCAGAAGTGTGAAGTGTCTTGTATAAACTATACAACACATGCCAGTGTAAAGCTGTTCAACATTATACAATTACCTATCTACAGATATTTTACCTAAATACAAGATTAGCTGCAATTTTTAAACAGTTATCTTCTATACAAAGACAAGTGCTTTCAGTACTTCATTGGAATATACAGACACCGCAATATCTCAAAACTAAAAAATAATCACAAAATAAAAGGTCCTGCTTAGAAGTTTTCTTTGCATATCTAATACAACGTTGTGGAAATCCAGCCAGCAATACCCTAGCTTTTTTATTTGCCCAGTTTCACCCATATCTGAGAGTCATTCAGCCCAGAGCCACCAATCACCCTTTCATTGCTGGCCACTATCTCCACAGCAGACTACATTAGAAATCTGTATCTTAACACACTTCAACTTCGGGAGAAATTTGGACCCAGGTCCCACTTTGCAATAGATATTAACCCTGTCATGCATGGGGCAGAAGCAACCAGCTCCCATGTGTGGCCATATCCAGGCATCACTTCAAAGGTTTCTGATGAGTGGCATGCCAAACACCTTCCTTACAGCACCCCAAGTGGTACTGATGCTCTCATCAGTATGGCGGGTTGACAGAAATGGGCTTGGACAGAGAGTTACTATTGCTTCCCAGGATTTTCCAGGTACAGCACAGAGGCCCACTACTTCTCTAACTCCTTGCAGGCTTATTCAACCTTCATTGAATGCCTCCTGCTGAAGCAAAGCCAATCTCAATAACATTTAACCAGAGGAAGCTGTTCCTAAGTCGGGCCATCTTTTCAGAACACAGGCAACATTTTAAACACCACTCCCACATACAGACTTGCAGCTGAAGAAAGTCCTGAGAATTCACAGGAATTCAGCATCTCATGATCTCTTAAATGGGATCAACCTTCTGCAGCACACACCTGTATTTCTGACATAATGCATGTCCACAACCTGGCAGATAGATCAAACGTGACACAGCAGGGAAATTTCCTTGGCCCACATGGTGCTTTTCTGGATAGGAGTTACATCAATAGAACGGGAGTCTTGTCATGTGTCTAGGGCACGGGACATATCAGAAAAGGCTCTGACAATCTAGGGAAGGGATTGTGGTAGATGGTATTAAGCCTATATTCCCCCTGACTTAAATTCTGGGCTTAGAAAAGTCCCAAGGTAACCCAAACTAACTCTGACCAAGGTACAAGGACCAGACTTCTATTTCAGTTATTTTGAAAGCTGCCAGAAGGAAATAGTGGAAAGCCTGATCTGACAGGGGACAGTTGTTCCCCTTACTGACATCTGGGCAGAAAGGACAGAGCTCACCCGAATTAGCGTCAGTGCCTCACAGCTGGAAGCTGAAAAAAAAGTCAACAGTATCTTCTCAAGGAGAAAGAAGAAAAAAGCACCATTTAGCCTTCCCAAACATTTGACGGCACCATGCAGAAGCAGAGAACTGCAGCTCCAGAAATCTACCATTAACACCAAGGAAGAATCAGCATGAGAAGTGTGACCAGCATAAATGAACCCCCCTAACAGATGGATCTGTTTCTGCAGGCTTTCCTGCTATGAGCATTCATAAGCAATATAAAGAGTTCAAATATTAGGCCTTAATTTTCACACAGAAAAGACCTGTTGGGAAAGTGAATTGTTAGCAGCAACACTGGCTAAAATACTTTCATTCATAAATATTTTCCCCTAGATGATTTTGCTGGAGATGATTTTTCTTTCCAAGTTAAGATACTCAGGAGCACAGCAAAAATCTTCAGTGCCCTGAATACACCAAAAACTACCTGGCATTTTCCACATGGAGCTTCCAAAACACCAAATGTGATTTCACAATGTTTCACCAAGATTCATGTATGACAGTGACAGCAACAGGACCAGTGAGTTACAGTACAATATCAGCACTTGTCAGAACATGGCTCACACATCAGTCCCTCTCAGGTGTGAGCTGGAGAACAGCCAAGTTTCATACCAGAACTTGTCCATCTTCATTTCACCTACTGGTCACAGACTGGATGAGAATGAGCTCAGCATTGGCCGGCAGCTGATTCTGTGCAACTTGCAGCTGTAACATGAGTGTCTCGCAGACATGTAAGCCTTGTGCACTTGGGCGTTTCAGAAGAGCATGATGAAGGTGTGCAAGACCTGATATTTAACCCACCTGAGTTTATCTAATGAATCTTTCACAAAGCAAAATAGAAAACAAAACAAGACAGTGTATTATCTGGGTTCTCATAACAGAAGAGGATGACCCACAGCAGAGTTCAGGAAACGGCCTGAGTAATTGCACTTTAAATTATGGCAGGCACAGGCAACAAACTCCACGTGTGTGGTCGTGAAGACTGCTAGCCTGATACTAGCAGGGTAAGCAGGGTTTGTCTGCCTCTATCACTTAAGCACGGGACATCCTGATACCTAGTACAGTACACAGACCCGGGCCAGTGCAGTTTTACAAGGACTGCCCAGAGGTCTGGATATTTTAACACACCTCAACAAGGTGCCATGTTGTTCATGATGATCACAGACACTAAGCTTCAGGCATGAAGAGACAGAGGCACGCGTGCACACACGGCGCTTTCCCTAACAGCTCTTAGAAACCAATGGTGTGTGTTCTCTTACCATAGTCCCTTCTCTGCCTTCTATCAAAATACTGATTCAGAAATAAATTAATATTACATTTTAAGGAAAAAAAATCACTCATCTCCTATTGTTATTGTTTGAGAAGTCTTAAAGTAACTACTTTTACTATGAAAAGAATGTACCCAAAGTTATACTTGAAAAATACTAAGTGAAACTTGAACAAGCTTGGAATTTAGTTCAGTATCTCAACAAGTAAACAAAAATTTTTACCTGAGACATCTAGGCAACTCTTACTAAAATCAACCAAATCATCATCATTGACTTTACAGAGACTTAGACAGGACTCAGGCAGGAAAAGTCAGCTTTCAAATGCAGAGGCCTTGTGTGCTGACTTTTCATGGGACTTCGTTTCTGCTCCAGTCACAGTGAGACTTTGGTTAAATGAGGGCTTGGAGCTGGACAGTGGTGCAGTGAAGCAGACTGGACAAATGAATCAACAGCAGACACCACGGCTTTGGGCAACTCTGTCCAAAGCCCTGCAAACAGATTTTAAAGCTGCCCCTCTCTTTGCATGAAAGCTGACTGATTAAAAAGCCAATCTCAAATTCAAAAGCACAGACAAAACTATTCTCTGACCACATAGTGCATCTCATCATGACTAAAATCAGACAGGTATTTTTAAACTCATCCACTTACTGTGATCCTTACTTCCTAGACTTTGATCTCAGCATCTCCTTTGACAATATCAAATTCTTGGGTAATTCACACATGACACAGCACTAAAGAAGCAAAACCAGTTTCGGCTGTATTGACTAAGTTTCTCTTTTTTCCATTAACAGCTCACACTTTTATCAATATAGCAACAAAACCCTTGCCAACGGTTTGGAATGAAAGTAACATCAGGTATATTTGTGCAGATGTGTTGATGGTCTGACCTGTTGGGGGAAAAAAAAGCAAAACCAATCCCCAAAACAGAGCACTGAAACCATTATGAATTGAAAACGAACACTGTACACATCCACTAGTCCCCATACACAAGTAACAAGTGCAACATCATTTGAAGAAAATATTTCCTCAAAGGAAACCCAAACAGGCAATGTTTTTTTAGTGTTATGTTTAGTAGGATAATGTGGGCATGTGCTGGAAATCACAGGCTGGATTTTTTTTAAGTTTTCTTTTTATAAGGCAAAAGGTTTTTCTTCCAGAAGAATAGATGGGGTAAAGAATGAAGAAATGTTTCAAAAATGACACATTCTTTCAAGTTTCATTCTCATTTGACATACTTATTACAAAATAAAGATATTTAAAAGTGCTATATGCTTTGTAAGTCTCATCACAATATGTAAAGCAGAATTTTACACCTGCTGCCTAAGACAAAATGTTAGTGGCAGTGTTAGTGGTAGATTAGACTTTAGCTCTCTCATTTCCCTCAGTGTCTTCATCACGCATAAAGAACAAACAGACAAACCAACCAACCTCTCTCTACACATACTCCAGAATCAGAGTCATCTCCAAAAGAAACAGACTCCATAAAGTTGATGACAGCTCACTAATAGCTTGCTTGATACCAAACCCAAGGCTCATCCTACCCAATATCCTGTGGCTCTTTGATCAGCCAGTACAAGATACAAAACGTTCAGAGGTATGCAACCGTGATGACATCGACAGATATGCCTAAGGGATTTAAAAAAATTACAACAAAAAAACAAATGTAAAAAAAGTCATCCGCCAGCCCTCAGCTGTTAGCTGATTTTAAAAAGGTAGAGCAGTTTGCAGTAAACAATGATATTCAAATCTTCAAGGACATAGAGAAACACCCCTCCCACCCAGCAATCAGACATGAAGGATTTCTGCAGCACAGTCTTCTGGTTCTGTGTAATGTGAAGAGTTTGTGTCTGAATGGTGAACCCCAAACACTTCTTTACTTTCAAAGTTTGGCTCCATTAGTGCAGGTTTTTCAAAAATATTCTTTTTGCTAGTTTCTGGGCAGTTTTGTACATATATTACTCGATTATAAGCTTTAAGTCTCTTCCACAGCTGTACGTACACTTTGCATTGTACATACATGAACAGAAGTCCTCCAGTGAAACCAATGGCCACAACTACCAGTTTAGTCCAAAATGGCCACTCTAGAATCCCTGGAAGAAAGAAAATAAAAACAAAGAATTAAAAAACATACCTGGTCAATATTAGCTGGACTATATTGGAAGTCCCAAAAATGTCCTGTAAGGAAATTGAGTTTGGTCATACAAACTATTCTTATTTTGCCATTTTTCTTGTTTGGCCTTTTTTTCCCCTTGAAGTGAAACACACATAGACTTCTGCTTCACATATGACATCTAGTCTCCCTCACCAGAGGAAAAACCAAACCAATTCATTTTCTGTGTCTGAGCCATTGTGCAGCACAATCACAGAGTCAAGGCAACCACCAGGAATATGTTTAAGTCCTTTTACGCCTGTTTTGAAACAAAAACTGGATCAAACTATGAAAAGGATTCTATGGCATGGTTTCCCCTTCATAGCAGGAGACTCAGCTCAGTGACCCAACAAGTCTGTTCCACTCTGTGATTACACAATATATGGAGACATAAGGGAATGATTGTTACCATATAGTTTGACATGTGTGTTATGCAGACAAGACAATTTTATCTGCATCAAACTCAGTAACTTGTACCTGAACTAGAGCATCTCTCTTCTGATACAAAACTGCAAGTGCTGGAGGTGCCAAAGCATTCCAAGCTTACGCTCTGACATAAAAACTGCTACATTACTTTTCCTAAATTTGTCTAGCTTGAACTATTAGACATTTCTATCAACTACTTTTAAATGAAAAATTATTCATTTTATACATATTCTGCTTACATAGGTCCTGTATTCATCCAGCCTCTTACCTCTCTAAAGATAAGCACCATCACAAGGTGGGTATGAAAGCATGCTGAATTACCCACTATCAGGTCATTCAGAGAGTCAAATCATGTCTTTACAACTCTTCAAAGTTTTAACCAAGATGCAGGCCGGTGTTGTTTTGGAAATGCATGGTAGTGTGGGAAGAGTGAAAATACTTTAGTTCCAAAGTACAGAGAGCACTGCAGCCTTACTACTGATGAAATCCCAGCTGTGATTAATACCTAAGCCTCTGATTTCCAGGTGATCTGATGCCATCTGTAGGCAGTGACAGTATATGCCTGGCCCTGTGTGGACATATATCCACACACACTCCCCACACCCCCTGTCTCATTACAGCACTCCTCATATTTAGAATCCAAATGATGAGAGGAAAGAAGGCACTAAAACATGTACCAAATTATTCACATTATTCCTCCTATTTGTGGTCATCTAATATATTTACTGGTTATAGTAACTTGGAGACAATAAATCTTTGAAAGCATATGCTTTTCATTATCATACAGAAACTTTACAGTCAAAGGCCAGTAATTTTTACTGTACATGAAAGAGATGGGGTTGGATGGAACAGATACTAAGAGGTTTCATTCAAAGCAGCTTCCTGACTGAAGTAATGAGCAGTCAAACTATACCCCAAAAAAGAAATGAGAGGAAAAGTTTTAAATTTCAAGTGATTCTGCTCTGCTCTGTAACAGCTCTATGGATTTGCAGGTTTATTAATGCTCAGCTACCTCCCCAGATGACACTGTTCAATCACCAGCAAAACATTTTCCACCTGCATGTGTACTTGGCATGAAGTGCTCTGTAAGCAAGGACAGCTTGCCTACTAGCAGCTCCCAGCCTTGGTAGGTAGCCTGTCCCTTCTATCTCCACCTTCAGGCACAGCTCAGCTGAGAAACAATTCTGTGACAGCTTCAAATCTGCAGGTAAACACATCTCAGTCTGGTAAGTTTACTGCTGGCATACTAAAGAAAACCTACTATTCAAGAATTTAAGACATCTGTGCAGTGGGGCGGCAGCCACTACGTGAACTGCAGTGCATCTCATCTCAGCTGCATGAACTGCAGTTCTAAGAATCAACCTGAATTTCTTCTGCTCCAGGTACCGTCACTCAAAAATTTCTCCAGTATAACATGGCTTTCTGTGGAAACCTCGCAGATGACTGAGTAGAAAAAAAACCCTGTTGATTTACCTCAAAGATTGGATTTAGGTTCCTCTTACTTCTTCCCTTTTTTTTTAAACCATTCTGGTTTTGCCCAGTTTAAAGGTAGCCATAGCAGCAAACAAATACCTTCTTATCTGCTCAGTAAGTGTCCAAACTAAATTTGCTAAGGCAGAGCAACTTTGTGTCTGGCTACAGTGGATTAGCTCTCCTATCTGTGCATTTTGTAAGCGCAAACTAAATTGACCTGAAATAGATTTAAAAAGTACCCACAGAATAATTTACACTGATTTAATTTAATCACTTTATAATAGTGCTTTTAAAGCAACCCAACCTCGGGGTAAAGCTGACTAGTTTAAGTATAACTATTACTGGCACAACTTATGTTCTGCATCCCCTCTGCATTCAGGAAAAATAATTATTCCATAAGAGTAAGTGGGAAGACAAGCAAGTAACATACCAGTAGTTTGCCCCTGTTTAATCTCTTCAGCAGTCCTGTCTATCAGGACATAGAGAGACCACACAACGCAGGTGATGGCAATGATATGGAATGTTACGGAGCACATGATCTTCCTCCTCTCGCTGGCTGTCATCTGCAGCTTCTCCCACTGGCAAGAAACCCAGAACCAGAGCAAGAGATTAGGTGTTTATTTTAGTTACTAGAGAGTATGAAAAGAGGACATTGATAAGAACAAAAATCAGGCAGAAGACCAGTTTCCTTCTAACAATTATTTTAAAAGTCTGATGGCATTTTTGCTCTGGTCACAGCACTGGTGTGATGGCCGGCACCTTACCCTGCTGTGACGGGAGCCCTGCTGGTGCCACAGGGGACCTTCAGTACTCAGCTCCCATACGGAGCCTCAGCATGATGTTATCTCACCCTGCTTACCCACGAGGGGCAGCTCCAGCTCAGAGGAACACTCACACGAGCCCTTGCACAGTGCAAGCAATGCTGCTTCTTCCTCTGTTCCCCACTTGACACCAGGCACCGACAGTCGCAGCTGAGCATCATGAGTGGGAAAGGGTACCCTTGCTCAGGGATGCAGTCAGTAAAACACTGCAATAAAAGTGGTACATGATCCAGGTGACCAACGAATGTAAGATACCTCACAGCGAACTCTCAGAGCTCTTGGTGCACACTCAAGGCTGTTTAGCTCTCACCTCCTGCCTCTGGGAGATTCATTCAGTCTTCATGTATATTTAACGCCACTTAATAGCAGCAACACTCAGTAGTTTATTTTCAGTGGTTCAAGTGCACTTAAATACATATGCCCTAAGAATATACAGTAGAACTGGGATGACAGCTTTAGAAGTGAGAGGACACAGAAAATTAAATTCCCAGACCTGCATCTATCAATAATGCTTATACAGCCCTAAACAAAACCACAAAATCAGGTCAGTGTCACTTAGGAAAGATAGAAAGAAACTAGACAATTATTAAAGATGCTTCTAATATTCAAGACATAGACCTGATACACTCAGAATCTGTGTTTTTAAATATGTTTTTTTTCAATGGCCCCTATGTATATGATGAAAGATTTTGGATGTGGGATACACATCCCTCAGCAAACCTGCTTGGCACAGAGAGTTCTGATGGGCTTTTTTCACACTTTCATAAAATATATGCTGGGGCATATAAACTTCTCAGGCATAGAGAGCTGTCTCTCAAAATAATTTGCAGAAAAAGAGGACTTTGAAAAGGAGGAATAATGCGGAAGCGGGTGAGGATGACCTGAATGGTATGATTGAAATCACCATTCTGTTAAATTATTGCTTCCACAGCGACAAATACAAGAATGGTGGAAACATGAGACAGAGCCTTTGTGATCCTCTCTGTGTTGCCAACAGACGACAATCCTTCTGGGCAGTCCAAGCCACATTTCCAGTTCTGTGGGCATCCAAACCTCATCACAGCACAAGAACTGAACATTTCCAGCAACGACATGCTAGACTCGTGTCATACTAGAAACCTATATTCTTTCAATCTTCTTAGAAAAACACTGGACAAAACATTCCCTTTTTGATAGAAAGCATAAATTAATCAAATTATTTTGCCAAAAAGTAAACATGTTAAATCCATTTGCAAATGCTTTTACAGAGCCCTGAGGACCTGTGTTTTGACTAATTTTTAGTTCTCTCTTCTGTTCCACAGCTCGAGCTCCTCTGCTGGACAATACCTCCTGTGAACTACTGGCTCCAGAGACACCAAACCAATTTGCACTGCCTCACCTCTTCAAGAGAGATGACTGCACAGCAAAAAAGAAGATATTCTGCAAACTGCGCATGAGACCAGAGAGGAAACTCACATCTGCAGGTCACTGCTGTGTTATTCTGATGACATAGCATGTGGCATTTCCCACTTAAAATAGTCAGTGGTTCTGGATTTTTGAAGTGTTGTTAAAACCAAAAAAAATCAGCAGAAAATTTAATGTCTACTTTTTTTTTCTTTGAAATTTTAAAACAGAGCACCTCTCTTTTGTCTCCCCACATCTTCATAGGAGTCATGACATTTTGGTTCTCATCCTCTTTCCTTATTTAGTGTTCAAACAGCCCAATGCTGCAAAATAACTGTAAGATGCCAAGGCAGTTTAATTCAATTTCTACCGTACAGACAAGCACAAGACCTATTATTTGTCCCATCCTGTTCATAATCACCAGTTTCAGACTATTTGCTCATGACTGAAAGGACACCATTAGGGCTGAGTTGAAGACAGAGAAGCATCTTATCTTCTTGCTGCAGCTGAACCTCTAAAAGGGCTCTTTATATGTCTTTGAGAGGTAAATTCCTTCTGTTTATGACTCTATCCCTACCTTCTGGCATCTTGTCTGTTTCCCACAGATGACCTGTTCAGCTGAGTCACTCATTTCTGAAGGTGCCCAACATTTTTTTCTCACAAGGGACACATATTCAGAAAATGTTTCCCACCCACTTCAGGCAGTGAGCACAGGAAAAAAACCCAGTCAACTGACAACTCTAGCAACTCTTCTTACTTTGCTTTCTCTGGAGTAATTTCTTTACTGTCCTATAGTTGGGCTGTGCAGATTATTGTCTGCACAGACAACAGAGTAGATGACGGCCAGTATTGCACCTCAGAGGTTGCACACTCTGTGCCAAGGGGCTACCAAGGGAAGATCTGTGGTTCTTAGAAGGCAACAATTCCCCACGGTCACAAGCAGAGGACATCCTATCGACCAGGCACACTAAGCTTTGCAGACTGTACATCTCTCTAAAGAAAAAAAAAAAAAAAGAGGTGCTTGAAATCTGCTCTATTTTCTGTTAGGAGTCACTTTTAGGAATTGGACAAGTTCTCGTAACAGTTTTTAAATGGCTGCAGTCCAGAATTCCCACTGTACATGATTTAGGTTCCTCATAACTATATTTAATGTTTGTCATTTATTCTAGTTCCAGACTGAGGTTATTGTTATTAACCTCTTCCACTTTGGTAGACACAGCAAGATTTGTCTGTGCTAAGAATAGCAGTGACTTCCATCTCAGAAACCTGATGGTAAGGACAACTGAAATTGAAAGCTCAGAGGATGTGGGAGAACTGAAAATGGATACAAGCACAAAACCAACTTTATAATAAAAGCAGCATTTAAGTACCTCTACTTTGAGTCACTATATTTATGAAAGGTACTTTTCTATAAAACAAAAATACAGGTTCTAACAACCCGAAGTACTAAAACCTGGTCAATCACAGCCTAAGAAAAGGTAAAAATGAAAACACATTCACCAGGGAGCCTTCTTCTACTTACAGTGTAATATTTTAACTAAGTAAGTTTGTTCATTAAAAAAAACAAACCACAACAAAAGCTAGAAATTTTAACTAAATGACACTCAGAAAGTGTGATTTAAAGTAAGTTTAATGTGAAATACTCATATTTTCAAGATAACTTAAAAGCCATGAGGATCTTGGAGCTGCAAACTAAAGCAGGTAACAGTAATTAAAAGCCCCATATTAAAAAAAAATGTGGGTAACTGTAGAGTAAATACTTTTGTGCTCTAAAATCTGACTGTAAAGAAAAATAACAGGTTGCCGCATGCACATGCATATGTATCTGTGTGTATATGTATGCACATTTACACACAGAGACCTGCTGGGCTATAACAGCTAACTATCAGAGCTGGATTCCACTCATGTTGAATTTGCCAGGCTGAGTATTAATTTAAATCCTTTTATACCTATACAGAACTGATCAGACTAACTAAAGAGTCACAAAAATATAATATATACATGGAGAGTGCTGCAGGCTCATGGGCACGGACAGCCTCTTTCCAGAGTGGATCTATGTTTAACAAAGCATATCCTTGGGGAAGCAGGTCTTGTGCCTACCTTGCGCAAAGGCTTCAGCTTTGTCTCCATGATGAACTCGTACTTGCACAGTTCACAGCATCGTGTGTCTGAGCTCTTGATCCATTGCTGCAGGCAGGCTTGGTGCACAAAGTGAAGACTTCCCGTACAGTGACAGGGGGTAATCAAAGGGCTCTCATCATCTCCTTCACAGTGACATATCCTGAATCAGAAGCAAAGCTGCTCATTAGGAGAAGAGGGAGCAGAAACGATGTGGAAGAGGCATGTAATATCTGTGATCACACATGGTTGTTCACTGAGGATTCTGAGACATATACATCAAAGGAATGTGTTCCATAAAGGAGCTAAAACTAAAGAACTCCATTGCTGCACAAGCATATACACAGACACAAAATAATTGACCACAGACACAGCTAACTAGAGAGCTGCCTTCTAAGAGAGAGGCAGACACACAGAGCCCAACAGAAATGCAGCATCCAAAAGACGAAATAGCAAGAAATGACAACATTTCATCAAGACCAATTGCACTTAACTGAAAATAGCATTTAAACAGATCAGACAGCACTTCCCAAGACAAAATATGCACAGAAAGGTACAGCTACTCATATATTATGGTCTGAAATAGAAGATAAAACAAAATTCTCAAACCAATGGTGAAACAGTCCACCTCAGTATCATGAAGAGTTAATTTAGCCTGGATTTTGCACAAGTGATTAATTCCAGTGCAAATTGCTAAGAGAGAGATTAACACTGCTAAACTGCAGCACTGAATCTGAACCCCCAAACCACACCCACTCTAAATGGACTAATGGTTTTGAGTCTTCAATTCTTACTTTGCAAGAGCTGCTAAGGAAGCATCAGCTCTGCAAAACTCCCCATTTTCCTCACAGCATATGTAAACAGCAAGGACATCCAATATAGTATTACTACCAGCTGCTGACATTTGCATCTCAGATTCAATTTATACACAACCCTTGGGTTGCATCAAGCATTGTGAAGTCCTTCTAACCATGTGGAAGAGGTCATGAATTGAAAGGGGGATGGTGAGAAGCTCAGGGAATGAATACACGTTACTAAGCATATGTGAAGTGCATCCTGGCATGCTGCCGTCCCTGTCTCATTACTGAAATCTCTTACTGATGTGTAGCATCTTGCCTTTTGCGACCTTGCTGATAGCTGGCAAGTGGAAATTAAAAAGGGGGTGGATTACAACAGCATCTTGTTGATGACAAGCCAGTACAGAACTAGATTTTCGTGGTAATGAGGGGGGAAATCAAATAATACTGGCAAGTACTAACAAAGCCAGCTTTAGAAAGTGCTGTCAGGGAGGAGAAAAACTAGGACAGCAAAATGCTAGGTAGAAGGATTGGACATTTGCTCCTGTACTTCATGACTCTTGCTCCTCAGCCACATTTTGGAGGAGGCATGGGGCAGACCTGCTGACAAGTCACCATGAAGACAGTCCCAGACTTGCTGTTCCCACCACCTGTGCACATGGTTAATTCGCTGTGGTTGGAACAAGGACACTCATCCTTTTTGGACCTCACATTATGGACATCACACAGGCCTACCACTAACAGCCAGCACTCAGATTCCCCTTTTGGCCAAGGCACCCAGAAAGTCCTTTACAAATAAAAAGTGTGGTGGGATACAAACTGAGGGGAAAAAAAAAAGAAGCTATAGTGACCTGATCTCAGAAGCAATTTTCAAGCAGTCTGTTTTCCTCCTGACTCCTACCCTCTGACCAAACCAGCAGCTCTGTCAGGACAACACACTGCTCATTAAAAGCTAAGACATGTTTAGCTTGGCATTTATTATTCATAGCTGAATCTCTTGTAATATTCCCAGTTTGGACACTGGTAAGAATACCATCTCAGAACCCCAAACCTGAAACAAATTGTAAGAGAATTTATTTGACTCTAATGAAAATTATTTTGCTTAGTAGCCTTGTTAAGTGCATCAGAGGAGTGCAAGACAGCAGAGAGAAGGCTGCATGCTTCAAATCACACATATTATAGCAAGGTGACAGGGTGAAAAGAAAAGACAGAAACAGCACAAAGGCAGCAGAAAGCAGAACAGTCACCACTGCACATGGGAGGGTTCAAAGGTAGGTGGTTCTCCAGTAGACCAACCTGCAGGTATCCCCCGATGTGGACACAGGGGATAGAGGGGGGAACTTTTCTGAGAGGGGGGAAGGGCAGTCAAGGTCACTGTCCTTCTCAACTGAACAGAGTGGTGCCCGTTGCTCTTTTGTTTTCAGTTTCACTGAGGTGCTGTCCTCAAAGACGTCATCGTCTCCCATATCATCAGAGCAGAAGTCCGTGCTTTCCACCAGCACGCTGGAGGATTTCTCAGCTTGGAAGTGACTGGAATAGCTCTCCAGTTCATGAAATTTATGCAGGCTGCTGATGCTGGAGGTGTGGGAGAAGGAAAAAAGGTAACGCAACAGTTTTTTGCTCCTTGAGGTGTCATGGTCCACTTTGTCCTCCAGCAAGGGGATATGTACAGCGCTGTGGTTCTCCGCTACTCCCGATGCACTCGAGTAGTTGGAAAGGGAAGGGATATAGGAGTGCTTAGAATTGCTAAAAGAAAGAGGCCTGAGATTCAGTGGTTTCCTCTCTTTAAGATGAAATTTGTTAATCCTTGAACACTGCTCTTGAGTCGGGGTCAATTTGCCTTCTGAGCGTGTTCGCTCCACATAGTCAAGGCACTCACTGGTGCTCTGCGCCTTCTGGTCCACGTCATTGAGGGACTTGGAGAATTTCAGGGTGCGGGTGGGCTTTACATTCTTAGCAGATCTGAGTGCCTGGCCCCGATCCTGCCCACGGGAGTTTCTCTGTGCTGCATGTAACGTGTCCTGACAAATTACCGTCACAGCGACCCCTTGTGTCAGAGGGCTCTGGCAGTGCAGATTTTTCAAGACAACAGCAGACTGCACTGGACTGTGATGACAACACTCAGAAAACACTGCACTGGAACTGCATGCAGAACAGTGGAATAAAAGCACAGAAAGTAAAAAACAATTACAAAAGAGAACACATATAATTAAAAGTGAAGAAATGAGAATTACAGCTAGTGTGGCAATGGCAAACATAGCGGGGCCAAACAGTCAGTAGGATTCAATGAAGCAGTGTTAGACAGCAGTTGAGTCAAACAAAGGGGATGCTTCATGTGGGAACCCCACATGGCTTACTTCCCTGTAAACATGCTTTTTCAGTTTTGTTTTTCCTTAATTTGAACCTTGCATGAGTCTCACTGTAGTCATGCAAACGACACACTTTACCTGCAGATGTCCTGGTTGGATGGTGTAACAGAAGTCCGAGAGAAGCTATGAGGGGCAGAGATAGAGGTTGGACTTCCAGCCTGCAGTGAAATTAAAACAAACAAACAAAAAAACTCCACAAGTCAGTATGCACAGCATTCACCTTCAGGGCGAAATATGGAGTCAGATATCCTCTACATGAGATATTCAGGGGCTAGTTGCAAGAAAGTGAGTTTACTGTTGAATGTGAGAAAGGGAAATCACACAGCTTCATCCTTGGAAAAGTATGGATCAGAACAGAAACATTTCACCCCAAGGTCAAATGCAGGTATCTCTGGAGTGGAACCTGCCAGCTGTCAAACGCTGCACAGAATAATAGCTCAGGCAATGAGCAATACTATGGTAATTTGAATAATTAGATGGAAGTGTGTGCATAGACTAGTTGGAATTTAACTACCATGTAATAGCTAACCCTTCCTCTTATAATGATGATGAGATTAGAGACTTGGGGTTTTCTTCACAAGACAGAACCATCAGTAATTCAGTAACTCAAACACTACTTGGGGACTTATATTCTGTACTAGCATATGCACACGAGCACCATCTGCCAACCCAGACCACTCCCTGAAGCACTTTTTGTACTTTGTGAGGCCTTTTATCGTGCTCTTACTCAATGTGACGCTATAATGTGCTGATAATCTGTTTCATCATGCAAATAAAAATTAATAAAAAATAATGAATTAGTTAAAAAGATGTATTTAGCAATCTTTTAAAAACAAAACATTAAACCAGTAAAACAGCATGTTGGATTCTGCCATGAAAACACAGCCATATATTGTTGGAACCGAAGTCACAAATCAATTAATAAATTTGTCTCAGGTTTTATGTTATGATCAAATCAGAGAAGGTAACTTGCTTAGATTGAATCCAGTCTCTTAACTCCTTGTTTTACAAAAAAAGCAGAATATATGACATGTCGAATAGCAGATGACTAGATTCAATGCTCCAAAATTTCCCTTCCAAAACCATGTTACTGGTTTCATGATTCAATTGTCTGGTACCAAGACAGTGTCAAAGTCTCAGCACTTGGGAAATCAAAAGGCTGGGACATACAAGAAATTGTGGAATTTCACTACAAGCTTATTATTCTGTTCAGAACAGAAGATCCTTTTCTCCATTTTCATACACAAATGAAAATGCAACTAAAATATGAACAGAAATTAATACACTTGGATAGGCACCACAAAAAGGAACAACAAAACACTGGAGGCAGTTAAGCCCCACCCTTGGTTTAAGCTAATGCAAGCTGTGGCTACCACCATTAGCCATGGTCCAAAGAGCCTCCAGTCAGTCTGTCCTTCTTTCATCCCATGCTTTTTGCTCATGAAACTATTTACACAGCTGCACTGCAACTCAGAGTAGGATAGTGAGGTGAGTTAAAACCAACCACTGGTTTAATGCCAGCCACTTCCCTAGCTCCAGCTGCCAGAGGAACATCAGTCGGTGAGAGCAATGAGTCTAAAACGGCAAGGCACAAATCCCTGACAAGAGCATAGCAGAATGCAAGCTGCTGCCAAAAACCTAAGCAGAAAGATCTGCCAGTTCTAGAAGCAGGGCTACATGCAGCTGACACTGGCCAGTCCACTCAGATCACCTGGGTTTACTGACTCAGACAAAGGTGCCACAGAAAAGAAGAAACATGGGCAGCCTTGGGCCAGAACAGGGCAAAGATGAGGCAGTGATAGGTGAACAAAACAGAAAGGTGCATCCACCCATCTTGGAGCTCTGATGTTGCTCATGCATAAGGCTCAGCTCTGAAGAGGCTAGGAAAATAAGCAATCAAAGCCCTCTCTACTCTGCAGTTTCTGGCACACACAACACTCTTAACTGCCCCAGCAGCAGCATCCCAAGTAGCAGCACCTTTGTCTGAGCTGGAACTTCTGACAGAGACAGCAGTAGGTTTTAAAGCATTCCTTCTTGCAAGAGATTTCTGCCATATGTGACAAAGCCTAAGCCTTGAGAGCTTGAATTTGACCCTTCTAACCCCGCAATCACTTGCTGAGTATCTCTGGACTTTGACGCCCTTCACATGGAGGAATACCACCACCAATGACGAGCCTTGGAGCTATGTGCTAGGGAGTTACTGTGTACTGCCTGACTGGTTGCCTAAAATAGCTCAGGACTAAAGGTCAATAGTTCATTAATTGTGTATATTGACATTCCTATCTAATGCAATTCAGTGATGTCACAGCATGGCCTTCTGCACTGGTGTTTGGACAATCACAGCAATTCTGAAGATAATTCCTGGAAGCCAATAGTTCTCTGGAGGGCTGCCAGCAGGAACATACACTATTTTTTATATACATATATGTGTGCGCGCATATATATATTACATACACATGTATCCATCTGCTGCTATAGCTGGTTGTTCCTATTCTGCCCCCATTTCATGAACAGTGTTATCCGTTGGTGAGAGAACTCAGTCAAGAATAATCACTTGTGATTACATGCTGCACACCAAAAATCAAAACCCCCACCCTGCCTAAGAAAACGAAGCCATCTTTGAAGTGAGCCATAGTGAACATGCCACAGGGAGCAGAGAGATATTGCAAAGAGGCATCTGGAAACTTCAGGATGATCAATTCTGCCAAGTAATTTTCACAACAATTTGATAGGAACCAGGAGTAAGCTGTTGGAAGAACTTCCATATTTGATATCATGTATAAGACTATAATTAAAATTATGTCTAGTAGCTAGGAGCAGAGCTGAGATCAGCTTTGTTCTTCCTAAAGAAATCTGAAGGATGATTCTGGCAGGAACTTTCTCTAGCAATTCCAGGGCTACAGACACTAGAGAAAGAAGGCTATCTATCCCTTCAAAATCTATGCAAGTGTCATACAAACTGCCTACAGCACAGGATTAATGTTGACTAAATCCAGTAAAAACCGCACAGGCTATTCAGGGGGAAGAGGAAATAAAAAAATACACATGGCCCTTTGTCTTTAAAATCTTCCTCAAAATACCTTGAATGGATTGAGGGAACAATAGAGGAAAGAAAACTCCTACAGGTACCTCCTTCATGGGGTGCCATCATATGTATATGAAGTAAGAATCCAGCCCCAGGAGAGGGGATTTATCACAGCACAGGGAGACTATCACACTCCTTATGAACATGACTGCCCCGTGCTCCAGCAAGAGATTACTTGCTCTTATGCCTGGGGAAAAGAGTATACCTTCATCTTCACACTATACAATTTTTCCTGTCTTTTTCTTTCTCCAATAGCTCAGTGGAAGGATTTAAAAACATTTTTTTAAGTAACTTCTCTTCCCCTACCCCCAGGCACAAATACCTGAACAGAACACCTCTGAGCAGCAGTTCTTTTCAGTAAGTCTTGGTCATCTGCTAGACTACAAGACAGCAAAGCTCTGAGACTGAAAAACCTGGACTGCTTTTCTACGGACAAATGCTCACTGAATCCATCAAAGCTTCAGGCAACAGTAGACATGTGTATTCTTATGCTTTTCTAAATCTGTTCCAAGCTGATGAACAGCCTAAATGGATTTTAAATTTTATAGCAAGCTTAGGCTACCACTTTGTGTCTGCACTCACTGCTGTTCAGCCTAATAATAATCTAATACTTTACAGCATGCTTCTGGCTCAAAGGATAAAACTATACAGACAAAGCATTTGTATTTTTTAAGGAGCGCACTTTTGATTCCTTTATTGTGATCCCAGTATTAGCATTTTCAAAGTTTACCTGATAGAGGGCCATGAAAACAAGCCTACGAAGTGCTTCCCCATTACACTAAGATCAGCACTCCAGAGCAATCAGATGACAGGAACAGCACACAGATGACCTGAAGATATTTCCATACATCACATTATCAATTCCAGGATATATCAGACACTTTGAAGCTAAACAATGCCATTAATTTGAGGATAACAGTTTACAGACCAGCTTTCTCAGTGACCTCATTTCATCTGCTTGTAAGCACAATCCCTTTCTCTAGAAGCAGAGGGCATGAATTACACTGCTGTGAAAATCCCTGTTTTAGCTGCTCCCAGTGACTAGCTGCGCTTTAGGGTCAATTTCTTCTATATTTAGAGGACAAAACTTCCATAAAGTTTAATTATTTCTCTGTGTGGCTTGTATGATGAAGGCACTTTGCAGCAACCGATGGCTTCTTGGCAAAAACACTGGCTTAGGGTAAACAGCTGAGATATGGATCTGGGTTGTATTCCCCTGTGCCAATCTGGGGCTGTTTCAACCTGCATCACTGTGCTTGAACAGGGCAAATTGGGAATTGGGCTGTGTTTAAGTCCCCTGACTAAATCAATTTAAGCTGCTTTCAACAATATATTTTTATTTCAAAACAAACATAAAATATTCCAGAAATTCAAACATTTCATGTGGAGCAGATTTAAAAGGGAGTGTTTGATATACACACACACCAAAAAAAGCAAAGAAGTGTCTGGAGGAACGCCACATCCCCCAGCATGCAACATACTGCACAAAACCTAATGGGACCATATGAAAATCCTCCTGCATCTTATTCCCTGCTCCTTCTTCTGCTATTTCTGGCCTCTATCCCTAGCCAAGTATCCAGGTGATTGCTTTTTCTTGGCCTAGCCACATGTACTAGTATCTCTTCTGCCTCTCCTAGCATCTGCCTCTTGGAGATCTGTCTTTTTGGCCCTTTCTCCTGAGGGACAGCTCCACCTGGCCCGACACTGGGAGCCTGTATTTGGGGAGGTCCTGCTACCTCTACCGGCTGATTTCATTTTCAGTGGCACCATCTGTTTGCCTCACTCCTTGATCACTTTCAGCCCTAGGGCATTGCTTTCCTTGGTCACATCGAGTAACAAAGCATCCTCTTTTGGCTAAAGTCTGAGTTCTGACTCAATCCTTTCCACTCACCTTGCACTGCGCTACTGAGAGCAGTGGAAAGATACACAGTAACAATCACAGCAGGTTCATAATGACGTATCAGCACCAGAAAGGCTCTGAATCAGGTGTCAGTGCCAAGCTTTTGTAGCAGCTTTGCCAGGCTGCTGTGCTGTAAGCTACATTTGGGTGGAAAAACAGTGGCTGAAACAAGTAATTCGCAGGAAGCATGACCATTATTTCTGTACACGCGCACATCTACATATCTGAAAATGCAGCATGTAATTGATTTAACTCAATTTTGGTTAAAAACCTCCTCTTAAAATGGTGTAGGAACAACAAGTTCTGCAGATTTCAGGAAGGCAGCCAAGCATTTCTGCACTTATTCCTCTACATGCATTCAATCTGCCTTATTGGCCAGGTTGTTACACTGCTCCAAACAATAAAAAAAGGCACTTTCCTATTAAACCTCAGAACTGAAGAAAAATTTCACATGTATTGAACCTTCCATTCAGCATTCCACTACTATAATCTTTCCTGATTTGTCATAAGAATTGCTTGCAACAGCCAAACCACCTACCTGCAGACCACAAAATAACTGTTGCAGCTTAGAGCTGAACTGCCTGGATGTACAAAGCAGTGGTTCAGATGTAGAAGGCAAATCAGGGGCCAGATTTTCCTGACAGAACTTCCACCCTCTGCCCTTGTTCAAACTTATCTCTAGAGCAGAGCAGGTGCATGGAACAGATCAGACAAAGAGGCAACAGAGAAGCAGTAAGAACATCAACACCTCTGGGAAGCCCATTTTGCAACCAGTGTCTCCCTCATTAAACTGGCAAAGCTGACTTTTGATCCCCTTGAGAACTTTAGCTTTTCCAACACACAGTAATCACGTTGAATGTTTCAGCGCTTCAAGATGAATGTAAAGTTTGATGTGTCACTGGCCAGCACTCCCTGGGAGAACTTTGCCAGAGTGCAAGGTCCTTCCCACTGCACTGCCACATTACCAGTCCTTGATGAATTAAGAATGAACTGTGCAGATTCCTATGGGCACCAAACTGCTGTGCCAAAAGGCTTGTGCTTGTGCCGATTTCAGACACTCTGGGAAAAGTACGATGACACTTAATGGCAAAATTACTATCTCTGCTGAACAAAACCTGAAAATCCAGTTAAGGATCCCTAAGAAGATAAGAGCCAGAATAAGAAGGAACAGGCAAAGTCCCATTTTAGAAAAGCTCAGATGAGAAGTTAAACTCACACAGTATTTATTTTAAAACCCTTGATGTGAATGGACATTTTCTGATGCCAAATGAAAAATACAATTCTGCATCAGTCCATGATAACACCACCTTCAGCTTGGTCAATACCTCGTGCACTAGACAACTGCCCATGTCATTATTTAGGACACCCAGCAACCCTATCTTTCAGGTTCAAGGTTAAAGTTGAGTGTGCTCCTATAAACCATAAATTAAGTGCAGACAATGTTTCCTCCGCTGGAGATAGCCGTGAATAGCTGCCTGGATCCAGAAGTACCCAGAATAGAAAGAGAGGACTTGAGCTTGTCACAGCCATAATGACTCATTCTTTCATTAAAAGTCACTACCATCAGCCACATAAACTGTGGCAATGAAGGGCTGAAGCTTATGCATGCCATGAAAAATACTGGCCAACCAGCACAACCTTGCTTGCATGAAGACCTTAAGCAACTGTACATGTTTTAAAAAAAAGTTGTCAGGCTTACAGCTAGTTAAAAATCCTATTTGCAATGCAGAAGTAGGAGTAGGATATGTCTTGCAATAATTATCTTGGATAGAAGGTACTTTTTTTCCTAATGGCAAAACAAAGAAATTGTGGGTTTGATTGGTTATACTGAAGTGTGACTAGAAAGGGTGGAGCATCTTCTCTTATATGACCAGGGTCTGTAAAAGCAAATATTTAAAAATACTTACATAGTCATGCCCTGAAAATTTCATGGCACTAAAAATAATTCAGTGTTGAAGTAACAATAAAATAATGTTTAATCCCCACATATCCTACATGTTATGGGATGCACAGCTATACATACCTTATGTAAGTTTATCTTATAAAACAACATACTTGAGTGATGTTTTTGGAGCCATTTTCCCTCCAAGATAAGATCTCAGCCATCTGTCATCTATCTTGCTCCTACCAAGCTAAGGAGGCTGACAGTGTGAAAGAGAAAACCTACCGTAGCTTCCATTTCATTTGACCTGTAAAGAGAGTCTGCAAAACACCAGAGTCCTAACGTTTCAGGAGTGACTATCAATGACAGGCAGGCATGAAAAGCATTTTCTACTCGTCACACTGTCACATATATCACTCCAGTTTTGAAATGAAAGAGATCCCAGTATCCCCAAGTTTATCAATGACTGAGTAGTATCAAGGAACATACCTTTGAGATGTTACTAGAGCGACTCACGGAATGCCCCAAAGCCTTCTCATTCTGAAAGAGGAAGAACAGGATCACTGCAGCAACAAGTCACACTTAAGAAAATATTTTAAACCTGGCATTAGAAACCAAATTCCATGTAGAAAGTCTTACAGCTGTGGCTTTTAAGGATGTTGCTTCCATTGACATCAGACTGATTGATAATAATCACTAAAGTGCTTTGTTTGCTTAACAAGATATTACCTTGCAGAAAATCACATAGGCAAGGCAAATGCAAACTGAGAAACATTAAAACAATTATTTCTTCACTCTGTGAATACTATAAAGCCCTTTCCTCAGATGACATCTATTTTGGAAAAGATACTTCTCAGTATCATGAAGACCTACTTCACCTACATTTAAAGGCAAACATCCAACCACTGAAACTGAACGCTCTTGCTTAAAAAACCCAAAAGTATCAGTGTTGACTGAAAAAAAATTGTGAATAACTACATGCATGTCACTTCAGGAGACAAAGCAGAATTATTGATGAAGTTGCTCTCTACTAAAGAACTCAGAATTAAATTAGAAATATCATACAAAATAGAAACACAGAGGCTGCTATTCCCAAAACTGAAATCAGTTATGACTGTATCTATTACTCACTCTTCAGTGTGCAGACCCTGACTGATAAGGATGATAACCTTATCTCCCATGAAAATAAAGCGTAGGTTTCACCAAGATATTTCATTCTTTAAGGATACTCAGTTTCTGAACATCAATTTACTGTAAGCGGACACAGTTGTTACACTGGGAAATGCCTAGAAAATGCACTGCAAAAACTTTTCTGAATAAAATCCAACAAAAAATAATGTTTTCCTAAACAAATATTACAAACAGTGCAAGTCATAACATTTGGTTACAGATCAGTACTTACATTCCTCTAAGTTTGTGAAGCTGGAATGCAACTGGTTTGATATTTAAACCCTCTGATTAAGGGCCAAATTGACTACTTCCTCCTATGGACTCTACGCTAGGTAAGTTTCTAGAACAGCATCTTTTTGTCAAGGATTTTAAGAAACAAACTCTTCACCTTTATTCCTGAAAAGAATTTAACCTAATAGAAACAGTCTGACTGAGAGCATCCTCTTCCAGTTCTTCTTCACACTGACAGATCAGACAGAGTTTGAGATCAGAAGTCCTGTATATATAACAAATAGAGACAGAAAAAAGCTCCCCACCAAACAGCTGCTGTTACTCCTAGATTAGCTTGGGTATAACACACTGGTCTCAGACCTCCTGCCTATGGTTTGCTACAATTCTAGCAACCCTTCAACGAACAAAGCCCACATGAAGTCAGCCTGACTGGCTGGGCACTCAGATGCTCAGACCTATACTTTGATACCCCTGTGCTCCGAGATGCTTCTTCTTACAGCGCATCCTCAGAGCAACTTCAAAGCTTTGTCATGAGAAAAGAGAAGGCAAGGCATAAAACTTCAGCACGTGCTTACAAAACCAGGGTGTTCTTCCTTTCAGTACCAGTTGCCTCTCAACACAGTCCAGGGCACTGAGTCAGCTGACAGATAAGAGTTGCATTTCCTTCCTTAAAAACATGAGGAAGCAAATACAGTGTTCTGAAATCCTCTGTATGTAGGAGTCTGAGTATCCAGAAAAGAGTAAAATAATGTGTCAAAGGAACAAGGGGAAAAGAGACCAGGGAACACCACATGCCAGGTTTGACTGATGGCCAAATTAAAAATCAGCAAGGATCAGTTTAAGGTCTGGAATAGTTGTGGCCCAAATTTGAATGCCAGATTTGTATCCTGCAAGGCTGAGTTTGATTTTCAAGATGACTAAGAGCTTTTGCTACATAGATAACAGTATTCCTGGAACAGAAATGAGCACGTAAAGACCCCTAAAAACACGGACATAATGCTTATGTGAAGACTAATGTTGGACAGGACTACTGCCAGAACCCATGCAGCTAAGAATTGGCTCCAATCGCAAGGGAAAGACCTAGGTGATTTCATGAAAGGCAGTGTAACTATAGCAACAGAAAAAAAAAGTTCATTGAAGCTACAGAAGATGGGAGAAATCAAAGAGGGGGCAGGAACACGTTCTCAAGCTATGACGAAAAGAGACCTACACAAGCTGGCAAGCACAAATACTTATCACTGCATTTGTGTCAGGTGTGGGGGAAGTAGGCTGTGCTTGGCCTTCTAGGGATGTGTGGGAGGTAAACAGAGCAAGGCTACACAGGACAAGGGAAAATGATAGTGAAAAGTGGGACTCGTGGGCAAGAAGTCTGCCTGAAGCAACACATACAGCTCCACACAGGGGACAGTCTCAACTCTAGCCCAAGGCGTCAAAGACTTCTGAGTGAATTTCCCAAGGACAAAATTAAACAGAGCAGCGGTTTCTTCACATTAACTCAATGGCCCCCAAATACTGCTGTCTAGCTGAAGAAGATGCCTGTAAGGGATTGCAACTGAACTTACACAGCCACCTGTGTTGAAAACGATGTGCATGAGCAATAGGCATAAACAGGCAGGAGGGCAACATGGTAGATGATGCAGAGCAAACAGACTTTTAGCTGCTGCCATAGAAATTAGTCTTTCTACCTCTGCTCCCAGAACTGATTTTATCTGACAGAGCCATTAAGAGACAGGTGTGCATATTATCTTTATTCATCTTCTGTTGGAAACATACCTATCTGAGGTTTCAGTCAACACATGACTGCAAAGAGTTGTTTTTTTCCATTGAAAGAGTGACCATTTTAAAACAAAAAAGCAGTGTTAAAAAATATTCCCTTAAGGGCTATGGAGCGCATGCACACATATTTAGGTATCTGTGATATTCCTAATGGACTCCTAGGCACCTAACTGCTTTTCCACATCTCGGTTTCTTTGCCACACGAAGCTGGTACATCCACGTAACAGTAACAGGAAATTCGCTACAATCTTAGCCCACGTCAGCCAAACTGTATTCTGTAAGAGCTACTCACCGCGACACGGATGAAAAGCACCAGCTCAGCCGTATTTACAAGTATTTTCAACTGCTCCAATAGCCACTACCAGATCCAACAGAGACTTGCCAATAATATGCACATTTCTTAGTCTGGTTGACCTGTCAACTGCCAAGTGGCCACATCACCCAGATAAAACTGCGTCAGCCCTTGGACACCACTGACCCTGCCTTAGTCCGTCATCTAATCAGGCACATTTTTTGAAATGTCTCATAGTTTACCTACACACAGGCTTTAAAATGTGTTGGGCTGAAAAGCTGAGATAAACAACTGAGTTTTGTACTGTGCAACAGTGATTTCCACTTCACTGTGACCACTCAAGCAGCACTCCTGCTGAAGGAACGTATTGTGCTTTCTTGCCAGCTTCTGCAAAGGATCAAAAATATTTATTTGTATTTTTTTAAATCATTAAACATCAACAGAAACACCTCTAAGTAATACAGTTGATGAACTCTAGCTGTGCTGTTTAATTCTCTTCCACAAATAAAATAATAAACATCTGCCCTTCAGGACAAAGCACTGTGGAAGCCAATAAATAGATCCAGCACTTGCTGGTGTTTCCCGTGCTGCAATACATTAAGATGTTGTATGTTTTTCAGTCATGAAGACAGAAAAGAGTTGTAAAGCCATGGAAGGAACACCTGGAACAGGTAGATTTGAATAGCAAGCACAACTATTAACTATATGGGAGTGACAAGGCTAAGCTTCTATTATGAGGCTATCATTATGCAACAAATAAAAATCTTCAGAGACTATTTCTAGTATGTTCCCACTGCACAGAAAGATGTATTCTAGTCTGGTAACAAACAAGCTCTCCTTCCCTCCTGCAAAAGCATTAGTTTTTGCACTTGAATGAAACGTCAAGACAAAAATGCAACATATGCCAGCATGGACCACACAATTATCACCAGTTAAGGTAAGTGTCACTCTATTTTGGCAGTTCAGTCTTTCTGTATGGTATAATGGGAATCCTGCCTTTCAGAGTCATCCTACTCAACTAGAATCACCTGGCAGGCACTAAGTAAACCAAAATACAAAAACAATAAAAAACCTACCTAGATAGGAAAAAATTACAAGCACAACTTGTCACTTCCCCATAGCCATTCACTGCCAGTTGCTGCTCTGAAGTCCTCATCAGAGCCTGGCTCTAGGGAAATGACTGAAAACCAGAAAAATTGCTACCCATTTGTACAGTGAAATAATACTCCAACCTTTGGATGCACTTACTTGCAATTGCCAGAACTGAGTGACAGAGCTGCCTCCTTCATTCAGCAGTTGCTTCAGCTCACATCTGCTTTCCTGCAGGGCACTTCACCTTGCCTTCTCCATCTTGTTGGCTCATTTTTCCCTTCAGCCACCACTTCTTGGTGACTCTTGCACAACAACTCTCCCTTTTCAGTTCAGAGATCTAGAAGCTGGTAACTCTCCTTCTGTCCTTTCTTTTACCTCAGTCTTCCATATATTCAGCACTTCAAGTTATCTTACCCTTGCTTCCCTACCATAACATACTCATTTTCCACTAAGCACAACAGCTACATAACTCACACAGCCAAACCCAAAAGCCTTGTGAGCCTCAACACACCCGTTCCTACCATCTGAGCCAGAGGAGCCACAGCTGCTCTTGAGCACTTACAATACCAATGCATCATGCTGATCTTTCTCCAAACTTAGCTGGAGACTTGATGCAGCCTCAGCAAGCAGGGACCCTCAAGAAATACAACATACATGTCCTTGCCAGGAGGAAAGGTAAAAGATATATAAGCAAAATAATTTGAGTTTGTGTTTCCAACACTTCTGTTTCCAGTCATTAAGGCAGGTAAATAAAGGACAATAGAGGAAGCAGTTTCATAGCTTGTGCAGCCTGGCTACATCACTGACTACCTGGGTTTAGTCCTAAATATGGTAATGCTAATCCCACCTTCAACTCTGCAGAACAAACTGCAAGCTAGAACCCAATGAGTTAGCATGATGACTTTTACTCTCTTTCCATCTGGGAAAAGAGGACAGAGGGCACCAGAGGACAGTCCTCCTCTGCCCTCAAGACATCAATGGATAAGTGTGAACTCAGCACAGGCCTGCTTCCTGAAGTCATAATTCTTTAACACACCAGTGACCTGATAGGGCACTATATTCTCCACTTTGCAATACAACTTCTATGTTACGTTATTTAAAATGATAACATGGGTTAAGAGCGTCATCTGATGATAGTGGTTCTCCAACTGAAGTCTCACTAACAAAGAGAAGAGATCTTGTTTTGAGGATGGTGTCACTGTAATGTCCCAGACACAGATCCCTAGAAGGCAAGTACTACTATCTCAGCCCAAGACGAGACACAGTTAAACAAGCCCGACCTGACTAGCTAGAGCACTGCAAACTTGTGGTTTTCTAGGTGGACTCTGAAAAGCATTTTAATCTCATTTTGTGCATTACAATTGCATTTTACAATGACAGATTAAGCACAATCAGTGTCTATAGCAAAATCACTTACTGTTATCAGTGAGTGTCATGGGCACTATTTCAACAAAGCCTTCTGGGTAAACAGCTGCTTTCCTTAATAAAAAACTGTGCAGGAGGGAATGAGTAAGTAATAATTGCTACCATTCATACAGCAATTCTCATTCTTAGATCTGATGAGAATTATGGAACAAGCATTGCTTGAAATGGTGAGGTGCTGAAGAACTGAGTAGCTGAATGATCACTGCATGGCAAAGTCGGAAATGGAACTCAGTTCTTTCATCCAGTCCTATGACCTGAGGACGAATGCACTGTTGTTCTACCAACATGCAGCTGTACACACCCAGATATCGTTTCAGGTTTCATCACTGTGTCAAATTTCCTAACACCTTCTTCCCAGAATTTCTGCGTATCTTGCACTGCAACCCTATACCTGAACAGTCGATATTAAAAGAATATACACTTCTAGTCTGGGGTGAGGAGTTGTTGCAGACAGTATTAGCAAGTGTACTTAATTGTCTGACGCAGATAGGAGGAAAGAAATGGGAGAATGATTTGTAATTATTTTCTTCATTTGTCAAAAGCAATGGATTGTTAAATTACAAAAGCTTTGTCAACACTGGATCTTGTGACTGATGGAACTCAACATTTAATTACTCGTGTAGGAATTGGTATTTTGCATCGTATCAACTGAACACAGCCTTTATTTCTTTGGCAGTCAGCAGGTAATTGTTGAAGAAGAGCAATGAAAGGAAGAATAATGCTACCTAATCAAAGAACACTAATGGCATCTATGCTTTCCATCTCTGCTCTTCTGCAGTATTGACTCCTGGACACTTGAAACCAAGGAGGTGATGCAAATCACACCATCTATTTCCTTTTTTGCCTCTCTGAAGACACAATAGAAATACTGAAATAGGAATCCAAACCATACCCCTTTCCTTTAGTCCAGTATCTTCTATTCTTGGATAACCCCCCTTGATTCTCTGGGACCAGAGACCCATGAATAAGTGCAGAAAGCTAGAATAAGATTTCAGATCTATCACAGTGGAAAATCTGTAGCAAGTTCACTGTGGATTACTCAGACACCTCTTTAATGTGTTTATTCATGTTCACATCAAGCTGCTTCACATAGTGGGAGACAAACTCATAAAAAGAAACTGAAGGCAAAAAAATAAGGCTGAAAGTAAAACAAGAGAATTAACAAGCTTTATTCCAGGTGCTGAACTTCCAGCTGTGCCTGAAAACATCAGCAACAGAAATAAAATCATGAGATCATATGGCTTTAACAGAAAAGACCAACCAAAGAAGGAAAAGACAACAAGACCAAATGGCTTCAATGGCAAATCTCAAGGAACTTAGTAATTCAAAGAACAGGCCAGGCCCTTGGGGACTTGGGGAGGCAAGTCAAGGAGGCTAACAGATCACAAACAAGAAATACAACTGAGAGGAAATTCAAACAACAAGGCAAATAGCACAGCAGAACACAGAAGTTAAATAAGATTCTCTTGCGTAAGTCTGCACCACAGTGTGGTTAGAAACACAATGCACTTCATTCTCCAGTTTGCCTTGTGAACAGCTCTTAGAACTTGCATGGATGTGTCTGACACTACACAGACTTCATAGGCAGGCAGGTCCCTACATGTTCCAGATATGATCCTTACTCACTGTGCACTGCTCTGTGCTCAGACTTTCCTATTTGGTCCTAGGACCACGCCATACACAGCCCAAGTTAAAGAGAGCATTCTCTTCAAGAATGCCCTTTTCTCCATGGTTTTGTTCTCCAGACTTTATTCAACACACCATTTTTCTGATTTTTGCACCGTTTTGCATAACTTCCGAAGACTGAACAACACGCATTTGATTGTGGATAACCTGCATCCCCAGCTGCCATTTCAAAATCGGCATATGATCACCATCTTCCTTCTTTAACTTTTTGACCTAGAAGATGATATAAAAGCTCTCCTCTTGCTGCCCTAAGGCTGCCTCACCTGGAAGAGCAAACTTTTATTTCTGTACAAGACCATCAGTCTGGTACACGTCACTAAAATTATATTAATTTGCACACTTCCTACATTCATATGCCATGTGCCCAATTTCTAACAAAGAAAGTAGATTGCAGGGTTTGGCACCCAGCATGTTTTACGGATGTTCTTATATTCCTGTTGCCAGACAACCTGCCTAAAATGGATGCACGTCTTTATGTGATGCAACACATAAAACTGAATCCTTCCCTCAGGGAACAAATTATTTGAACTACAAAAGACATGAGCCAAAAATATACACCTTTCTTGATAATGGAAGCAGTATGCATTAAGCTTACAGTGAAAATGCCATTTCAAACAATTTTGTGTATTTAAAAGCAGAAAGGGAGAGACAAATGCTGAGGAAGTCTGCAATTATAAATATATTAAAAGGAATTTGTCAAGTAATTGCATTTAATGCAACTACTGGAATTCTCATGGTACACTAAACGTAGAAATATGCCAAAGCAATTGACTATTTGAAACATTCACAGATTAAAAACCCCTCTAGGCAACAGGCAATTTGGAATTTCTCAAGCTGCCAGCAGACAGAGGAAGCCTGCAGCCTAGAGAACCTCAGTGAAGAGCTGGCCTTTCTCGTTGACTGCAGGTGCAGTCACTTGCTGAGGAGCAGGTTGTGTTCTAGCACCTGCTCCTGGGGCAGGGTGGTGGCACATCGCACGCAACCTGGACGCGACACACGTGCCTGAATCACTGCCTCTGCTCATCCAAGGTGGTCCACAAAGCTGCTCTCATTTTCAACTCATACCATTAAAGTATACTGCTACAAGAGTGAATTACCAATTCATCTCTTAGCTGAGGTTACAAAGGTCTCCTGAATATAAAACCAGATTCAGAACGATACTAGAAAACGGGGTATTTCCCAAAGCAAAGTTGGTACTTCAAGTAGCTTCTGTTTTGCTCAAGAATTTGACCTTCTTTTCTTCCCTTTACACCTTAAGATATGATTGTTTATTAACCTATTTCTGACTGCATGGACCATACGGTCAAACAATGTTCCCTGTAGAAAATAGAGAAATCATTTCTGAAATGATGCTAGAAAAACATTCAGGATATTTTTGTTAACATTTAGCATGATATGGCCAAAAGCACATGACAAAAGAACACTTGAAAGAGCACTTACAGATACCAGACCTGTTTAGCAACACCTAGTCAGTACAGACTAGCTTGCTTTTTCCTGAACTTTTATCTACACATTTTTATCAGTGCAGTTTGCAAAATATTCTGCCCTGCAGCATTCCAAACTCAGTGTTAGATGATCACAGAAATTTAGGTAAATGATGAACTGGGGTCTACAGACAGCATTGAAGTTACTGAGCCAAACACTGGTTAGAGTGATCCTTGAGAGAATCTAATCTGTGATGTCCTGGAAAGCATTAAGCACATTACATTTCTAACAACGTTTGTTTGTAAGGTCAGAGAACACACTAAGAAAAACAAGATATTCAGCCATCCCTGAAGAAAGCAATGCTCTGGGAAAAAAAATGATTCACAGCTAAGAGAAAGGTACTCTTCTTTTAAAAGGTAGTGCATTTAAACTGCAGAATGAGAATGTTTTAAAGCATAAATGTGCTAATAAAAAATTACATTAAATGACTATTCAGAGTTCCTGACTGATTATTCAGGGAATTCAGGTGCCGACTCTGTATTTAGTCCAAATCATTTAAAGAATATGCCTGTATGAACACCAACATTTACATACTTTAAGTTTTTTTTGTATTAAACACACACAATTCACCACAAAACTACAGAAAGCCCATACACAGCTAACTACCCTCTCTTTTCCCCAAACTCAAACCCTGATAACAGAAACAAAGGCAAAAACCTCATTAAATGTAGCGGGCTACTCTTACCAGTAACCCCAGAACATTTTATGCCATGTTGTCAAGAAAGCACAGCTTGCCTCACCTGATGCTATGGGATGCAGCCAACTGGTGCAAGTCAGGGAGAGCTATGTGGCACCAGGCAGAAGACCACTGCTGGGCACAGCATCATTCATAGGCACCCACTGGTGCTATCAGTGTTCTGCATTGTTTGGTGCTCTGAACACTTTAAGTTATTCCACTATTACAGTACCAGTGCATGGCAAGAACCTGGTAAGGCAGTGCCTTGAAACACCTGGCTACATCCCCAGCCTCCCATGCTATTGATAACCACTCCCTCCTGCAGGGTGGCCCAGCCAGGACATTTTTTGCCATTGTGTCTTTCAGGGCTTCCTGCAAAATTCAGAGCCAGAGCAGCCATGGAATGATGTCTCTTTCTTTCACATGTCTGTCTGTCAGGGCCATTCCATTTGCTCACAGTTCTGTGTGAACAATAATGACTCAAGATAGCCGATTCTCACTGACCAAGAAATTCCATGATTTGCACAGTGCTAGAAGCTGCAAAAGTCTCTTCTCTTAAACACACAGGATTTAATGCACTCTAAATGTACTTATTTTTTAAAAATCTGTAGTCATTAACTTCATTTCCACATTTGGAGTGCTGCAGTTGAAACGTCAACATATTCAGTAATGCTAAAGGAACTTAGGGTGCAGGTTTCCGAGAGTCACAGATAAATAAGTTACAGAAACCAGGAGACAAAGGGTATGCTGACAAATACCGCATTCTTCAGTCATAAGCAGACACTCAGGCCCGCCCTCAGAGGATGTTTAGAATTTGTTACTCATAGGAGAAAATCCTGCTGGTTCTGGTTACCTCCCAACCATACAGCAGGAACAGAGAAAGTACAGAAAAGCACCCTCATCACAGGTATCAAGGGAAGAAAAATGAAAATGTAGCAAAAGTAAAGGACAGAAGCAGAATTTTAATGTGCTCCATTAGCCTTTCTTGTATATCACTTCTTAAGTGGGTCCCTGGTGTAGGAGTACATTAAGAATTCAGCATCTATCTGCAAGTCAGTTACTACCACCTAAATCTATGTCTTACCAATACTGCTCGTTGCAATATATGTACATCATGTTTCCACCTTCTTCGCTATGTCTGTCACAAATGCTTACGCCCACAAATGAAATTTGATTAAAGAAATATTTTTGGTCGAAGAAGAATGCTCAGAAGGTTTAGGTTCCCTGTGTTTTTGACACTTTTCCTACTTTAAGAGAAGTAAGTTCAACACAGGAGGCCAACAGGATGAAACCAAAATCCTAAAGGCCATTCATGGTTGTTTAGGAAGGTCATTTCAACTTTTTGACTTAAAGAAGCTATTGAAGAAAAAAACCCAGATGCTGTGGCCATTTAGAATAAGAGGAAAAGTCTTTCCAGTAGCAGTGAAAGCAAAATGAAGAGCCTCATTCTGTCATGGATGTCTTTTATTTCTGTATTCAGCAGCAGTGCTTCCTGGAAAAGGAGGTCGTATCATGTTTTCTCTCTACAACATGCAGCAGCAGTCAACAAAGCAAACGAAATGCCAACACAGAGAAGGAACAGGCGGAAACAAATACTGAAACAATATAAAAACCAGTGGCAGGTCAACAATTTGTGCATATGGTCAAATAGATGTTAAACCCCGACTTTCTGATTCAACTTCCACTAACATCATTTGGCTCAGAAGTTCAACCTCTGTTTAGTAGAGGTGCTGCAGAAATGCAAAGAGTTCAGCAACAGACAGATGGGGTGATCAACAAACAGACAAGTCATAGAATTATAGAATGGTCTTTATATGAAGGTTCCTGAAGCAATGAATCATTAAAACAAAGTAAATAAGATTAAAAAAAAAGACACAGCTAAGTGTGAAGACTTTACAGCCACGTCCCATGCCTTTAGAACATCAGGGAGCAGGTGACTCAAACGAGCTATTGCAGGCTAAGGCACATACAATTCGATGAAATATTTCCTGAAGGAAGCAATAAAACCGCACTCCCTGAGAACACAGTGGTCCAACCAAAACCAAGAAGAAACGCCGGAAATCACAGAAGCAATTAGGTTGGAAAAGACCTCTGAGATGGAGTCCAACCTAGCCCCAAACACCACCATGTCGACTAGACCATGGCACTAAGTGCCATATCCAGTCTTTCCTTAAACACCTCCAACAATGGTGATGCCACTACCTCCCTGAGCAGTCCATTCCAATATCTGATCATTCTTTCTGTGAAAAATGTCTTTCTAATGTCCAACATAAGCCTCCCTTGGCATAGCTGAAGTCTGTGTCCTCTTGTCCTATTGCTGGCTGCCTGCAAGAAGACGCCAACCCCCACCTGGCCACAACCTCCTTTCAGGTACTTCTGGAGAGTGATAAGGTCATCTCTGAGGCTCCTCTTCTCCAAGCTAAACAATCCCAGTTCCTTCAGCCGCTCCATGTCCTTTTTAAAGCAAGGGGCCCAAAACTGAATGCAGCACTCGTGGTGTGGCGTCACCAGTGCCGAGAACAGGGGAAGAATCACTGCCCTGGTCCTGCTGGCCACACTATTTCTGACACAGACCAGAATGCCATTGACTTTCTTGGCCACCTGGGCACACTGCTGGGTCAAAACCTCTGTCTGAGCCACCATCAACATCCTGATTTGAAAAAAGTATTTCAGTAACAAAAACTGGTAGTAGGTATACTTTAGAAGATCAGGACCTAAAGTAGTTTTAAAAACAGCTTTACTTTAAAGCATGAGAAGCAGAGATGAAAAAATTGCACTAGAAGTCAGATAGAAAAACGTGTTTGCCTTTGCGCATGGAAACCTACATACACTCCACATTCAGCTGGGAGAAGCAGGAGCACATCTTAAAGAACACCTGTGCAGTCAGTGCTTACACTGAGGAACACCAAAGCCAACGAAGTTGTGTTGGCTAAATTAAACAGGGATGATCCAACACGGCAGGGCAGTCATCCTGAAGGCCAACATACAGTAAAAGAAACAAAAAATGTTTTTAGAGCAGGTAGTGCGAAAACGGAGTATGGTGCTCAGAGTACCCCTAACTACCACTTCTGGTCAGGACACCTGTGCAGGCAGACTCATTTCCCATCACTGAAACCCTAAAAACCTAAAAGGCAGTGGAAGATTGCCTGAGGCAATCAGATGGGAGACTAACAAAACCTACCAGGTGAAGAGAAGCAGCCTTCCAGAAGAGCACTGCTCTTCACCCCGTTGGCAAACTTCAGCGTGCAGTCTAATAAGGAGGGCCAAGGTTTCTGTGTGTCTGAATGAGCTGAATGGCAGCAGCCATGTAAGAACTAAATTTAACACCACAGTCCCAGGAACGCCTGCATTTTCTGCTTAAATAAAATCTCAGGGCCATTAGCCTATTGGAATAGAAGCTTTTCCACTTAACTGAAGACATTTACGCATTCTCTTTCTGCAACTCTCCAGTTGCAGTTCCAGTAAAATCCTGGTTGGGCTCAGTTTTTTTTATGGAAACACACATGCATCTGGCTCAAAAGTACTGATATTATGCAAGTAGTATTAAGCAATTCACTTCTCTGGGTTCCTCTGCCTCACTCATTTTTCCCTATGAAAAAGAAAATGAACTGCAGCTGTGAAGTGTGCTGGCTGACCTACTGGGGACAGTGCTGCATTCTTGCACACATGCTGACATAGCATTTTGTAAAGTTTATTCCCCAAGGGGAAAGGGTTATAAATAAGTCTCATATTCACAGTAAATCTGCTCTTCATTCCCTAAAGTTTTGAGTGAGGGTGTTGTTTTGTCATAGGAAATTGCATCAAAATTTTCAGGGAAAGTGTAATAGCATATATAATTGGACTTTTGTCAAATTGCCTTTAAATTGACCCCCACCAAAGCTAGATTTTAAAAGCTCGGTGTAAATCTTTTCTAGGCTTACTGCTCTAGAAACTCATTATCTGCAGAAATCAGACCGGACATCTGTGAAATCTGCAGTTGTTTTAGAAGATAACAGATAACAGTAAAATACGTAATTTTGTGGGGTTTAAGTAACTTTTAAAAGGCCACAAAGAACCACTAAATAATTACAGACATTTCTGTATACCTCCTGAAAATATAAACAGTCAGACCTCTAGGGAGATTTGTTTTCTCTTAGGTTCTACACCTGTAATTGAGTGAAAAGCTGAAGCCATGAAAGAGGGGCTTCATTAATGGCTCTACAACCCAGTGGGGAAGATTCACTCAAGGACCAGGATCCTCAGTTTGCAAGCATTTACACCTGGAGCATCCCACCAACCCCATGGCTTGCTGATCACTTTACACCACAGTTCTGATCCAGACCTGAAACTTCCTAGTCCACACACCGCCCTGCTCCAAATCTATTTCTGATTCCTCTCAGTTTTGAAAACACAAAAGATAAAATTATCCCTAAATGTAAGTACTATATTTCCAGTTTGAAATGACCACTGAAGTATTTTCCTGGGGAGTGAAGTAACTACTGCTTTGGAAATCCATTTTTCTTAAAAGCCAAACCTTAGGCAAGCAATATTGCTTATCTGGACATTACAAACATGTCAAAATTCTCCCTGAGATTTTAGTTTTAAAGGGGCCCTTGGGAAGGCATCCAGGGGGAAAAAAAAGAGAAATATCAGATAATGTGTAAAGCATTCTCTAAAAGATGAAACAGATGATTTGGCATGCTAAGCACTCTGGGGAAAGGCGGGAGCACAGGGGGAAGGATTAGATGCTGCTGAGCTGCATCTTGCAGTGCAGACAGTGGGACTGATGAAACAGTACCACAGGACAAAGATGCAACCAGCATGAACAACTGAACTGTGCTCTGAAACACACAGACTTAAAAGTATAAAGACTCAAACCAGAACATCATGGTCCACATTCAGAGATTCATCAAATTTGCCAGCAAAATCTAAGGGTTAGAGATGGTTTACACATCTTTTGCATTTTAACCCTTTGCTTCCCTGTAACCATACCATACATAAATGCTTTGCTTTGAGGAAGTCACAAATACCACTGTGTTTCCACAGACAACCAGGAGGAAATTCATCGATTGCATTAAATAATTCCTTAGGTCATGCAAGACGTGAGACTGGTGGGCAGCGATTCCTGCAACAAAAAAATGGGAACCAACCCAGAGGCAAATGCAGGAAGGACTGGTGCCTGGAAAGGGTAAATACATACAACTGATCAAAAGATACAGTTCAACCTGTACTTATGACAGCTTCCTATTAATCTCAATTTTTAATATTCTCAAAACTGGGAGACGGTGAGATTTAAATATCAAGTCTGTGCATCCTTGGACATACTTCCCGTAGCTTTCCCTTGCAAACTATTGTTCAAGGAAACATCCCTATTCTACCAAAAAGCAGCTGGACAAATCTCTTCTAATCACTTAAAACTCAAAGCTCTACAATCTCAAAGTAGGCAGTCTTATCCTGCAGCTAAGAAGAAAGTAGCAAAGCAGAGAGGTAAATAACAAAAGCAAGAGTTCAAAGAGACAAGTGGCCATTTCTCTACACACACACACACACACTGAGAAAAACCTAACACTTTTCTTGAGAGGTTCCTTAATACCATCTGCTGCTAGTATCCAAAAGAACAGAATGGATGACATCAAAAGAAGGATGTAAAATTGGAAGAACCTCTCAATACAAATATGCATTTAGGCAACACCCAAATGTCACTGAAAATTATGCTGTACTACAGGATTGAAACTTCGGTGCACAACACACATGCTTCTTGTATACCACCTTTCCCCCAAAACAGTATTCCCTCCAAAGAGAAATACTGAAGTTATTCAGTGCTGAACAGCACTAGGGAGCAGTCCAAAATAAGAGCTGAACAAGATGATACCTGTAAAAGAGACACGATGAGGCCAGTGTGCAATTTACAGCCTCTTGCAAAACACACGCCTGATGTTTGACATCAATATCCTGAAGTAGGCAAATGCGGCTGTCACTTGGCAGAGGAGAAAGCTAAGGCACATGGAATTTAAGCCGCCCCAAGTGAAATTCACCTCTGCTTGTACTGCTCTTGTATGCAGTGTTGTTTTGTGTCACAGCCAGCAGCTGTGTCCTGTTACAGCTGAGTAGTGCCTGTGGTTTGCACAGGATGAGGTTCACATACAGCGAAGCCATGCCAAAGCAAGGAGAACACGATCGAGAGCTCTCCCTTCATTCTCCTTCATTGCAGAATGTAAATCTACAATCTCGACCTCATCAGGGCATTGATTTTCACAGGGAGTATCAGGCTTTTGTATCTGCTTTAAGAGCTGCCTTCCAGAGCCCACCATCTGGAAAAGCACTAACCATTCCTTAGGAACTGCTTCCTCCAAGTCAGGAGAACAATCTAATTCACTCCACCCCTGGAACTGCTCTATCTGTTGCCATGACTAGTAAATGTGATCCCAACTTGTCCTGTATAATGACCTTTAGTTCTCAGCGTGGTGGTCCATGAGCACACAGCACATGCTCCACAATGTCCTCATTCCTGTGCATGGGGGAAGCAAACTGAAGGTTATAGAATCAATTAATTTCAAAAGATGCCAAATTTGTTTGTTTGTTTGTTTCTGGGGGATTTTTTTGTTTTGTTTTGTTACAGGTGAGACACCACAGCATAAGGAATCCACAGGCTTTTCCAAAGAAGTTAGGATTTGGTATTTTGAGAGGTGCTGGGATTTGGGGATGCAAGATTAGGAAACACTACTTTGGACAACAGTTGTGTGGGGACTCCTTATCTAGGTACTTGGATATTTAAATTTTTCCAACCTTTGGCACACTCAGAAACCCTGCTGCCTGTGCTTCCAAGCTCAGGGGCATAACTGGAGCATAGCAGTGTAACTGAAGTAAGAGGATTACATTTTAGAAGGGAGATGTTTTGGTGCAAGACTAGAGGCTTATGGGGATTAAAAGACAGGAGCTGCTTCCCAGAGTGACAGGGTGAAAACCAGCAAAGCCCACACATAAGCATTGCCTACAAATAAGCATTGCTTTGTTTGCTTCAGCAGCAGAGATACAGCAGAACAGCAAATGAACCAGTGACCACACCAATTACATCTTCAGTCACAGTCACTGTCCCCAGCACCATCTTAGCTCATGTCACACCTACATTTTCTCTCCTGCCTTTTATCACCCTTGATTCTTCTTAGATGCTGCTCTTCCCACATGAACTAGCCCTTTTCTCCCATTGTTCTTCGTATCTGTATTAACTTTCCATGTACCCTTCCTCATCACCACAAAAATTTGGAAATACTTTTTAATTCAATGCAAGAAATAGCATTTGGGAAGCTATACAAAGGAGGGTGACTTTCACATCAAGCGCCTAAAATGGACAGAAATATAGCCAGCTTCATAAGATCTAATCCCGGGTACAAAGGGGAACTCCTGAAAGCTTTAGGAAAAAGGAGTGCAATAATTTTTAAATCCAGAAGGATTTTATTTCTCTGCTAGCTAACACTCCTAAAAGGTAGAGCATTACTTTTGGTTTCCAGTTCAATATACCCTTCTAACAAATACTTACAGAAATGGTGGGTTTATTCCCTCAGAGATATTGAGTTAAACTCATTACACAAGAATTACAAGGGCCTAGCATGACTGGAACATCCTGTCTGGATATAATTTAGAAAGCAGAAAACTGCCAAATTCAATTGATGCTTTCAAGAAAGAAGAGACTTCAGGAGCAGGGCTGTGTACTGCTAAGCATTACAACATGTGGCAAAAGACTGAAATTGCCTTAGAAATATTATAACCTGATACAAGAAAATTCAAAGATGACTAGAGCAACCTAACAATAGACACTAAGAGGGACAGATACTGGTGTAAAAACTGGAGTTTTCACTGGAGTAAAAAGCTGCCAGGTATATGGATTATCAATGCCAAATGCATTACAACACATACATACATATATATGAATGTACATATATACGTATATATAAACAAAATCCCTACAAACTACATTTTGTTTTCATTTAATGGAAAAAATCTGCAACAGACAGGGCTCAATCAAGGGCTACAGTAAAACAAGACAAAGAAACCCTCTCAAAAGAGAAATCCTGCAAGTGTCACTCAATTTTAATGACAAGGTAGTTGATTTCATTAGTATCACAGACAACAGCAAAGAATAAGAACAAAGATGACCACTGTGCAAGGGCTGGGGAACTAGGAGGCACACTTTCTGTAGTCAAACCTTTACAGTCTTGGACACTAAACCCTCCCAAAGCTCAGCTGAAAAGAATGGGACAGAAAGTCAGAGATCACATCTGAAAAGCACTGGTTCTAATCTATAAATTGTAAAGAAGAAGACAACCTGCAAAAACGCTCGCATTACAATGAGCATACTCAGATTCTCTTCCCACTGCTGATCAGGAGCTCATGTTTCCTCCTTGTTAAATTTACACTTCTTGTTATTGCAGATGCACTGTTCTCATTTCAAATATATCTGTGTTCACCCTTCTTTTCCTTTCAGTGAAAAGCATGCTAACATCTTCCCTGAAGTCAGACATGTGACAAGGCTTCTACTTGTGCTTCCACAAATCAAAAGCAGCTGCTACATGGCATAGCACGGCAGAAGCGAAAGCTTTTAAATAAAAAGCAGAAGAGCAAAAAAGGGAAAGGAGGATAGACCAAGTAGTAAGCAATATAATCTGCAACACAACTGAGAAAAACAAAATAAATAATCACCTTCTATTCTTTGAGGAAAAAGAAAAAGTTGGTTTGCTTTGTGTTTTTAACGGGAGGACGATCCTTATATTTCTTTGTTGAATTTGGGATGAGAAATGTAGGGCTTCTGATGAGAGACAATTTGCAGAAACCAGTAATAATTTGAAGCATCAAGAAAAAGTATACTAAAGGGCCTGATCCACATGCTTCTTCATGGGCTAGGAGGCATCTAAAGGCAAAGGAGAATGCAGAATTTCCTTTCCAACTGTATCCTCCTAAGGAATGTCCTTGTCCCTGATGTACCTTACCGAACTTCAAGATAATGGGCTGCAGAAATGAGACTTAAAACATCCATCCTACAACTCAGAAATTACTGTTTCATCTCAGAAATCCTTTCACAGAAGAACCTCAGCTCCCACCAGTAAGTCTTTTCCAGTTGTCATCTGCCATAATATTATAGCGAATTTGTAGAATACAGAGTCTCTTATCAAAACACTAAAATAAGAACCAAAAATCCGCTTTTGGGTCAGTTTACCACTGCATTTACTTAGCTTTTCAATGGCATTATAGGAATTTGGCCTCTGTTCTGTCCGTTTTTTAAAAAGGCTACCTTTCTTGAATTATCACACACATTGCTCTGTGTTCCTCTCCACACAAGACAGTGACACTGTATGCTGGATAATCAGGAGAGGGTCTCAATCTTATCTCTAAAAGGGCTTTGCTCTAGTGTAACTGAGGGAAACAGAGAAGAAAAAGAAAGGTTTATAGAAATGGTTTATTCTGCTTGTAATGAGCTACGTTTCTCACTGTCTGTAGCACTGGTTCTTACAGTTTATTAGGAGGAGGGATGTCCTCTTATTTTTAAACCATACTGTGTAGGTTAGGGAGACCTTATGTAGAAATTTACTTGGTCCTGGCACCACTCTTCAACTCCCCTTTATATTAACACTGTAGCTTGCACTGGGTTATAATTTGTCGAAACGTCACAGGTATGTTATGAAAAATCATGATGCAAAAGCAACTCATACCCACACAGAACTCCCTGCCTTGCACAGCCAGTGATAGTTTGTCTATCAAAATAAGCTTTATGGACAGATGGTTTTTATTTTTTCTTTTGCCACTCTACAGTGTATTTGCCATTTGAGTACAAGTATTGGTGGTAAATTGTGAGCCTTCAAAGTACAGCTCAGGCTTTTAGCTCTCCTATCCTTGCAGCCATTAAGAAAAAAAGTGAGAAAATGTCCTTTTCATAGTGAAAACGCCTTCACTTAAATTCACAGGCAGTTTGAAATAGCTGGTCAAGCTGGGGCAAACCATTCAGTTGAAACGCTGATGTGGCAATGATGAAGTATAGTCACAACAACCTGTCTACAAAGTTCATTACTTTAAGGTTGATGAAAAACAACAGGACAGCTATAAACCACTGCCCCTTAGAAACCAGCAGCTCCCAAACTCTCCCCTACACAAGACCGTTCCAGGGATGTTGACTGCAGCCAGGCTCACCATTTCTTAATGTATGAGCCTCTGTATGATTGTAATAACTATAACAGACTGCAGCACAGATGATCACTTAAGTCAACTCCAACTCTGATCCTTGATTGTAACCTGGGATATGGGAAGCCAACAGAAGTCAGGAGACTAACCCGACTTGAAACAAGGGATATTTTTAGGAAGAACAATGCACCATCAGTACTCTCAAGGAGACCAGAGGGGTGCAGGATCACAATTACGGGAAAGTATTGGAAAAAAATAAAATAGAAACAGCATAGTTCCTGAATAATGCAGACAAGAAACCACATGGGTTATTACTCTAACCACGATGGCCCAGCCTGGATTTGAAAGCAGAGCTAGTGCCTCAAATAGCCTAAGGTATTACATCTGGTTCTTCAAACTAATCTGACCCCTCTGAGACAGACAAATACTTCCTTGGGGAAGAGTGTTGCTACATTTCAAAGTCCTAATGTTAACCGCTGACTGTCAATTGAGATAAAATAAGCACTCCAGCAAGTCATAAAACACTAATTTTCCATTAGACAGCAAGAGAGAAACTGATGACAAGCAACAACAACAGAATTAGCTGTTAACAGAAACCAGATGGAATGGTAAAAACAGTTCAACTATTAACTTAATATCAAGAGAAAGAAGTAACAGTGTGTTATAGGAACCACAAAATGCCTCAGTATAGAGACCAACCAACCATCACAGTCACCATAAGGGAGCTTAAATTGATTGGTTTTGAGATTGATTCCTGTCACACTAGGCTGAGCTGGGAACTTGACGTTAAATTAGAGAAAAGGAAAAAAAGATCCCCAGACAAGAGACACATAAAAAGCTGCATCAACAGTAACTCAGCTGCCCATTAGAAGGTGCAGAAACCAGACTCTGGAAGAACATCTTAAAGACATTTCGTCCTCCTCCCAACACTATTCTGTTACCTCAGGGCCACCTTCTCTTTTGAACAGCCACATTCTATCGCTGAAGAGCTTCAGATTACCCTTTACAAAAACAAAACAAAACGGGTTCATGTATCTCCACAGTCTTTGCTAGGACCTTGTATAAAGACTGTCTAGGAATGTGTCAATTCAAGTCACCAAATTGCGACTGAAGCATTACTGGCTTTCATATTCAGAATCCAAACTGTTTACCACCTTTTAAACAACTACAGCTCAATTTCATCTGCCTCTGATACACAAAACTCCCTATGACTCAAGTTTCAAAATCATGAAATTATCTTAAAATTTGTAAAGCAAGAGCACAAATTCCCAATTACAGAGGCTAAGTATACTAAAATACACATGATAAAAGTAAGTCAGCAACACTGCCTGATAAGTGCAAAACATAGGAAGCAAGTCTTAAAAATACAAGTTTCAAGCATTATTTAAGAAATAAATTTGAATAAGATTAAAACAACAAGGGACCTTCATTTTCATAACCTTTCAGCTACATGCAGGGTAGATGCATGGGTATGTTGCTTCCAGAGATCACAAAACTACAATTTCTTTTAACAATCATCTCATTATTTCAGCAACACTGTTTAGATTTTGCATTTGAAAGTGTTACACCTCAGAGAGAACCAATAGTACCTTTTTGGGAGCTTTTTTGGGTGGAAGGTGGGGATGGTGATTTTGGTGGGTGTTTTTTTGGTGTGGACATTTTTTTGTTTGTTTGTTTTGTGCTTTGTTTTATTCTGATTTTTGGTTTTGGTTGGGTTTTGTTGGTTTGGTTTTTTGGGTTTTTTTTTTTTTTTTTTTGTTTGATGGTTTGGTTTGGTTTTCTTGTTGCTTTGGGTTTTTTTAGGTTTTTTCTTTACTGGGACTGAAATTTAAGGTTGCCATTCACAGAAGCAAGGCTGTTTGTGGTTATCACCTAGGCAATAGTTTGAAATCACAGTGCCCTTTACCACAAGGCAAAATAGATAAACAAGGGGTGAGACAAGGGGGAAGGGAGGGCAGGAAATAATCTACCTAGTCTTTCAGCTCTGAACTGCTTAACTGAAGAAATGGGAAAATCACCCCGCTGCAATGCTCATTTTCCCCAGGCCATTACGCTCTTTGGAGCACATCCTATGCCTTTAGGCACTTCTGGACAGCTTTACAGTACCCTTCTGGTGTCTGCAGATAACACTAAAATAAGAAAACTTGGAAGAAACAGCAGCAGTGGATATACTTGGTCCAGCAGTAAGACGAAAAGCTTGAGTTGAGCTCTTCTGGTTTCCTCACAGCTAGCCTCATAAAGAAAGCACTCAAATGAAAAATTCCTGCCAAGCAGGAGACAAAGTTCAGGGCAAGGGTATTTTAATTCATTTCAAGAAGTGCAGCTCCCAGTCAGACTTTACAAAACCTATGAAGTGATACTGGCAGAGACAACTGCTACCTCCTTCAATCCCATTGTAGAACTATTCTTCTGAGAAGTTAAATCACTTCAGTGAGAGTAAAAAGTGACAGGAACCTCACAGGTTTTGCTCCTAAGAAAGGCACAGGAACTTTACAACATAGGTCTTCAGAGACCTACTTTTCTTCAGCCACTCTGACTCATTAAAGCCTAGTGTCTGAGATGACTGGCAGAGGCATTGATTGCTTGGCTGCTCTTGATCATCTGGGTTTAAGCCACAGAAGGTTCCCACATACCTTATAACAGCTACCAAGCAAATACATTTAGCAGTACTAGTTAACTGGTGAGCTTGCAATCAAGATAATAAAGTAGCATCAGGAAAGCCCCCAGTCATTGCCTTTGTCTTTCATCCATGTGTAGCAGACAGATCATACAATCATAGAATCATCAAGGCTGGAAGATCATCCAGTCCAACCACCCACCCACCCACCCAGGACTATCACCGTAACCACTGAACCACATCACCCAGCACCAGACGTGTCTTCAATACCCCTAGGGATAGTGGCTCCACCACCTCCCTGGGTAATCTATTCCAATGCCTGAGCACCTTAATAGGGAAAAAAAATTTCTAATATGTGATCTGAATCTCCCCCGTCTCAGCTTTAGGCCACTTCCTCTAATCCTCTCACTGCAGGCATGGCAGAAAGGGATCAGTCTCACCTCACTACAGTGTCTTTTAAGGTAGTGACGACAGCGATGAGGCTTCCCCGAGCTTCCTCTCCTTGAGATTAAACAAACCCAGCTCCCTCAGCCATTCACCATAAGACATGTTTTCTAGACCTTTCACAAGCCTTGCTGCCCTTTACTGGACACGCTCCAGCACTTCAATATTCTTTTCAAAGTGAGTGGCTCAGAATTGAACGCAATACTCAAGGTGCAGTCTCAACAGTGCAAGTACAGGGGGACGATCGCTTCCCTAGTCCTGCTGGCCATGCTGTTCTCGATACATGCCAGGGTGTCACTGGCCTTCTTGGCCACCTGGGACCACTGCTGGCTCATACTGAGCCCGCTGTCAATCAACACCCCGAATCCTTTTCTGCAAAACAGCTCTTCTCCTCCAGCCTGCAGCATCGCAGTTTCTTTGTTACTAATAAAGAATCACGGATTCCAAGACACATTACAAAAGATTATTTTGAGGAAATACAACCGTAAGAAAGAAACACAACTTCAGCAACAAGTGAAAAGAATCTCTAAGTGAAAACAACATACCCAGATGAAGCGATGTTTAACAAAAAATAAATCCCAACATTGAAAACACATCAAGAAGAGACACGAAAGGGAAGGAAAGCAAGTCACAAAAAGACACGAAAAAACAGAAGTGGGAAAAACAGCATAATCTGAAATTCTCTCTGTTCTTTACAGATGTAAGAATGTTAAAAGAGCTAGATAGAAAAAGTTCCTTTTTTTTTTTTTTTAATGTATGTCTTGTTTTCTCAGTAACTCAGTGCAATAGCAACTTAGCAAAGTTTAACTCCGCTTTATAGGTTTGACTGAACTGTCTATTAACAGCTGCCTATTTCTACCCTTCTAACACCGTTGTGCAGCGGTCGGGTGTCCCCACTGAGGCTGACTCATTTCTATTGCAGATGACGTGACTCCCGCTCTTCCAAAATCTCTGTAGTCCTTTGATATGGCTCAGAATAAAGGATTCCATGTGGCATGCAAAGCATTAACAAACAGTATAATTTCTGTCTAACCACTCTTACCACAAAAGCTTTACCTATTTGCATTATCATACAAAAATATTAGAGATATTTTCTATTCTCCTTTTTGAAGTCAAGTGAACTAAGTTTAAAGTAATTATATGTATGACACATAATTTTAGCCTTAAGTGAATACTAGATTTTTAGATCTACCTTCACATGGATGTCTGGTCAAGAAGATATTTCTAAAATCAATAGTATCTGGTTTTGAAATCCTGAATTCTATTACCTTCTAAAAGTAGTCTGGTCACAAAGATAAGGATTGACAGAATATAGTTCAGTTAATCACCACGGAGGATCACCTCTTGCTGCTTTAGTAAAAGGGGACTGGAAAGTGAGTAATGCAACAGCAGTTTCTAGCAAAGGGGCCAGAAAATATTAAGGAAACTACATAGCTGGAATACCATCCTCCATACTGGGCAAGTTTAGCAAATCATTCACTAACAGACCAGTAAATAAATCTTATATATTGTAACTTTTATAACGAAAAGCTATTTCATAAATGAAAGAGTTTGGGATTTTTTTTCTCCCCTTCCCTTGAAAGCATCAAGAACAGCACAGACTCCTAAGATATTTTTGGATGGGGTTTTGTCAATTTCTTTAAGTAGGGTGACAGGTTCTATGTTTTCCAAGCTACCATACACTGACAGAGGGAAAGGCTATCTGAATCTGACTCACTATTAGGAGAGGGAGGTTCGGGGTGTTTTGTTGGTGTTTGTTTTTTTTTTTAATTTGTTTTGGTTTTAAATTTGGTTTAAATATAACCAGTTTTCACAGCAGAAAGACATCTGACAGTGCTGGGGTGTCACAGGGAGAAAATAAAAAACAGCCTGAAAAGCAAGGTTGATAATGAGGTGACAGAGTTTATTTCCTGTACAGCTTCCTGTTATTAGCCAAGGCAAGGTGCAGAACCACCTAAGTGTACCAGCAGTAAAATAGCAATGACATCCAGGCTGCATAAACATCAAGCAACAATCTCAATTTTACATATTCAACCCAGTGGAATATCAAGTGTTTACAATTATTAGAGAAAGGACAGAAAACAAACCAGGAAACCATTATCTTCTATAAACTCAGAAATGCCATTTTAAATACTGTGGGCATTTCCCATTCCATAGAAATCAAAAAAGAGTTAGTAAGACTGCAAAGGATACAGAAAGGGTAATGGGGTGACTGAATGAATGAGAGGTTTCCCTACAGAAACAACTAAGGAGGCTAAGGTTCTTCAACATGGGAAGAGATCTAAAAATCATAATGGTCACAAAAAAAGTAACTAGGAAACAATATCCCATCTCTCCAGTAAAAGAACATGAAACGCGCAATGAAACAAGCATTTCAGAACAAAAAAGACACTGTTTTTTGAACAATCCAGAATTAATGTTTGGATTCTCTGCTTCAGGTGGTTTTGGATGCTCAAGGTTTGGATTTCGAGAAAACTGTTGGAGAGACTAGTGGAACAGGAATCTATTGAGAACTATTAAATACAAATACAGAAGAGTCCTTGAGCTATAAATCAGTGAAGGCCGGGAAAGCTTTTTGGGGAGGCACCGTTATGTGGTTGATGATATGCCTACTTTAGATGTATTACATAATTACATGCCTGGTTTTTTCACTAGTCGCTAAGCATCTCCTGTTGCACACTGCCACAAAGTGCTGCGCTCCAATCTGGTACAGAAGTTCTTATGTTCTCAGTTCTATCTACAATCTTGACTTCATTGGCAAAGTTAGCATTCCTGTTATCATGAGCATAAGGGGCTGTTTGGGTCTTTGAGTCACTTAGCTGGAATAATCAGCACTCAGAGATATGCATTTAGTGCTGAAAGGTTCAAGAAAACATTATTTCCTACTCCTGTAGAGGAGATGATTCCCTCCAGAAACTGAATTTAGACCTTAGTAAAAAATAAGCAAAACAGAAAAACAACAATACATGACAGGAAGTGAGAAGGTGGTTAAAATTAAAAAAAAAAAAAGGAAAAAAAGAAGATGCCACTAGTGCCTCAAATACCTCTAGCACAGAGATACAGCCAGACAAAAGTACCCTAGGATGACACTATAAAGATGACAAAACAAAAACAAATTCCCCAAATCCCAAACTGCAATTGTTGCTGTCTGTTCCTTCCTGATCTCCATTTTCTCAGCGCTTTCAAGCTGTCAGCCTTCCCGATCTTCACACAAACTCCTCCAGAAGCACAGGAGAGACTGTGGCTAAAGCTCTCTGCAGAGTCCAACACAATAGGTAGTGTGACTCAGAGAGGCCTAACTGGCCTATCCATATCCAGGATTTTGTACCTCAGCCCAAGGTCATAGGCATCTGTATGCCAACACTGACAAACTGTGTTGAAATGTCCCTCTGTTAGCTTTAATCTCAGATGTTTTGTGTGCCTGCCATCATCTCACTTCAAGATTGTTCTCTAAACATTGCTGAAAGGCAAATATACAACTGGTGAGCTGCAAAGCAGGCATGCAATGTTTATCATTTATTGTACACAAAACCTTGCAAAACATGAAAATGCTACTTTACCACCAATCTATTCATTTGTTGTTACTGTAATATGAATGCACAAATAAACCAGACCAAACCGCAGCTGTGTAGCCAAGATAACACATCACTGAGCCCCTTGCCCAGAGCTGCTCAGAGAGAAACAGCACGCAGGTTGGCACATCTCTGCACTGATGTGATCACACAGTTTTTGGACTGGCCTTCTCTGTATTGACAGTCAAGTCCTGACTCTCAGTCAATCCATGGAGACATACACGGCTGCCTAATATCCCTGTCTCCACCAAATCTTACACAGGGTCACATCCACACTGGAAGCTTTGTATTTTCTGCCTGTCCTGCAGTCATTCCCAAGAGGGAGGAAACAATGACCACCACCATTTCAGTCATTTCTTCTCAGACATCAGCACATCCTGTGCCTCTTGGACAATGAGACACAGAGGTTTGGGGAGGTGTCATCAGAGGAAACAGTCTCTGTCCCTCCTCTTACTGACCCTCACTTGTCACCAGTGGCCAAGACACACCCCTGATGATGCAGTAAAATCCATCACAGTGTCATGGCTGGCAAAAGGAGATGATGACACCCCTTTACCCTCCTCCACCAAACCCAGGGGCAGAGACCTCCAGCCTGGTACACTGCCCTTCCTCAAGGAGGTGCAGAGGATCTTCCATTCCTTTCTTTAATACTAATGTAAGCATAATCTTCAGTTTGTGACACTTCTTGTTGCTGCTAAATAGGCAATATATTTATTGTATTTCTGACTCTGCCATTAGAAACCTTTATATTCCATTACAAAGAGACCCTGAGATAGGAAATAAAATGGGTAAGAAGTTTTATCAAATACGTCCCAGTCCTGCTCCCTGCCACAGTCTGAACACAGAGTATGTTTCCTCTTCTGGTTTGATTCCAGCTATTCACAGTGATCCACAGAAAAACAGAAAAGGGCAGAAATCCAATTTTTTGATTTCTTATTCATTAGCTGTTTTTCTTATGTTCAGTCCAAGCTCTCACCTTCCTGGATCAGTAAGTAATGCCTGACATGCTCTGTTCAGTCCAAATATTTTTCTTACTCTTAGCTGATGGAGAAAATCTTTGGCAACTTTTATAGGTATTTTGATCCAGAACATTTCCCAGACAGGTGAAAGTTCACCATCATCATAACAATGTCTGAACTTAAAAAAATTGTAAAAAACAGACTAAAACTCCTCTCTCCAAGACTGAGATTTTATGACAAACAGTGTCATGGTCCATCCAGGTCCCTCATGCTTCAGCTGCTTGAGGATTTGGAGGAATTCCTGAAGTCTGGGCATAAGCCCGAGAACTTTCATATGACACATCAAATATAACACAGTTATCCGGGCCCAAACTGGTTTAAGCCAGGGGGGAACATGGTTGAATCCTCTCTGTGCAAGTAAGGCTCTACTTGCTGTTTTGTGCTACAGTGATAGTATTAAATTGTATTTGATTATTAAAAAAAATCAGCTGAGTGAGTGGCATGGGGGCTGAGTAGAGACAAAATCTGAATGTGGATAGTTGAAACAGAAAAACATGGGGATGCTTTTAGATAACTTCATTTTAAACTGTCAACACATCTACTCAGTATATTAAACATGCAGGTGCAGAAATAACTCTTCCTTCCCCATACCCTAATGACTAGATAATGCAGCTCTGGACTCCAGGTGTAACTGAGTAGCAGAGCAGTAAAATAAACTTCAATGTTTAAAAAAGAAAATCTTAAAGTTTAAATCACATAATCCCAAATACGTCTCTTAATTCCACTGACTTCAATCAAGTAACTTAATGCATGGGACCTCTCAAGTCTAATAAAATCAGATAAAGAATCCTGCTAAAGAGCTTCCATGAAACAAGGATCTTATGCATTCAAAGGTCATATGTTCAGTTCTAAGAGAATATTAGACTGTCAGCTCTCTATCTCATGGCAAAATATTGAAGCATCCGCAAAATTCAAATAGACCAATTTTTGCACAGCATATAAATTTCAAGGATAATATGTAAAATCAAAAAGAGATTTCAAAGTTTTAAAGTCAACATTTCAAGTTATTTAGGACTACCAAAACTATTCATGTGCCCTGTGTCAAAAACTGATGTGGCTTTGGACAGAGGGACAACATGTGTGGGACAAAATCTTGTCACTCCCAATTATTAACAAAAGGCAAAAAAGAAATGTCACTAAATAGTATATTTACTCAGCCAGACCCACCACAATCGTGTACATTCAAATTCTATTTAGGTGATCGAGTCATCTTGGAAGACAATATACTGACAGGCAGTATATGTTTAAGCTCCACCAAAAAGCACATGGATCATTAATGTCCTCCTGGAGGATTTCACACATAGCTGACAATTTCTGCTTTCAACAGCAATGCTTATATACTAAACCCTGGATTGGACTTCAAGCTATTGTTTTGAAAAGAAAACAACTTGTCTGCCCAGCAAAGCACCGTTTTCTCCTAGCTGTGTAGCAGGGACTCTTGATCTTTGCACACTTCTAAGTTCGGGGGGTTTAGCAGCCCACTTAAATAAAGAAATGCACAAACAAATGCACGCCGCCCTCCCACGCCCCAGCCGGACCCCACAGGGGCAGGCAGGACACACACACACATGCACACACACACACACACACACTCGCACACACGCGCACACACACGGGATTCTATGAGCCGGAGTGCCACGCACGCGCACACACACTTCGACACACAAAGCAAATAACATCTGAACATTCTTGCCAAATGAGACTATGTTTTTGTGTACCTCCCTCTCACACACGCACAAACCCACACATTACACAGCAAATAATGCTCACAGAACAGAACAAAGACCCTTTGTTTTTGTTCCATAAGGTTTTACAAAATCTTCTTTGTCTGAAACTGAATTAATAGTATTGCTGGAGCCCTGATGTTCTCAACAAAGCTTGTAGAGACAGAATATAGATTTCTTTTAGAGTAATGATAACATTAGAAAATATAGGCATGCTTTTGAGAACAGAAGCCCCAGTTTGCAAGTATCTTTATTCAGCAAATTAAAAAAAGCAGGAAATATTGCAGCCATTCAAATGCAGACGCTCGGAAAAGACACAAGCTTAAGGCTTATCATACCCAGCTGTGTTTTAACAGAATCTTACGGTTACTGCCCCCCAAATAAAAGAGCTAATACCAATACAATTAAAAAGCCAGCTTAAATAAAAACAACTCAAAAAATTTCCAAAAAACAGCAAGTTGTCTCCCTGCTTTCAAACCCCAGCACTTTTTGAAGAACGTCAGCACGAATAAAGGAAACATGCTAAAAGAAAAAAAAACAGGCATCCTCACAATTAGAACTAAGCAAAGTATCCCACTAAAAGGGATCTTTGGGTATCACTCTAATGAGAAGCCTTTACAGCAGCCTCTCTTGACAGGCTGCCCTGACACATATTTATTTTGTAGCACTCAATAGCATCCCTCTGCTGACAAGACATTCTCCTACCTGAAGCTTCATTTTCCAGCATGAATGCATGTGTGTATCCTCAGTGTGGCTTTCCCTGGTTGCATGACTCCTGTTATCCAGACTAAAGAGACAGAGCTGTGTGAGCAGAGCCACTGCCTGCCCTACATTTGCCTGCAGATGAAGAGAAAGAGTTGGTGCAGTACTTGCCCGGGCTTGTTTAAGTCCCCTAAATAAAAATACTAGTGTAGCTCAAACTAGACTAACTACTTCCTCCAGCTGATTCCAGTGAAAAGAGCCTGTGATGAATAATGCATGAGAGCTCCCACGAACATGCTCCATTCCTTGCGGCAGCTGATGTCCACCTCTCCCCACTTCCTGAAAGCAATCCCTAGCAATTTTAGCGCTATGAAGCATAAAAAATTCTCCAAATGTCCAACGAACAAGGAGGAATACCCTTCCAGGTTAATTTTCTTTCCTCATTAGTCAAACCAATAGAGCTGGCGATTTTCTTTTTCTTTACAAAAATGTATGCAGCTAGAAGTCAAAGAAAGCTTGATAAGCATATAACCATATCTCTGGGACTACGCAACACTAGTAAATTCAGTTGCTTAGCAATTAATTTTTCTTATTCTTAAGCACTGGGATGCAAGAGAAGCTGTATAAAGATGAACACTGAAGACATAGAAAGAATGTGACAGACCAGAAAACAATACAGCATAAAGAAGGTGGAAAGAAAATGCTTAATGCAGTTGGCAAGTTCAGTTCACTATAGAGAAAAATATTGTTCAGGAGAACTTAGTGAGTGGATCATTACGGGGGATAAATTCACATGCTGCTTCTCATAAGCCATAAATTCTGCTATGTCAGTACAACTTTTCAAGCTACCTACAAAAATCATTTGCTTTCAGGTATCCTTCCAAAGAGGAACAAACACAGGACTAATTTGCAAGTACTTTATTTACAAGTGCAATTACTGCAATAGGCAAATGTCAATACATGTCACTTGTGGCTTCAGGTCTATTTCTCAGAATTGTTTAGCTTTGTTTTCATTGTTAGATACACATCAAGTTATTTGGCATCTCTGTATCTTTTACCTGCTGCAATCCAAGTGACACTGCCATCCAAACACAACTGACAAGGCTCCCAAAAGCCATTAGTTTCCTATAAAGAAAATGTGGCTTGTTGCTCTCATCTCCCGATAAACAAGAGTTAGGAAATAGCCTCAAATTGTGCCACAGGAGGGTTAGATTGGCTGTTAGGAAAAAAATCTTCCCCAAAAGAGTTGTCAAGTGTTTGAGCAGTCTGCCCGGGGAAGTGACTGAGTTACCATCCCCAGAGGTATTTTAAAGGTGTAGATGTGTCACTTAGGGCCATGGTTCAGTGGTAGACTTGACAGTGCTAAGTGAATAGCTATGATACTCAATGATACTAAGGTCTTTTCCAACCTAAATGATTCTATGATTTACAGTGAGAGAGTTCATACAGCTTCTTAAATCCTGAACTGTGGCTCTTCAGTTTGAGCATAACTTAACTCTCTAGACATATTTGAGATCACATTTCTCAAGTCACATCAAAACTCGAGACAGTTCCTGCTTTCTATCTCTGATTCACACAGAAGATGAGAGACAAAAGGTGAAGACAATGGAGAGAGACCAACGAGAAAGGGATATTCAACATATTAGCATATCTGATGCTTAGTTATGACTTGTTGCTGCTTTGGAAGGATTTCTCATTCACCTCTGCTAAAGCGTGATTCTCCTGCAAGGATCAAAGCTAACCTTAGGAATCTCCAGATGAAATTATCCAGACAATTCCATTTATTGTCACGCTTTCCCTGTAATATCCTCTGACCTCAGGAATGTGATACACACAACACAAAGCAGACGAGAGGATTTCCTTTCCCGTCAACAGCACTTCTTTTCCAGGCCAAGTCCATCTTTTCACCCTCATCAGTTCCTTGCCATATCCACTTTTAAACAGAGATTTTCAGATAACTGTACCCCACTCCAAATTTGGTTTTACCACAAAGTTACATGGAACAAACCTGGTGGCAAGGATCACTCTGTACATACTTTGTTTCTCATATTCTCTCTCTCACTCAAGGTCAAGGACAACACCCTGAGCTAGACAGACCTCTGGTCTCATCCAGCACAGCTGGTCCCATATCTTGTGTGCTCTGAGGAACTTACTGTTTTTCTCTCTGCCCACCTCCCACTGGATACTCTCTTAAAAAAATTCCAATGCAAAATCAAATCCACACAAGCATTATCAGATCCATAACAAAGGCTATGGAAACACTTCACTTATCAATACCCTATGAATAAACCTCAAGGAGGTGAAGGTTCTTAACATTTAAAAATTTGGGCCTTCATACCTTCCTTCAGGCTCCTCCATCATGATTTTAGAAGTAGGAACCAAGAAGCTTCCAGAAAATTAGCAGGGCTGCCCACAGTGAAAAGGTAAGGGCTCTGCATAAATCCAGCCTTGTACACCATGAACTCCAAGGTGGGCAATGAGGCTGAACATGACAGATACAGGAGAACTACTTTACAAAGAGAGCTTCTCTCTCAGCAAAGGAAGCCAAAAGGACTACAACCTTGTTAGAGGAAGCATACTCACAGGGCATAGAGATAGGACATAGCAGATTAGACATCTGAAATTAAGAGTACAACACACACCAGTTTATTTCAGAAAACCTAGGGAATAGTAAATAATAAGCTTCATGATTAGCTCTATTAGTGGCAAAATTCATCTCGGCATTTTCATACCAGATGAGCTTTGGTTAAAGAGCAGAATAGTCCTCCCTCAGTGTCACTCTTGCCAGCTCTTGCACACCCTGAGAGTGATACCTTTTTGTTCATACAGGACTATTGCAAACAAGCACTTTGCAAACAAAATTTCTGCCTTAGCTCAACCTGGGCTGCCATGGATTCACTCCCCAGATATTTTGTTTTATATCTGGAAGACACTGTTGAATTCTGAGATTTTTTTTTTCCAGAGGCTCTAACTCTGAGGCTAGAGATGAATTGCTGGAGGGGAAAACCATGCCATACACACACATTTCTAAGGCTTTATATACAGGAAAGTATGCTATCTAAGTTCAGTTAAAAATTTCACATAGCCCTTTGGATATTTACCCTCTCCCTCTTAGTACTTCAGGAGGTTGAGTCAAAGGTTATGATGGTTGGTTTCTAAATTCAGTAGGTGTATTACTACCATTACAAAGAATTATGCAAACACAGCAAGCTGGAAGAGAAATCCAGTTTAATTACATTCTGCACCAGTGTTATGCCAGTGAACTCTCGGCAGAACTACATGTGCACGTGGTACTACCCCCGTGATGCCAGGTGTTATGAGTAAGTTTCTGCGAGAAGCAAACCAGAACACAAACAGATGAGCATGACAATAATGAAACACAATTTATTATTTCAGACCATTCTATTGCATGTTCAACTTATAACAAGATAGAATGAAAGCCTATCTGCCTTCTAACAAGGGTGCTTCATTGGGATTTAACTAAAAAACCCAGTGTTTTCCTAACTCTTCAAAGAATAATGAGCTCAATTGCATTTTGAATCCATCTGTTAATTTGAAATCATGGGATTTGCAATAAAAAACTGCATGTCCATTTAAAAACACCTATTCATATACAGATCATCCAATTTCTAGGTATCATAGCATCAGAAAAAAACCCAATCACACTGGCAACATGGATATATTGAAAATCTAAAGCCACGTGGCAAACAACTCTGAAGTGACTTGGCTTCACAGATTTTTTAAAGTGACATGTGGTATTTCATTATTTCAGAGTTAACATACTCTTGAGTCTTGCATTCCCCAAAAAAAGTGATTTGCTGTTTGTTTCCCCCCCCCCCAATATTGAGTATTTGATTATTTAATCAAATACTGCAGTTTAACCGTGTTAAGTCTTATGTCTGTGAAGCTAAAAGGAGCCATTTAAAAATTAAAGGTGTTCAACTGAACAGTTTTATATTTCATTTAAAATGAGCAGCATTTTGTAGCATTCTTCTGCATACCTGTACAATCATGTTGCCACTGTGAAAGGAAGAGGTGCAGAAGAGGGTTCACCACAGCAAGAGCAGTACTTAGCAGAATCATCTTTCATTCATGTGCACTTACTACGTGAAACTTGAAATAACGTGTGTGGAGTCAACTCACAGACACATCATTTCATTACATGCTTATTCTAGAGGCCAAGTTAAATCATTTTGGTTAAGTATTTAGCTACTGGCTGGCCAGCTCATTTTATAGTCAAATTTTGTACAGTCTATTTAGTTTCTCCCATTTTTAAATAACTGCAATCTCCTGGGGAAATTCTCTAGTAGACCATCTGCTCGTTTCCTACAAATCCTCCTTTCAGACCTTACGCAAATTTCTGAGCTGCCAATCAGAACTTCTTTGATGGCTGGGTGAACAAAACCCCAACTATTCTGAACTAAAACCTGCAGTATAAAAAGATTAGTTATCCCCCAATCAGTAAAATAACGACAGCAAAGCGGGACATTTTTCTGCAGCACATCTCAAGCACCAGATACACTCTGTGAGGGATGAGCCCTTATGGTCCTTCCCTGGCCACAGGACGGTCACAAGTTAGGGACAACTTACCTCACATTTTTTGCTGGTTATTCTCTCTCAAGTTTCTGCGTGTTCAAGCATCTTGTTTGTGACCATCTCAGCTGGTACTGCTTGGGAACAGCTGATGGGCATTTCCCAGGTCTAAGCCCCAAGGAGGGTTGAGAGAAGGAAGAACCAATTTCAGTAGAACCAATTGGAAGAGTGTAATGAGGAAAGATGGTATAAGGAGATGTCAAATACCAAGCAGTGTTTCCTGTCTGACAATTCACATAATCATGCTTGTGCAAGCGCTGCACTGTTCTTCTCTGGCTTGTGAAACACTGCAGGCTGTGCAGATCCAATGACACAATAGAGTTTTCCCAAACAAACAAGGCTGGAGGGAGTTTCAGCAATCAGGAATACACTGAATGAGCTAACAGACTTTCATCCAGCACATGTTTCTCTAAGCCTATGTGAATTTCACGGTGGAAAAAAGAAGCAAAGATTTCATATCTATTTTTAATTAAATTAGCACCAGTATCCAAACCATGTTCCTAGTGTTAACAAATACCACATAACCCATGCTTCTACAGAATAGGCAGAAAGCAGTACCTGTGAGTAGGAGCTGACAAGGTGACGCCTGTGTCTAATTCAAACAGTCAGTTCATCAGACTGCAAAGCAATAAAAAGGTGCTTACCCGAGTCACTAATGCACCTATAAAACAAGAGTAGGGTATAACAATACAGCCTGAGCAATTTTTCCAAAGAGCATTAAAAGACTGATTGCAGAAAAAAAATCTCAAACAAAACTCACCAATAAATCAAATCCACAAAAGCCAAGTCAGACTATTGAAAATTGGGTGATTGAACGTGAAATTAAATGGCCAAGCAACTAAGGGGCAAACAGAGCTTTGCAATGTTTTCATTTCCCCTCATATCCACATTTTTGGCTCTTTCTTTTGATTTTTGGCCTCAAAAATTAGAGCTGAGTTCAGAATGGTGGATTGCACACAAGTTCTACCCAAAGAAAACTGCAAAGGCAAGAACTAGTTCAAGCACTTTCATAAACATTTGAGAAATCTAAGAGAAAAAAAGCAAAAAACAGAACTTGATTATAAAGAGGAACTGTAGGAGCTTCCTCAGCAGTTTCTCCAAAAAAACCCAAACAAACCCCCAAACAACCAAAAAATCAAACAAAGAAAAAACCCCCAACCCTCTCAAAAAACAACCCATCAGATTCAAAGCTCACGACAGCTAAAATCCACCTAAATATTGTGCAAGAAGAATTCACCAGAAGGGATGCAACAAGCATAGGGTCAAGAAGGTGCATTAAACACACCCAAAAGTTCTGGTTATAAACCAGAACCTCATATTTAGTTATTTCTGTCCTAACGACTGCACTGAAAAAAGAGCAGGGCTATAAAAATGAGTTGATCTCATCTGCCTTCCTTCACTACACAATCCAGAGATTTGGGTACGCCTCAGCTGGGTTTGCTACAGGTAGCTAGAGAGAAGTCAGTGTTAAAGAAGGACTTTAACAATCTACTTGTGTTCCAGTTGGGTACCTCCACATCATTCCTGTGAACAGATGGCATGAGAGCAGCACCAGAGCCTGCCACCAGGTTGCCAGTGGTGGATGTGCGAGCAGTGAGACCACACAGGACATCTTCACCAAGAGGATAAACTATGAGAGTACATCTCAGAGGGGGCCAGAGAAAGATACCTTGGTTTTACTGAATGAAGTGACAGGGGAGAACACTTTTAAAAGTAGTTCCTTTAAATGAGTAGCTGTAGTATCAGCAGTAGAGAGCAGTCAAAGAGAAGCCTTTCAGGAATTGCTGTGGTAATTATTATTTATCCGCTAGATACTTTACAGGCGGGCTTGTGTTGCAAAGGTCTGACAAACTAACCAAGCTGCTAAAACATTTAGACCCAGATATCAGAACTCCTGAAAGCAAGTATTTGGATCTGGAGATGATGTCTAGCACAGTCTACACATACTCCCAATCTCTCCTGTGGACAGTGTGGCAATTCGGAGGCAGAGCAGCAGGGCTGGGCAGAGGCTAAAACTAGGAACACTTTCAGGAGATAAGCAGCTGCCACCAGTCATACTCAGCATGAGTTTGGGTGGAGACTGGGAGGAGTTCAAAATGCTCATAAATCTAGGAACAACAGCAATGGTCTCTGTTTTATCTACATTCAAAAAGAAACAGGGGTTTATAGATGATAGGGGAGGAAAAATAACAAAATGAAACAGCATGAAGTGAACACAATACAGCTGGAATCAAAGCTCTGAGGGGACAACACAGCTCAACCTCACAGGTTGTCTCTTTCTCTGTGGCTGCATTCATGGAAAAGGCCGAGCTTCCCATGGAAAGTGCAAGCTCCTATACTTCAGTCAGTTCATTCTCGTAACTGTTAAAACCCATCTTTCAGAACAGCATTATTTATTCAGGCTCCAAAACACACAGAGCAAACACCAATGAAAGCCCTCATACCTGGGTGCGTTACCCACTCCTGACATTCTCCCTACTAACTCTTGCAGAAGAAACATCCCTCACAGCAGCCATGCTCTGGATGCAACTGGGAGAAAGTGGTGTCTTGCTGCAATCATGCTCACCCCATCTGCTGGGTGGGGCTTTTTTGCCAGTCTATTGTGTCCTGTTAACATTCCTCTTGTAGTCTGTTTTAGCTCACTAAAACTCCCACCTTTACTCTGTCTGATACAGTAGAGTGTTTCCTTTTACTTCTTTCCCCAAATGTTTTCATCTAAAAATGGAACAAATGAGATCGATATAAAACATGTTCCATGGTGAAGATCTGACTCCTGACAGATCTGATGTTGGCCTTGTCAACAGAGAATCAAAAGACGACATTATTGCTGGTTTCACAAGATCAGTGCTAAGCCAGGCATTAGTCAATATTTTCAATAATGATCTGGAAATTAATTTAAAAAAAACAACTTAAAGTCTCTGTCAGTTACATTTATGGTGACACAAAGCTTAGCAGGCTGACACGGCTTTCAGACATTTCACAGGTACTGAGCATCTGAAATTGACTTGGGAGGTGGAAAAAAAAATATAACAGTACTAAAACTGCTTTATTTTCACCCAAATGACACGGGTTGTAACTGTAAGTTACACAGGTTTCAGCTTATAAAGCAGGAGTACAGTAAAGGATTAGATTTAGAAAGCTGCAGTGAGAGGTGAGAACCTGAATGGGGTTCGAGGACAGGATCAATGCCATTCACCCCTGCATTACAGCAAGCAGAGTTTTCAGTTTTCCGCCTGAACTGTCAAGGTAGTGTTGGAGAACTAAGGAAGGACAACAGCTGGAAAGCCACCCAGATCCTACCAGTAAGAGCAGCAGAGCTTGCCTTGTAGTTAAGACATTTGCACCTCCAGTGTTCCAACCTTTCCTTTCAAATAGGAGGAGAGAGGCCTGGAAAGGATATCTTTCCATGCCTCATTTTCCCCTGCCCTATTTTCAAGGCTGAAGGAAACGCTGTATTGGGAAAGATTCCAGAATTTTATCTGTAAGTGTATTTGAAAAGTGAATGACCTTACTTGTTTGTAACACAGTGACAGGTCCAAAAGCACAACTGAAGAGCCCATTTCAGTTAATGGAGAGTCACCAGCAACTAGCAGCTCAAGCCAATTAAAAAAAAAAAAATCAAAATTTAAACCCACAAAAAACAAAGATGCATGTGGTTTTCCAGGCACTGTGATGGTGGTCGGTATGGAAACAAACTATCAAGTAAGACAGAAGCTTTACCCTCCCAAATCGCATGAGTTATAGGTTCAACAGACATGCAACATAACACAGGTCATTATGAGTCAGATATGGCCTTCCCTGCTGGCCTTCTGCATCACAAACTTCAAAGGAGTCATTAAAATTAAGCAAGCCATTTTCACACAGATTGATAGGAAAGGGTTTTGGGGGTGGGAGGTGCTACCTTTTTAACTGCTGACTTTGGAATCAGGACAATTTGCCCTTTATTACCAGTGTCTAGTAGTACTTTAATATATATATGTATTTTAGATAGGTACGTTCTGCTTTGCGTATTAAAACCATACAAAATAGCTGCTTTTTCTTAAACTTTAATCTGTACTCCAACATTCCTGTCCTGCTTCTGTATTAACTGCATCATTGTACAGTGATACAGATTTTTTTGCTTGGCAATTTGAAGCAATTATAAGCCCAACAGTCAAGGTTTTCAAATTAATCACAGAAAAGAAGCAGCTCAGTTCTACTCCCAGTTGTAAGGGGAGAGAGTATCTTACATGAGACTAAGCATAAATTAACACTGGCAATATCAGTGGCCCGAATTTGCTGATGTTTCCATTAAGCACCCTAGTGCTTCCCTTTCTACTGCTTAACTTAAAATAGCTAGTTCACAGGTACTCAGTAGCTGCGCTTCCCTTTTCCCAAATATCCCAGCCTTGGTGTCTGAAAACAGAAACATCCTGTTTAGAGGTCACTTCCAAATTTCTGCCTGCGGATGTTTCAGTAACTCCAGTCTCTGGAGTACCTGATGCTTGTCAGCAGCCAAAGAGGAAGTCAAACTCTCGTATTCCATGCAAAATGAAGCTGCTTAACTGCTGTTACATTAACCAGCTCAGAGACATTAAGATGCAAAAATTAGCAAATGTTTCACTTCATTGCACACAAGCCTGCCTTGCAATCTTTACCCAAATAATGTGCTTTCAGTCATCTGAGTAACAGTAAACACACTTAAAGAGGACTGCAAGGGAAAAAAAGCCCAAAGAACTCTTTCCTATTCTTTGGGATCAATCAAACATTTTCACTGTTTTTATGCATAAGAACTGAAGCAAAAAAGTACGACACAAGCCACTTGCTGAGGCAAATGCCCATTGTTTCAACCTCAGCAATCCAGAAATCACCTCCTCTTGCATTTACTGCTTGGCAATAGTTGCTAGAAACAGGTAGGCAGAAAATAGCCAGGAAAAACTTTACAACCGATGTTCATGCATCTAGGCAGAGCTGACAAACATTTCCTGTTCTGCAATTTTCCATTCAGGAAAAGCTACCAACAAGCGGTCTAAGGCTGTTCCTTGACCACTTTACAGGAAAAATAAGTCAATTGATTAGTTGATCTTTAAAAAAGCCCAGAGCAGCCTCTACAACTTTAAGCCATCTTTTTTAGGCTCCACTCTCTAAATCCTAGGAAATGGACAATCTCATCCTTCTTTTAACAATTTGATGCCAATCCACAATTCTGATCAACATATGGTAGTAGGATTTAAAATACAATATAGGTAAAGAATAAAAAAAAAGAATTGTAGATTTGTATGTTTAATGGGCTGTATGGTAAAGTCAGGCATCAACATACACTGCACAGGTGACAGGACACAATCTCTCTAGGAAGATATATATCCCCCTAGGGCTGCAGAGGACTTAAGAGACATTCCCTGCTTGTATCTACCCTGTAACGACAGTATTGAACTATGGAACTACAACTTTTCATTTACATACAACCACTCCCCAAACACAAGAACACATAGAGATCTCGGATCTAGCAAACAATTTTTTCTCTTTTTAAGAGAGGTTAACATGCCACACACAGGGAAGCACAAATCCAGCACAGGAGATGCTTGACAATAACTCAAATTTGGTATCAGCCTCTGAGATGAATCCTGGTGCTGCCTGAAAAGCTATCTGAAATAGCATGAAAGTAAGAATGGACAGCATGGGATGCCATTGTTCTAACTCATTTATTGTCCTCCTCATGACAAGTACAGAAGAAAATCCTTGTTCAAAGAACAACTTGTCTTCTGCACATATTTGCATGGGCAATATTTCAGTCTTTTAATTTCCATTTTTGACTGCTCGACAAACTAATTAACTAATTAAATGGCTAATACAAAACTCCTCTAGCAGAAGAAAGATGATCTACTTTGTTGCAAAAAATTTCCATGATTAATGTAAGTTCAAGAAATAAAGTCCATGCCTATCACTGTACATGCTTCTACCACCCACCCCCCCTCCTTTCTTCACCAGTCTCATGAATCAGGTCTGCTTTAATCACACTTAGAGAATTACAGCCAACTAATCAACACCCTCAGAAACCATGACCTCAGGTGTACTGGGGTGTGACTAACAATTATTCCAGGTTCTCACTTCCCTGTACCCTCAAGCCTCCTACATCTGTTGCTGAAATGGCTGCTAGACTGTCCTTGCTGGTTGAGGTCACCTCTCTTTTGATGCACTGTCATGGATATGCATCATTCATAACTGAGCCCACAACAACTACCAGTTCACCACTGTCGCTGTGAGACTATACATTTAAAAGTGCACCTGAACTAAGAATGGCATCTCGAGGATTTCTTCAACCTCACCTGTTCTGCAGGTTTCTTATCTACTAATGTCCCCCAGGGCTCTCTGTATCTTTATCTGTCAATCTCAATCCCATTACACATACTAGTTAATGTGAAGAACTGGAACAACAGTGCAGACAAAGAAAATGAAGCATGAAGCAGTTAAGGCAGTGACTGCCAGCACATGAGCTGGAGAGGCAGAGCTGGAAGATGTTGAGTGGTGCACACACACAGTGGGGTGCTGGTGTCAGAGAAGACCAGGACTCCCAGAAGAGGGTCCCACTCAGTGTCAGGTTGCTGCAAATTACTGCGTTAGCAGTAATGGGATAATCTCAGCTTGCAGGGAGACATCACATGACTCCTCACTCCAGATTCCTACTGGTGGTCTTAACCTCTAGGTTGGGAAAGAAATTTGGTACATCCTGAAGTGGGAGACAGTCTCTTGGACAGATTAAGCATGTATGTGTGGGTGAGAGTATTTAATTATGTGGTTATGTACTGTTGCCTCACTTTCTGGGCATACCCAAGGTTGTCCAAGAAACTTGGGATGAAGCGTAAACACAGTACTGTTACAAACAATCCTATGTGAATATAGTAACAATGACTGAAATTAGATGACACGCCACATAAACCTGTTTTCCTTTGTGGAAACATCAAAATGTCTGTTAAAGCCATGCATATCTTGCACAGACAATCCTGCATGAAGACAGTTACTAGTAATATATAAGCCTAGAACATGACCTCTGCAGTAAAAGTTAAACCTGCAATCAGAAGAATAAATTAATTGAAAGACTAATAAAAAACACATGGCTCTGATACTCTCCTCCCCTTTGGCAAGATCTTTGTTTGCAGTAAAAATGTGATATGGAGAGGTTACAAAACCACAACAGAATCACAGCAAAACACAGCTCTTGGTCCTATGCTTTGTAGACTACATGACAAACTCTCCAATGTTACAGGATACTACCTTAAAGGAAAAACACTGGGCGCAAACAATGCTAAAGACTCATTAAATAAGGAACAGAACATATATGCTTCCCCGCCCCTTTTTTTTCCTTGAAAAATGAGCTTGAAGGTGAAAGCAAAAGGAAAATATGTCTTTGCAGGGAGACATGTCTGTGAAGATATTGTAGATCTCTAAGGTTTCATCTTCTGTTCGAAGCACATGATTAAAGAACAGGTAACAACTGCAAATGCCTACTTATAAGTTAATTCAAGAACATCAAGCAGCAAGTAATTTAGAGCGTACTTTAAAAGTAAAAATGGAGCCAAAAATTCCTTAAAACCCCCCAGAGGTTGAGATATTATGTACAGTACACTTAAACTAAGTGAACACAATCAGACACCAGCTCCGGACGACAAAAGAGTGAATTTGATTCGAGAGTTACGAAAAAAAATCTAACTTTTTAGTTAAAAGGGCCATAAATACTTCTATGTCTTTGAAACCTACAGTAGTGATTTTCCAAAGTGTAAGTAGTTAAGAGTAGAAAGTACAATTATCCTTCAAGGCAATAAGGCACACAGGAAATGTATGACTCCAAATCAAATGACTCTGATATAGACCTGAGTAGGTTACACAAAAAATTTAGATGTACATCCCAGTTTATTACTTTAGGGTGTCTGAAAAACCTAAGCATAAGATGCAAGCTTATTACTGAAAATGTTCTAACGTTAAAAATACATAAAAAATTGTTTCCACACTCATAGAATCTGAACATATGAATATCTGGTACTAAATACACCCACTTTCAGTTATGCTGACAGATGCATAATTGTGTATGCAAAGCAGTTAGTGACATGGTCCCACACTCTTGCCTCCAGGAGCACCACATCCTTAAAGAACGCGCTGAAAACACACAGCGTGCACTTAGCACAGAGGTGAAGTCAAATGCTGCAGACTTAAGGACAATCCTCTCCCTCACACAAACTGCCACCTGTAATTAAGGTCCATAACTAATCGGATGCAGTCTACATTCAAGTAAATGAAAAAATTATAAAAGGGCCACTTTTATTCATTTTCATCCACATCAAAGTAGCACTTATTTTTAGGAAGAGGAAATTAGGTTGTAAATAAACCTTCAAATATAGGTGATTCTTTGTCTCTGAAGATGTCAAAATTCAGTTCTTAACTCCTAAAAAATGAATTTCTGAATTTCAGCCACTGACCTTGTGCAAAACACATACGGGCTCGCTCAGTAATAAAAGTGTACTTTGACTTGTGGCTGTCATGAAAAAAAAATCTCCATAAGAAATTTCCTAAAACAAGAGCTATGCCGGCTGCCAAAGAGAAACATGTTTAACAGCAGATAAGAGATGATCACTTCTGGGACCAAGAGAAGCTGAATGAATCCGAAAGGTGGATTTTATTTCTAGCTGCGAGGACTATTGACTCAGACGGCTGTACTCCTAAGAGCTTAGATTTCAGCAGAGCAGGGAGGAGCAATTTCTAAAGAATAACTTGACTCCAGCCCCATCAAGTAGAATTACCCAAGTTCAAGGTGCAAACCTAAGCCCATATATAACTTCACATAGGTTTTACCTTTAAACCACTGGGATGCAGGGTTTAAGGGGGAATCAGCAACTTAAACATAGACAAAGTTTTTCAGTCCCCTGAGGTTCAACTGGATTAAGGGCACCAGACCACAGCATGCGTCCCTGGCAGAACTGTTAGTCCTTGTTCTTCACTCAAAAAAACCAAACCCAAAACACTCACCCTAAAAAACAACTCAAACCCCAACATACTTTATTTCACCAAAAAACACATCTGTTTGAAAAGGCAAATCAACAAAGTCATTCATTATGCATCAATGCATGAGGCAAAACATCCTATAGGAGGGGAAACCCCTGTACTTCTGGGGTGTTTTACTTACAGAAATTACATTCAATAAACACAGAACTTTAAAAATCAGTTTGCAGAAACCTGACAGCATCACTTTAAAGAAACAGTAGAGCCACTGGATGATGAAAATCAAGTCTTGACTGATGTCTTTGTGGAGCTGTGGTGATTTCAGTGGCACCCTACACCAACACAGATATTTATATGCACATACAGCTCAGTGTGGGATCATGACTGACACACACTTCTCACTGGAAAGCAAACAAACAAGCATTCTTTTGCCAGGAAATTAAAAATATAAACTCTAAACTCATGAGTACAAATCCAGGGCTCCCTTTACAGAAAGCTGTTGCACATTAACATACACCAGAAACATTAACAGATCCACAAAACACCACCATCAAAACATACTTGTCTCTCACATAATTAAACAGCATCAGCACTTCTTTTAGAAAATCATATTTTTCAAAGAAGGACTCTAGGCTTGTTCAAGTGAACTGATAATGAAAGTCAGACAGCGATTGTGTTAATATCAGAGAGGTGGTTTAAAAATTCAGGTTAATGCAACAGCCACAGATCATAATAATTAACTCTAAGTTTCTGGTCTTGAGACATCAAAACAAGGAGTTCACATGCAATAAAGAAAGTCAAAACAGAGACTGTATATAAATGATTGATTATAAGCAAACAGCAAAACATTAAACTTCCAAAGTTTCTTCGCTGAAGAATCAGTACCTAAAACTCTCCTGTTATATCAACTGCTGTTAGTTTTTACAATGTTTACTAAATTTTTAAAAGTTTTCTCCTCTTTTCCCTCAAAACCCTTTCAGAAACTACCTCCCACAGTTTGTCTTTTGTAATTCATCTCCACTCAGAAGCCATCTGCTCCTTTCCTCACACGCACATATTGTACACACTCCAAAACAAACACAATGTAGAATCAAATGGCGTGATCTTTCTTGTTAGGACTGCTCAAGCAGGAGCAGCTCCCTCCCATCCTGTCCCCTCCCTCCCATTTCCTGCCTCCTCTCTTCCTCCTTCACTGGGGCTTGCTGGGAAGCAGTATGCACTAGCTAGGGCTCAAAAGGACCAGCTCCTCACCCTGCACTCAAGCAGAGTAAGAGCAGGATGGATTCAAGAGAGTCACAACATTTTGCAAGTTCATCATAACTGAGATCTAGCAATGCCCACCTTCAGGAGAATGACCTCCCTGCTCTTCACATACCCCATGCCCACCATGTTCTGCAGCAGAGTTTTGGGCCAGCTCAGCAGAACTGCCTCCTAACTGGGACTCTGGCAACTCAACATCTCAAATGATCTAATCACAAACACTTCCACCTGCTCAGCTTTTATCCATATACGTGAAGTCCTCGACAAGGCTAGTTAGCAGTGTTAGCCCTCCTTAACAGATGGGAGGAAGGATAGCACAGGAATCCAAGGGATTTGTCCAATACCATCTAGCAGGGCAGGAATAGAAAAACAAATCCCACATTACAGACCATTTGTTTAATTCAGGCCTGGCTGCGCTCTGTGTGCTTCTTGAGTTTTCCAGGTACCATACTGAAGAGGAAGTTAGTATTGCTCTTGCCAGGAACACATGGGAGAAAAAAAAAAAGCCCTTAAACTGGCAAGCGACAGAACAGTGGCAACTGCCCATGGGGAGAAGGCAGACAAGGGCAGAAGGACCACCTCAGGCACTCACACCACTGTCAGATGCCAAGATGTTTATAGGATTAAAGAAATAGGCAATGCCCTGAGAGAGGACATTCACAGGGACACCCAACAACAACTGCAAAATGCTGTGCCCAGGAAGGGTTTGATGCAAGCGACAACTGAACTATCTTGACAAGCACCAGAATGACTGTCCTAATAAAAAAAAAGGAGAGATTATAAGAAGGGTGGTGTTCAAGTGTATACAAACATTCCCTATATAAAAAGAGGCATTTGATGTAAAGCAGGCTTTTTTTAAGCCATTTTCCTATATATTTAGTGCTCCTCACTAGACTGTTTACCTGCTAAAGGTAATGAGTGCTCAGGCACTTGCTCCTACACAGATGTGCACTAAAATGTCTGGTCCAGCATATAAATCAGTCATGGAAATACCACATTCTCAGCACAGGGATACAATTTGGAACGATGTTACAACCCTCTCAGTCATCTGGCATATTCTCAAAGGAGGAGGACATCTTCCTGCCTGCTCCCAGACTGCAGAAAAGGAAGCACTTTCACTGCAGCTCTTCCAAGGTGCTTCAGTCACAGGTCATCTGCTCTGTCAAAACATTGCCTCATTGCTACGTTTTAGGAAGTGGAAAGTGTGACAACTTTTTCTGAGGAACACTTTATGACCCACTGAAAAACAAGCTAAGTAAAAGCCAAGGTCTGAATTGTCAGGAAAGAACATGGCAATTCCCACTCTGAGCCTAGGTCTGTAAGCCCTACGGTAGGAGACACATTCTGGTTCTCACAGAAGAGTTAAAGGATATTCAGACAAAAATTCTTCCAGTTAGCCAGTTTTTGTACAAATTAAGTTTAATAAAGGAAAAATGCCAGGCCCAATGTTAATATATGACATAACTACACATGAACACACAAATTGTAGTAAAAAAAAAAAAGGGGGTGAAATTCTCAAAGAATTTGCAGCCTGGCTGCTTAATGAATTATTTGGTTCAATGGGAAAGCAAAACTAAGCACATACACTGAGAGTCTTACAAATGCCTGATTATTTGGACTGAGTTCAGCCACTCAGAGACCTCATTCACAGATCAAAGTCCAAAAAATGAATGGAAAAGATCACAGGGTGCTTCTGTACCTTAAAAAAAAAAAAAAAAACACCTCTAAAAAATGGCACTCTGGATTCAACAACATAAAGCACACACCTTTACCTTAAGGTACTGATCTATGATGATAAACTCTTGCAAAAGCATCTATTGCCTTTTTTTTTTTTTTTCCAAGTAAGTCCTGCTTTTCCAGTAAGACATGGCTTATTTGAATCAATAGACCACAGTGCCTTTCCTGTTACAGGAGGCAACAGATCATTAAGAAAGCAACAGAAATTTACAAAGATGCATCAACATGTACTTCTCTCACCATAACTTCACCAAACAAATTAGGTAGTATCTTCAAGACGACAGCTTTGAGAAGCACCTGGATATGTCAGAGATGACCACTGCATCTCTGCTGAGCACACAGCAGCCAGTAATACTAGACAGCACTTAGAAGACAAGAGAAGTGAACAGAAGGGAGTTTCATGGAATTGGCAAATTTAGATCTATTAGAACATTAATCCGGTTTTGTGATAAATGCTGTGTCATCTTTAATGACAACAAGTATTGATTCCCAGGTTCAGGACACTGAGAAGAGTACTGCGCACAAAAATGACTGGCACCAAGATTTCACGATCTCTCATTCAAACACTGCTCCCACCTGTCTCTGACCCACTTAGGAAATCTGCAGAGATCACAGCACAGGAGGCCACGGTTGATACACATTTTCAGAAGGGCAATGAAAAGCTATTGCTCAGGGAGTTTCACTTACTGCAGTAAAGTTTACTAATAATGCGTGGTAGACATCAGTCCACTTCAGTGAGCAAGGCATAAAGCCCTCAAAAAGACAATGCTATAGCAAAACAAACCCAGAACAACACCTCAACCACATGTCAGCATTAGGTCCTCATTTCCCATCCAAATCCTGAGAGCTGTTAGCTTTTGCATACTTTACGAAACATTGCTGCCCCCATATTACCCACTAAACAGGGGCAAGGGAGGCTGTAGCTTCTCACAAACAGAGTGACTCCCTTAAATCAGGTAAGTATGAAGCTATTTCTAGTGAAGGATAAGTAAGAAGCTAATGATGGTTATTAATAGCCCTTAAATCTATCAGTTCATCTGAGTTAAATGCAGGAATAATAATCCCTTTACAACTTTCCTCATTTTAACTGGGGAAATGGACAAAGTTTTGTGAAATACTGCTGTTCACCTTGGATTTCAACTACTTTAAATCTTGAAAATAACACTAACCTAAATCAGAATCTACTAGGCTCTGTTACGTATACATATCACTGAGGTCCTAGAGCAGAAATGGTAGCCAGGAGCTTTTCCTCTTAACACTTCTTCAAATTCCATAGGATTTTTGCCACAGACTTCCACAGATACTGAGGCTACATGTTAATCTGCCATGAGACATGCTTAGGTACCTTATATCACCCAATTTGAGAAACTGAATTGCAATAATAAAGGTGGTAAGGATTTCGTGCTGTTTCTTCACTATTAATCACCAATCCCTAGTCCAGAAAACTTGCTCTTGTAGCAAGGAAAACACTTAATAAAACAAGCTTTACCCTGAAATACAAGAGCTACATCTTAATCAGAAACATGGAAGAGAAGAAATCCTAAGAGACATGTACTGTTCAGATTGAGAATTTTTCCTCTGCACCTTTACCACAAATGTGGATAATTAAACATGTCCATAATCACAAAAGATAACAGAGCAGAATATAAAGCATGTGCTGAGGAGTAGGAAAAACACTGATTTTTCAGAGATTGATGGAAGTTCTCTCTCTAGGCACATTGGTCCTTCATTTTCTGCTGTTCTGCTTCTTGAGTTTTTCCTCTGAATGACTTACTACAATGCAGGATGCAAGTACAGAGAAGCCAAAGGTCTAATTTGAAATAGTAAGAATGAAAGCAAGACAGAATTTCATCTGCTAGATGACACTACCTTTACTCACCTTGGCTTTAGTCAGAACTTGTTAAACAGGGGAGATACGTACATGAGTCTGCCTGACCTACAAAACGTACACCTGGCAATGCACTTCGTTTAAGAAGCTTGGTATTAAGAAGCAAACCTACATATTTACCTTTGAAGTAGCACTATTGGTTTTGATTGTGGTTTGTGGTTTGTTTGATTTTGTTCAGATTGGCAAGTGGCTTTGTACAACTCAAAACATTTTAAGACCACAATGTACACATTTGTTTGAGTTGTTTATTGTTCCTGTACAGAAAAGGTAAGGAATTTACTGCTCTTAGTACATAGTAAAGGCAAGGAAAGAAAATCATGGCACTTAAATAAAATTGTAAAATGTTGCACTTGTTTCTCAAAAACTATTTTATGTTTTTGCAGACCAGAGAACTGTGTCTAGGCCATCCACAACACGAAGAGACAACTGTGAGCTGTGTTGTACAATGGGAAGTTTTGCAACTGAAATATGAAAGTACTGAAGTTACAGTGACTGTACTGAAGTTACAAGATTGAAGTACAAACACAGTCTTCCTCAGTTTTACGTAGTAACCTTCTCTTGTAAAGTAGATGTTACGTGGGGCACAACAACTACCTACAACTGCCCAGCAGATTTGCTCATCTCAGGGTCATACTCACTCTGCAGGCTGCTCTCTATTTGGGAGTTGTTGCTATCTCAACAAAAAAACCAGGCAGTTTGAAATTAAAATCTTACTAAAAATATGACAAGGATAATCTAGAATCTCCTTCTCTTGCATCCATCCCCACTTCACTATATTCTTTAAATACAAGCAAAACTCACAGTCATGGCCAGTCCTGACTGCAACCCAAGAGTTGACAAGGACTTGGACTATAAAGTAGCCTTGAACATCCGAATTGACGGAATATGAAAATTTAACCAGATTGGTCAAAGTCAGCACAATAACAACTCGAATGCCCTCCAGCTTGTTAGATCCAGCATTAAAGGTTAACACCGAAAGCAATGCAGTTTTCAAGAGTGTACCAAGGACAACAGGCATTTCAACCAGAGCTCCAGCTGTTCCAGTTAATAGTATTGGCAGAATGCAGGACACTTGGGGATGAATGAATATGCTGATGAAGAGAGGAAGGATAAGACTTGGGAAACACAAAGTGTTTCCAGGTTAGCCTAATCTACTGTTTGCATGGTCCCACTTCCTTTTCAACGCTGCATATATTTAAACAAGTATTCTGCTCTGTTTCTAACATACTAAGGCACGGAAATATAATGGCAACCTGGCAAGGGGAACAATAATCAATATTTGAACTAGTTATCATGAAGCAAATACAGGGGAGATTTGTTAACACTGAAGGTGCTCTGTTGGAAATGAAAAACATGTTTAGAAGGAGAGTTGAAACTCCCACTTCTAGGCTTACTGCATGATTAGAGGTACCACAAGTTGTTCAGCTCGGCCTCCTAATCTCTATTACCCTAGGGCAGGATAGTAAATTCACAGCACTGCCCTGCATTTGGCAAAGGCGCTGTTTCAGTCTCTCAGCACATACAGTTTCTATATGGAAGAGCACCAAAGGGAAGGGACAGAAGAGCCCTCTTACCTAAGAGAGCTGCCTAGATGGTCACTATATGCGACAGGTGGGAAGTGAGAAATTCCAGCTGACTCCTGTGGCAAGATGTTTCACAGACTTAGTGCACCTCCTCTGTGAATGTAATGCCTTGCCTAGTCCTGGCAACCAAAAGCAGCAGTATGCCAGCCTTATTAATTACTGGTTTAACAATCTGTATGCTATTAAAAACTGTTAAGTAGCATATCAATTGGATTTTATTTGACTTATAATCATTAGATACTTCAGATACTTTTGCTTTATAGTCCTCATTAGTACCACAACAAGACTTCAAATTGATTCCATTCACACATGCTACCAAGTTAAAAATATAAATCATATTCCACAGAACAGCACAGTACGTACACATATCCTTCCTTGTGATACAGCAGACACATGAAACATGACACAGCTACTACATGCTACCAAGAGCAAAGCAAAACAGGATACATAGCTATATATAAGGGTTTACACTCCATATAAGTTTTTTTTAAATACCTGTAACAGCTACCATGGCAATGGTACTAGAGCCATCATCCAAATTCCTATCTGCATTGAATTCTTTTGCAAAATAGAAGGTTGTAGCTTGCATTTTGGTATTACTCAACAACAACCTCCAAGATTTTGCAGCCAGCTGTTTTAAAATAGCAAACATGAGAATAAAGAGATAATTTGGTAGCATTCACCCCCACTAAAAAAAAGCAGTCATTCAAGGAGTTGGGACTTCGGAACAGAATCAGTCTGATTTGATAACCCCCTTAATTTTATACTTGACATCTTCATATGAAAATCAAGCATATCTGACAGTACCTGTTCCTCTTTTTCTTTGGTCTTGCTCCTGGAGACTCTGGAAGAGGTAACATCCTGAGCTGGAATGACGGAGATTTGATGCAGTGGCATGTTCATCACACCGCCTTGTTTGGTCCTATCATTTACAGGGAGGAGACTTGAAGGCAGTGCTCATTCCGTGCCATTGTCAGGCCTTGCAACTAAAAAATAAAAGTAACAGATGATGTTAAAGTAACTTGAAATGCAATTATTTCTAAGCCAAATTTAAGCCATCCCCTGGACAAAGACACGTCTCTTATTTTCTCTCTAGATTCCAAACAGGAGAGAGTTTGGTGCACTAGGTGGGTGAGAAGAGACACAGAAGTTTTCAAGAATTTTAACAAGACAGGTCAGAGCACAATTTATGGAAAACGTATAAATAAATTATCAACTAGTTCTGAAAGTGCTCTGAGAGCAAAGCTAGAGGGCAGGGGTCATGTTCAAGTCAGCTTGGACAGGGTGAAGGAGGAAGAGCAGCCTTCTGAACACCGGGAGCCTGCTACCTGGAGGTGCGGAGAGCAAACCTCACACAGGTAGTTTCCTAAACTGCCAGTCCCATCATACTGGATCAAACTGCCTCAGGAATTATCCTGAATCAGACTGAATGCTGTAGTTTTGGCTAAAAACAGGCAACACCCTGCATTTGGCTCTTGTCATTCACGTACCAGCTAGCAATAGAAAAATATATCACGTGAGCTGTTCCTTTCTTAGAGGCTATTAGAGATTAATAGAAGCAAAATCCTTCACCAAGGATTGTGAATTCACTGGTCTACACACACTTTATCCTTCTTTTACTAATACAACAGGAAGGCATTACACATAGGAAAGATAGTGATAGACATAAATTAGTCAAAATTGGCAATGCTAATCTGAAAGGCAGGCATAATTAACCATACCTTTTATTAGATTAGTGAAGTTACATTAAATAAAAAGCTTTTTGAACCATGTAGGATCATGGAGTGTTTATTTGGAGCATAACTTGTCGCAAATGAGACACAATCAACTGTGTTTAAAGAAAGGATTAAAGGGGAATTAACACAGCAGGGACTATATTAAACAAGGCAACTGAATGATGCACTGTTCTTCTGTTTCCATAACATACCAACGTTTTGGTTGGTTGGCTCCGAATTTGTGAAAGCAGAAAAGACTAGATCGATGCCCTATATATTATGTTGCTTAACAATTTGGAAATAGTGTAGCTTAGTTAGTGCACACCATTAACTTATTGCACACATTTTTATTGAATATTTAATTGGAAGTTTTAAAGATAGGCCAAGCTTGCTAGGTTTTTGATTCTGTAAAAGATGCTGGTCTGGTTCTACTTCCATTAGACACCATAGGAGCTGTGTAAAATGAAAATAGGATCAAATACTTTGAATGCTTTTGATTAAACAACAGAAAAAAAATATTACATATTCCAAGCACTTTATGTGGAGAATGACAGTTCACTGTCTTCTTTGCACTGAGGCGGAAAGAGTTATCAAAGGTCATAGAGCAACTCATGAACAAAACCAAAAATGCATGCAATGCCTGCTGCATCCCAATCACACACTCCATTTGCTGGATGATGCTATTTGCCCATGCAAGTGCTCAGCCAAATTAAAAAGCTTTACTGACACGTGGTCAGGATTTATATTACTTCCATAGAGGCCAAGATAGTACATCATAAACCATGCATGAAAGCTTTGAAGGTAATGCCTCCATAACTTTCAGGCATCACTTATTCTAAAAATAAAATATGTCAGTATGCATAAACAAGCAACAACAAGGACACTGCCTTAATAGAGGACAAAGGGAAACATGGGACTTGCCAGCATTATTGAACCTCTGCATAAAGAGAAAACACAGATCCTCCTCAGGTTCTCCATACACCTGCTTAGCTACATCCTCTAAAGGAGCCAAACCAGAGGGGACTTAGATGAGAATATCAAACCACAGTAAACAGGGGAGGAAGGGAAGGTATTTTCCCAAGAAAACATAGGGAAATGAAATCCAGAGAGCGTTAAGCTTCAATGAAAATATGCCAGTTAATATGTTCTGTGCTATTGCCAGTGATAACTGAACTCTGTGTCCCCCCTCAAAAAGGGTTCTGGGCTTGCAGGCAAGGACATGTTACCACAACTGTAAAGAGAACAAGGAAAATTATTAGAAAACAGTTAACCCCCTTTGATGATGGCAAACAAGTCAAACCAGTTTTTCTGTAGGTACCTCGAGGACAGCATGTGTTAGAATTCTTTGAAAGAGCTCAAGCAGCAGATATAATTCAACTGGATATTCAAAGATGATGTGAAACACCCCTCCTCTGGAAAAGAAGCCTGGCAGACGCTCTAATAAAGCCTGCCTTTGTTCAAGGGTGGCTTAGAAAAAGCTGTAAACTAAACCCAGATGCCACACTGTAGCATCCCCAATCTGCAGGGTCCCTAATAATGCACACACTGGGTCAACATAAAGCACATTACCTCCACAGTGCTGATTAAAGGATAAATTTACGTGAATGAACGGACCATCTGCAGTACAGAGTACAAACAGACAAGGATGCCAGAAAAGCAATGCCACTCAACACAAAGCAAGTTATGACAAGCTCCACAGGACATATTCTACAGCAAATTATAATAAAAGTTAAACCTTTTTTCATAGCTGAACTCTACAGAGATTTCTTTAATCATGCAGCCAACAGCCAATCAGCTGCAATTCAACGTACTGCTCTTGTCCAGAGAGACTTCCTGCAAACCTGGTTATGGCACATGGGAACGCCAAGACAGAGGACAGCTTGCAGCATAACTGTTCCCCCTATCTATAGCCACACTGGTTCCTAAAAAAGGGATTCCAGTCATACTGCCATTGCAGAGAGCCTTCAGAGACAAACAGCATTTCAGAAGACAAAAAAGGTCAAAATCCTGGCCACAGACCCCACAGTAGATCTTAGCATAGTGAAGCTAACATTTCACCCATCCAGGTAGTCCAGTTTTGCTTTCAACAAGACAGGCAAACAGTAACTAAAAATTCCAGCAGACACCTGGAACCACAGCAGCTAGGTCCTCATTACATTGCTAGAGCCATGAAGCTGCAGCAAGAACAGCCAGATTCAGGGGAAATGAGAGTCTTTGAAGGTAGTTGAACAGTACCAAAGGAAGGAAAAGTACGCACACAACTTGGCCTGGTGGCTGGGGCATTCCCCTGCACGGTACATCTGACAGCAACAGTGGGGGGGGCAGAAACCAGCAACAAGGAGCCTGGCTGGGATATCTGCAAAGCCTTGGACAAATACCAAAGGAAAGAAGTCTCCCAAGGACGGTAAGAGTTAATCCCATCTGCAGACATCAATCCATCCCCAGACCTCCAAAGACTATTTGCATTTGACAAGATTTGTAGTTTCTTTGTATTCCCTGCCCCGTACCCAAAACCTGTTTTGCAAGACCCATTGTGCCCCTCCACCTTGTGTCCATGAATAATAGATGAATGTCTCCAGCCTTGTCTTCCCTTAGTTACCATAATGTATTCCCTTGATTAGCTTAGCCCATCCCTTCTTTAGCATAACCCAACCTTCTAATTACGCCAAACCTACATTATACTGAAATTCTTTGGAATAAAGGTCTTTGTCTTCCCCCTGAGACAGAGTCCGTAGTTATTGACCGTAACACAACAGAAGCAGAAAATTAGATTCTTCTGGGTTACCAGCATTAAGTACATGATGCTAAGGCAACTTCCAGCCTGACCATTCACGAGTCTCTGTGGCAGTCACACTCCCAACACCAGAGATTTTCAGTGCTGGGACTGGAGCTCCCTCACAGCAGGCGGCTCCAGTGAGCCCCGCTTGACCCTCACCCCACACAGTCGCACCAGACTTCCTTACTGGTTCGACCCTGGCCTTCCCATGGCAGAATCTCAGATGTCTTGTTTCACAAAGCAATTTATTCTCAGCACAGTAATGCAGAAACAGCCTGAGCTGATGCCTGCAAGAAGGACCCTCAGCAAAAGCTTTTATACTCTTACAGTCTACCCACATGCAAGTCTCGATCTTCCTCCTGAGTGCCCTGCTCCTGCTGTGTCTCCCAGTGTCCGTTCACCTCGCTGGTGCCACCCATCTTCATGCCCTTTGTTGTCCAAAAGGTTGGCAGTTTGAGGCCTCTTGTCAGGATCCAACACAGAGCTCAATTTGCATCTCAATCTGCAGCTTGCAAAGGGAGCTTACCTGCACCAGTTTTATTCCTCAACAATGAGAAGGGACAACCAACAACAGGTAACCTCACTGTGAGAGAAGTAGGTGGAAAACCACCTGAAAGCCCATTTCAATCATCCATCCCATCAGGATCTGTTTCCCAAGTGACAACAAGAACATAAATCAGACATAAGATGAACCAAACAGTTCATAAATTGCTGGATTGTTACCGTGAAAAGTGTCATTCAGAGAACCCAGGTGGAAGTGCTCCCTCATCCGCAACCTACCACAGCCTCTCTGCCCATTACACATTCCAAAATAAAGGCTGAATTGCTCTTTGCCAAGGATTCCCAGCTAGACCAGGGCAAGTAAACACAAATCATGATTTCCTGTCTGTGGTTTCATATTTACCAGAATCCAAAACCATGCAGTATGAACAGCAATTTTATTAGGTCATTTACCCTTCAGAAAGTTCCCCACATTCCCTTGCTACATGGCGTACGCTGGAGAACTCCAAGAGAAGCTCTGGAGCTGTAGTGGCACTGGCTACAGATGTTCATCCTAAGGATGCATGAAGGTGTGTACACATGCTTTGTATTACTCATAGACAGGGAAAAAATACAGCAGTCAAATAGGTCAATTGTTTTCCTATTTAAAGTACAGTAGATAGTCTGGATTATGAAAGAATCTGTCTTCACATGAATGAAAGACGTGCCCTGGAAACTGTGGCAGAAGGGAGATGGTAGTCAGTAATGGAAGGGAATTGGAAGGAATTTCACCTATCAGTCCTTCCAGTCTGCCTCAAGGTTTCTTCAACTATCCTAGTCCCCAGTACTGACAGTGAGCTGCATCACATAGGTCAGTGTCTGATAATCTGTTGCAGGGGGGCAGGTTAAAAATAAAGCAGCACATTGCTGATATCCATATAATCCAGACTGATGTACTGAAGTACCATCCATGGCTGTGACAATTCTGCCACGGACTAAATCCACCTGTAGATGTCAGGGGACCTTCCAGATGCAGGCTGAAGAGTGCTGCTCTGAGACTTTGCGGATCACTGCCGTGCAATCTGATCTGAAACTTCCCTTCGTGCTTCTATGCAGCACAAAACCTGACCAACACAAACAGGAATGGAAACTCTCTGAAGAAACCTCTGACTGCTGCTATGTGGTGTAACATCTTCATCAGCTGGCTTACTTTCTCCTAGCAGTACTTGAAATAATCTATTAATGCAGATTTGGCATCTATTTTTCTGCTGGAGGTCTTGATGTGAAATCTCAAAGCCCTGTTAAAAAACACCCTTCCATTTAGGGTTTTTGTTCTGTCATTCTGAAGTTAACAAAAGTCCTTATCCAGTGACTTTAGCAAATTCCTGTGTGCATCTTAACTTTCCCTAGCTACTCTGACATTTCAGATGGATATAGCTTATATCTGCTTTCTGTACACTAAATTCTCTATATTTGCAAATATTTCCAATCCTATTAGGTTGTGTTGGCTTCGGCTTGAAGCTTTTATTTATTTCATTTTAAGCTTGTTCGGACTCTTCCCCTACTAATGTAGCTTACATAATCCTCTTCTAGAGATGACAGATGTGCATTTTCAGATCCTGCATCTTCGTTTCATTTTGGTTTACTGTAGCTTAATCAGTACTTTGTTAACAGCATTATTTAGGGGATGTTATCAAGCCTCATGCACTTCACATGCATTTTTTTAACTTGACAAACAAATCTAATCAAGAGAGCTTATGGGAGAGGAACTAACACTTCCTTCTGTGCAGTACCTTTCACATTTCTCTTCTAATGTTGTATTAACCCTGAAAGGAACCCTTGTAGAGAGATCAGGCAGATATAATTCTGGATTATTGCTATTTACAGCTATGCATCTGCCCATGTATCTTGCACTGTTTACCAGTTCAACTGCAACTTCTCCCTTTTCTTACCTCAGTTCCTCCTTTTCTCCACCTGCTAGTGTCCTAAAAATAATCAGCTTCAAGCCTTAAAAACGTTTTCCTTCTAATATTTTTTTTAAAACTCATGTTATTGAGTAGTTGAAATCTAAAGAAAAGCTTAAAAAGGGGACAAGAGGTTCTTCTGCAAGTTACCCATGTTCCCTTTGAAAGCTTCTCAGCGTACAGGAATATACACAAGTGTAGACTACACACACGGAGAAACAAAAGTACCTGCCATCTCTGGCTGACTCCTCTGAAAATAAGAATATGATTATTTCTACAAATATAATTCAACTAGACAAGCAAGCTGTTAAACTACAGCATCAATAAATAATGGTCCCAGAGCTCTTATCATCCCTTTCCCTTGATTTCAATGGAAGCCGAGCAGAATCGGCACCTCTGAAAAACAGTTTCCTTAAAAACTGTTCCCTTCAAATCAAAAGAGCTGATAAATGCAATTATGAACTAGCTTGTTAGCATTCAGGAAAACAAGTGTCACTTCCCTTTTTCAATCACACAGTAATGCAGTCATTACAGCCAGTGTTGGTGATTCTTCAGTCAGCAAGCTGCTCTACTTGCTCCACTGAATCCCCAAATCCATTTGCATAAGGGGGTGCCATTTGTGCTTTTGTCTTGATAATCACCATTTCACCTCACCCCTTCATGTCAAGCACATCTTCCTGTCCCAACATGCTTCTGAACAGAGGTGTAGCACATGAATCACAATGCAAGATGTGAGTCTTTACAGCTTTGCTGCAAGCAGGATGCAATATCACAGCAGGTTTGGGTCTTGCCTTATCATTCTTAGCTATGATACCATTAACTCCCAGAATGAGAAGAGACTGGCTTCCTGAGAAATTAATGCCCATCTCCAGAAGAGGCATTCTTCCCTCCAATTTGGCACCAAAGCCATTCTGCAGAGCGAAAACTAGGTTGTCTTAATCACACAATTCCAAATTTTTCTTAAGGATATGGATGAGTACTTGTGTCTTCATAAAATTCATTGTCAGAGAATATGCCACCATACCATGCCTACAGTTTCTGAGAAAAGCTGTCTTTCCTTCTTCATTGTATGTCCAAAAGCAATGCACTGCAGTAACCTGCATGGATTCCATCCCAGTGATGCAGTGGTCAGCATATCTTTTCCTTACTAACTCAGAGAAACAGTCAGAAAGAGTAGCAGTGAGGTTTCATACAACTCAAAATTCTTAAAAAGGAAACCAAAAAAGGTTAGATTATTGTGAACACGGGTTTGGGAACAGTCCACCAAGACTGCTGAAGTTGGTCGACTAAAAATTCAGATCACCCTTCAACCAGCACAGAAGGGTCCATAGTACAGCTGTGGGATGCAAAACCCACTCCCCTCACCCCTATTCATGGGCAAAAGCCAAAACCCAGAAAATTATGACATGCCAGGGAAAGACAGCTAGTGAGGTTTAGGCATCAATGTCAAGGACAAGGTAACATCCCAGACCTCTAAAATAACATCAGATCTACTGGAAAAAAGCCCACATGATCATTATGATATGGCAAAGTGCTCCATATGACAATTGATGTTTTTTTAGAAGAAAATGTTAGTGAAGATGAAAATCAAATAGAAAAAGAGACATCCTAATACAAGTCTAGACCAGGGAGAAAAATTCACACAAACATATTTGTGGGTAAATTTCTAGTCTAGTGCACAAGTTCATATGATAAAATGTAACACCTATGGATAATTTATGATCACTTCCCATTCCCTATTGTAATCCTTTTGGGGTTCACAATACTCTAAATCATTCTGAAATCCAATGACAAATTACTCTGTATTTTTATCTTCAAAATTAATAATGACTATTAAAGAATGCATAAATTTACACTGCAGACAATAAAAGCCTGGGTTTCTCAAAGAGTGTAAATATTTACAGTGAAAGACAGTGATGAAACATAACAATCCCACCACTGTCTGGTGAGGACATTGCTCACATTCTGCATTGTACAGAGATAACAAAGATGCATTTTTAGGAAAACTCTGTGCTATATCACTTATTTTCCATTATATCAGAAGATAAGAGTTGTAAAAGCCATTTATGAACAACAGGTGCCTAAGCAACATTCTTCACCATTGTTGAACTGCTACCAGGCAAAACATTCCTCTCAAGGCAGAATAAAAAGAGTATACTATTGACTGAATGGTTCTGTGTTTTGAAGAAGTATGAAATCATTTCTCCTCTGTCTTTGGGTGAATAAGAAATTCCCAAAACAGAGCACATAAGAATGTATTTCTTTTGAATGATTTACAAGTTAAATGTCAGGTAAATTTTTTTGTTTTGTTGTGGGAGTCTTAGTAAAAAGCTAGATTTCTGGATCATTATGACACACCTTTAAACTCTGAGAAACAGCTATAAAACACATTCTTTAGGACCTGATTGACGCAACTGGAGAGCCTAAAACTAGTGTACTCAAAAGTTCAAATGCAGAGTAAAAGGAGCAATGTCCCCAGCATCCTGTAACTGATTCTTCTACTAACTTGCATAACATTGCTGAGTTTCTTTACAACCATAATTTCCCAAATTTTAAAGCAACCGGAATTTATGATGCAAAACTTGCTATCGGAAATCGTTTGCTATCACCCAAATTTAAAACTTTTACATACATATTAAATACAAGGAGATACCATGAGTCAAAGTATAACAGACTTTGGTGAGAACTTTTCATTGGGAAATATACTCAGGCACAGTATGTCTCCTTTATGGCTTTATGTTTCCATCTTTCTCCATTCCGATACCTTCTCTATACATTTGCCAACATCCAAAAAGAATTCCCTGTCTAGAAGGCAATATGAGAAGTACTAGTACTGTGAGCTACATGAGAACTTGTTCTCCAGGCAGAGTAAAATGCTGGAGGAGTCTGCAGCCCCGTTGACATTGCTGCCCATCTTTAACTTTATTTCAAGTTATCACCAACAGAGAAGTAAGTGTGCACACTGGCTGTGGTTCAGGAAGGCATATAATTAGAGTTCTTCAGTTTAGTCACTTTTGTGCAATGGAAGGACAACAATACTTCCACTTCCCACCTCTGGGCTGCTTCAGGTGCACAGATAGCTTCTGTGGGGGCGGTATTGTTCCTTACCACGGCAATGTACAGTACCCGGCACAGATTTAAGTGCTACAGTAACACAAGCAATAACAGCAGTACACATCCAAGTAACTCTTTCACATTCACACCTGCATCATCACGAAAAATGGCCAGATCTTGATTTGAGACAGCTGCTACCCAGACAAACATGGTATTTGTCATCAACTTCAACATGAGAATTAGGCTATGACGAGTTTAAGAACCTCTGTGTCACAGTATTATCATTAAGAAGCAAAGCTGTACAAAGCCTATAGACAGAGTCCAGGTCTGTGAACAGAACTGATTCCCCTCCAGTGCCAGAACAAGACAGTCTCTTCCAGGTGCAACCTTATCACGGCATTTGTTGGGTAGTTAAAAAGGCTGCGTGTGCCTATCTTATTGTAAGTGTCCCTCATGCAGGCAACTGATTTCAGAAGGCTGAAATGCAGCACTGATTCCCTCCCCCCAGCTCCCCATGCAAGTGGTGACACCGCACTGGCGGTGGAAAAGCCCCAGCACAGTTTCCCTTCATTAGGGTGTTATTTCACGTGAGTGTGCTGGCACGTGTATGTTGATTCCGCCCATCTTTCCCCCAGAACAGTGCTCTATGCCATCCGAGAAGGGACTGGCATTACTGAAACCCACAGACAAGGCATTTACCACAGCCTATAAAGGGCCATTCATCCCCACTATATCTAAAATAGCCACTGGATGCAATCATGAGATGAATATATGGCTATGGATTCCTTTAAATCACTGCCTTCTTAACACAGACAAGAAACCAGTGTCCAGCAGTGGCATCCTCACCCATTGTCCTTCTCGATTCAACAATCAAGTGTTGACCCTTTCTGTCCCATCCAGTATTAGTGCCTTCATTTCTAAAAGTATTTAAAAGTTTAAAGATTTTATGAAATCTAAAGAAACAGCACAAAACTCCACCAGTCCATTCCTATGCATTTGCAAATCCTGTATAGAATCCTATTAAGTCATATCCACCAGAACTACAGGAGTATTTCTAAAGTCCAGCTGTCACCCACGAGCCGCTCAGTGCCAGTCACCCACAACCAGCTGCAGAAGGTCAATAGGACAGAGACAAGTATCCAGATACAGAAAAAATGTCCCTTCTAATGAGAAACACTGAGAATTGCACAGGTCTGTTTCTTGCTGCTGGAGAAGAGGCTGACTTGAGGTGCCGTGTTGCCCTCCTCTTAAATGACTACCAGTTTCTCCTCCAGCAGGAGGAAAAGTGTCTAGAAAGGGTGAGGAGAGGCCCAGGCCATTAGAGAGTAACATGGCATGGGACAAAAGGTGTTTCGAAGGAACCTGGTGATAGCTGGACCAATATAAAGGAATGGATTCTGGGATGCTGTTACAGATCTACAGGGAAAGTAAAAGAAGTTGCTATATGAAGTTCTCCAAACAGGGAAATAGGATTCAGGATCATGAACGTATCACATGCCACATTTTTCAACCCAATCACATTTAAAAGTGGCTCTTTGTCTTCTCCTCAAACAGATAGATGCTCTTTGCTTTAAATTAGTTTAGACAGCAGCCAGTGAGATGAGCCAAGTGTGCTAAATAAGGCCCATGCAACTCTGGTGCACAAGAGCACTACTATAGAACCTGAAACATTCATGAAGACAAAACCTGGAAGAAACAGTAGTTTTTATCAGGTATCTGCTGAAACTGAAAGCAAGAAGAAAAACTTTATCAATTATTTATTTAATTATAAAACTAAAATCCCATCAGTTCTGGAGGAAAATGTACTGCTGGAGAAGAGGCAGGCATCGAACCTGTTGAGGCCTCATCAGAATTTTACATCCATTGCATCCTGAGCTGCAGAGAAAGAAACCCATACAACTCTACCCTACTCTGCTCTGTATTTTCCAGGACCCATACCTGTTGACTATGTGATCTCCTTCTCCAAGTAGTTACAACTATGATAATATTCAGGGACGTTTGCTTTTCTAGAGTAGATGAAAAATAGACAAATAATTTGAACATCTGCTGAATTAGGCTAATGAAGAGATAAGAACATATTTCTTTATTAATAATTTTAAATGATGAATGCAAGGTTGGTTTTTTTTTTCTGAATTGAAAAAAATAAACCTGCTCCCTATTCCAAATGCAACAGATGTTAGAAAGTCAAGACAAAAATCTCCTCAGTTTTCTGCTCACTTAGAACAGTTGGCTTGCTCCATTCCCGACAAACCCCTCTTTGGCACAGGCTCCCACATACGGACCATACAGCAGCATCAAGATAATGCATTAAAAGACTAAAAATGACTTCTGCTGGTTTTCAAGTGACAGGAGTTCAAAACTGTTGCTTTCCTCTTGTAGGACCCCATCATTCCCTTTAGCCTGTGGTTGCAGCACTCTGCTTAGGAATAGGCACAGTCCCCTCTGCATCACAAGCGACCCTGTGCCTGACATGGTCCTTCTCCGTTAGCTGTGCTCTCTCTGAATGAGACAAAGTCTTGGGCTTGAAGGAAGTCACACTTCTTGTGTTACAGGGACACATGCTATTCAGTGAGTGGTAATACCTGGCAACATTACCATTATCTTTCAAAGAAATAATGTGGTACCATCTCACATCACCTACATTTTCCACAGAGTTAACAGAAGTTTCACATCTTGGCAAGGCCAGCTGATCTCTCACTGCCTCATTACAGAGGACAGAAGTCACCTGACTTGAGCAACAAAACCAACAAGAGGCAAAAACATATTCAGATCCCAATCTTCAGAAATGTTAAACGCCTCAGCTGAGAAGGCTCCCTCTTCCTTGCTGTGCTGCTTCGGCAGCTGTACTACAATGCTCAACCAATGCCACCAACAATGTAGTATACAACATGTAACACACGTTTCTATGCTCATGGATTAGGGGTGGGTGCAAAGTCAGTACTATCACCTGGTCTTCCCCTGAAATTCCCTACCCAAACACCAATTCTATTCAGACTTTCCTGACTGGCAAAAGAGATATCAGTTCAGTATCTGATCTTGTCCTGAAATGTAGGTTATGTATTAGACTACTTCTCTAACTAGAGATGACCAGTGGAATTAGTAGGTAGATTATTTTTAGCAATTATCTGATAGAGCCAGAGCTGCAGTCAGTTGTAAATCAGTCACTGCTTTTTCTATGACTACATTTTACATACCAATTTCCAATATCTAGTGTCTCTTCAAAAGTCATCACCTATCAATCAACTTTGCAGAGAAGAGAGAGCAGCCAGCATACACCCAAGAAGGGACTTCTTAACACCTTCAAGTTTCTCGGTCAAACCCTGTAAAGAATGGTAATGGGAGATGGACATCTGGAAAGGCACAGCTGCCTTCACACATGAGTGGTTGAAGACATTTACAAGCTCAAATAACCCATCCCTCTGACAGCTGTCATGTTGGAGTAGCATCTTTTATAGAACGAGTTGTAGAAGGCCCAGAGACATGCTGTTTTATTGCTCACCAGGTTAAAGCATGACATAGCCTGTTAGAGATTTTCTTTTTTTTTTTTTTTTTGGCATACTGCAATAAAGGAAGAAAAAAGGCCCGCAGAAGAAAGGCTTGGCTCAGGAACTGGCCAACTCTCCTCCACTCAGAGGGAGACAGGATAAACCTGCTGGAGACAGGATAAACAGCATCTCCGAAAAGCAGGCCTGTGCTGTAGCATGTCCATACTACTGGCCCTGGTGGGATGCACAGTCAAGCTGCTTTCCACTCCCATCCCCTGCTGACAAGAATTGCTTTCAGACTTGAAACCCAACAGTTTCATCATCTTATTACATTCCCTATTCCTGGCTCAGATGTCTCTCATATGCATTAGTTAGATTACATCAACCATGGAGACCTGTCCATGAGCCACACAGGATACAGCTCAAAGGTGATCAGTCAGGGATTGGCTCTCTGAGTTTCTCCTTCCTTATTCACGGAAGCAGCAATGCAAACTGTGTGACCAGGGGTAAGTAGATGTTTTATGGTGTCATAAGAAAAAGAAGACAAAATAAAAGCATCAAGATGCAACTGGCAAACATACCTTCCTTGAGTAGAGAATCTACCCTGCTGCTTCTTCCCACAACCACCTTCACGAGGCATGGACAGTAAAGACAGGCTAAGCCAAACACAGAGACCCTTAATAGAGCAGCTAAGGAGGACTTGAAAAGGCAGCTGACAAACAGCCAACCACCAGGATGCCTGCAGAGCATCACAGCCCTACCAAGTCTGCGCAAAGCACCTGTAGTACTGCACAGTGAGAACATGCCAACTAAAAAACTTCCCAGTAGGTGATCAAAGATGAATAAGACAGACAGAACACACGTCCCAGCTGACAAATAGAGCTCAAGTAAACAGAGAAAGCAAACAACCGTAACAAATGTCTAACAGACACAATGGAAGATCACAGCCAAGAATAAAATGCATGATGTATCTAATTCCCTTTCTACAAAAGGAACTGATCCTGAGTCAGAGCTTCTTTGCTCTCAGGCAGCTGGACCACATGACGCTATGCTTGCCAGGGTATCACTAACAAAGGAAAGTGAGAAATCTTACCTTGAATCACATATGTTCAACAGCAACTGAGCTGGGATCCTTGCCTTGTGGTTGGAGAAGTTGATATCAACACCACTAGTGAATAAAAGCCTAGGCCTGGTGCAGATACAAGTGCCTCAGGGTCTCCAAAATACCAGTACTGACCACAGGAGATCCTGAGAAGAAAAACACCACCAAAAGACTGCAAAGCATATGTCAGACTTACCCTAACACATTTGGCATGTACAAATATAGAGGAGATGCTTCCACACTTCACTATGAGCATCTCAAATGCAGCCTTACTGAGCAGGGGTAAAATGCAGGGGGAACTTAGCCAACCCTGGCATGAGGCACAGGGGCTCTGGTAGGGCCATCTCCTGCTGCTTTGAAGCTGCATGTCTAATATATCACTTGCATATTGCCTTGCTAGAAACAAACACTTCATTTAAAATAGTAATCAGATGGATCAGGAAAGGTCAAAGAGGAATAATTTTGAACTTCTTGCTATTTGGAAAACGCAACAGAGTTGGGAGTTCTCAGTGATTTGCCTGGAAAACACCACAGTGCAGCTTTCCTGCACTTCCAGGAAGGCACACAAAAAGAATCTCATCTCTAACAGGCCTTGGGAGCTGCAGAGCCCCACAAGTATACTAGGGCAGAACTCTTTTTCCACACCTGCCAAAACATGTAGCAGCTCATACAGAACAACATGGCGACCTTTCAAGGCCTGGAATTTTGCAATGAAAGGAACCTGGTGAATATTTCTGCAGCATCGGAAAGACTCTAATGGTCTCAGTCAGAAGTTAACCTCCCCGTCAGGTCTGACCCTGAGATTAAGGGTACAAAATAGCTGAACATCGCAGTCACAAGAAGCACAGAAACAACACACATGCCTCACACCAAGGAACTGCTAAAAGGCATTACACAGTTTTCATGCCCAAAAGCAACAAGATATTTCAAGGATACAGCAGTAAAACACTGCATAAGAACACCAATGCATTTAGGAGGCTAAAATCTGATCTCATTTTATTGGCTTCTGCTTTATCATGCCAAGAGCAAAGTTAAAACCTCCCATATTTTAATCAAATCTGCCACTGTTTTTGACTAATTCCCAAGATCAGGCTAGTCTGAAAAGAATCCTGTAATTTTACAATGATATCTCTCCTCCCTCCACCCCCTTAAGTTATCAAACATTAATTTTGTGAAGAGTCTGCTGCATTTTACCAGCTCTAATTTAGTAACAAGACTTGAACTTTTCTCCTCAGCTTTCAGAAGGCCTTGCAGTGGAAGAAGGCCATTCCATAGCAGAAAGATGAGCACAGTCTGATATTCTACAGTTTGGTATCCTGTGGTTACGAGTTTTATAAAGGCCACTTGCCCATGTGACCTATCCTGTGTCTAAAAAAGTGCTATCTCCATGGGTTTTGGCACAGGGTGAAGCTGCAGCTCTTGGCTGTGGCATTGCAATTTATATTTCCTTCTTCCTGCAACATTAAAAGTTCCAGCAAATATGTGACATTTAGCCAACAGATCCAGAAGTTACTGGCAGTGTGATTGCATAAGCCCACTTCCCCTTAGAGAGAAGGTTAAAATTAAAAAAAAAAAAAATAAATCCAAGAACCTTATAAAACCCATGAATTGCAGGAAGCTAAGGTACGCATAGGTGAAGTAGTTTAAACCAGAAAATTGAGGCGAGAAGCAGGAAAAAGACTCAGATTTCCTGTTTCTCAAAAAAAACAACTTTAGCTGCAAGTGAACTTCCTCTTCTTTTTAAAGCTAAGCAGATTTGTTTTCTTCTCTTTAACACAGGACAGCATTTAGTTCAGGATGCATTTATACTGTTTGATATAAAAACCCCTTTCATCTAGAAATCACTTGCAATGCCCAATAGTAGCAGCTCCACTGCAAATCCTCAGTCTGCCTGCTTTTTATGTATTATATGCAGGCACACATGCACACAGTTTTTAGAAGCAGCTTCAGTGTAAATGAATGGTCACAGATTGTGCTACAGAAAAAACACTGACAACAACTGTCCTTTTTAGTCCTGGCACTTCCAGCTCAGTTTTGGCAGCAAGGTCAAGGTGAAAATTACCCTAAAAGCCGTAACACTAATCACATTTAAAAGGACAAGATTTTGGATGCAGAACTACAAGGAAAACTCTCTTCATTTACCAGAAAGGAAGAAAAACCAAAGCCTACAGTCAACTTCAGAAAGAGCCTGACTGCTCCCATGTGTGTTTTCCTATCTGTCATCACCTATGGTAAACTATTACCCAACACCCTTCACATTCCTCTGGTATGTCAGACTTCACCAGGCTTATGATGAACTGAAAAGCCACTGCCAACTTTCACTTTCTGTTGTGGCAGAATTCATCATACTATTAAGTGCAAGTCCCTAAAGAGCAGTTTGCTGAAGGAGGCCATGGGAAAGATGCAAGGAGACAAAACTACACTCAGATAGGGCAAGCAGAGGCATTTGCAAGAATTTCTTGCTATAATAGGATCTGTGTTATGAAACAGTGGCAGAACCCTATATTGCATCACTGCTTGTATTCCGATCCAACCTTCCCATAAATATAGATATACAGAAAAAATACATACACAGATACATGCCACATCTTTCCATTAGCCTTCCTCTTCTGACTGATGTATTCGCAGTTACAAGAGATTATAACAAGGATTGGCCTAGTAGTGAATCACTCTCAAGAGCACACTGTGCTTTTACAACTAGAAATAGAGGGATCAGAGAGATTAATCCTCTGTCCTGGACGACACAAGGAGCCAGTGACAGTGAAAGCAAATATAAATAGGCAGAGAAGACTTAGTCTTGCTACAGCTCCCGTTCATTTTGAAGGAGGCTCTTCCACAAAGAAATACCTTGAGAGACCATTACGAATTACATTAAACAAAGGCATCCCTTTTGTAAGTCCTACAGTAACTGGGAGAGGAGCGGCTCCCACTAATAATGCCCGTGACACCATCCTCCCTCTCTCTGGGAAGCAGAGGCCAGGTTCAGTCCCACTGCCAAGAGAAGTGCTTATGGTAGCAAGATTTGATGGAATACTCGCTCAGTATTTAACTGGTGCTAGGGCAGGTTGTACACAGAGAGTCTGTTGCTTCCTTTTCAGTTAATGCTACTCAAATGATCCTCTATAGGCAAAATTCACCCACATGGCATGTCTAGAAGGCAGCACCTTTGGTGCTAGGAGTCATGGCAATATGCAGACCCTCGCTACTGTCCCCATGCAAGGTCTTGCGTAAGAAGCAAGCAGAACTCAAAACCCAACTCTGGCAACAAAAATGGAAGCACATCTTTCCTCCTCAAGCTGCACAATGGCACAGTGTTATTAGTGGTAAGTAAGTCTGAGTGACAAATTATTCTGGTCATTAGAATCAGCAGATCAGACTCGGGGGAGGCCTAGCTGTTTATTAGGAAACATTGGGATTTTTTTTCCTACAGATATTGCTCCTTGCAGGCACAGTACACACACTCAAGAGGAACCAAAAGGCCTTTTAAAAATAAAGTACATTTGAGAGGAAGGGAGGCACACAGGATTTGAACATTTCTTAAAAAATTAGCAACTTCATGTGTAACCTTGAATCCTATTCTTTTTTCTTCTTTTTTCATTTGTCGCCCTAGATCCCTCTATCTTTCTTTCCTTCCCCTCTGTATTATCCAAGAGATCCTTTGATTCAGAGAGAAATGTTTCTCATCCTGTGTCCAGGACATGAGCGAAAGTCAAGGTACCTGCTCAGGGAAGAACAGCTGAGAACATTTTTGCTCCTCGTAATGAACTTCTTATCCTGGAAGGTGTGTAAACATATGATCTTACTGAAGCCATGACCAAACTGGGAGACAAACTCAGCCTTCGTGGTTTTCAGTCACCTGTTAAATGACATTCTTAAATCCAATGTCTGTTTTCCCAAGGAGAAACTCTGGCACAGCTATTCATGACCAGCCTCACTCCTAGATTGGACTGGTGACATTCACTCTGCCCTCATGCCCTCTGAAGGACACACAGAAACATTAAGGGGCAGATATCAAGGCATACCTAACTGATAAGTAAGATTTACTTACCCCCCAAACATACAATACTTATATTCTGTGTTAACTCTGGCTACATGTTTTACAAGGTTTACAGGTGGGATCCTTAAATGACTCTCCATGGATAAAGTGCTCATCTACTAGTTGTCATTATTTCATCTAAGTATGGAAAATCTCAGCCCCAATTTCTAGAACCTTTTAGTGTTTTCCAGCTATTACACATACAGGCAATATATGTGCATGTCATTAAAAATTTCCAACACTTTTCAGTAGAGTTCAATGCACCATGACATTCTGCCAGGTCTCTGGGTAAATTCAAGATTTGCTACCAAGCTCTTCTACTTGCCTGCAGGTACCAAATCTGAGCTCCAGAGAAGCACTTACTTTAGAGACAGAGAACTTTAACAGTCATTTACATATACCTTTGATCTAGACCAGCCCAAACACCCCAACCAGCTGGGCACATAATATAAGCCAGCCTTCCTTCCGGGTCCCTGGCAAAAAGAAATTGCAAGCACTAGAAACTGCTGATGGTTGAGATATCTCTTGCTGTTTGTGAACTGTATGCTAATGAGTTAAATTTAAGAATAACACATCTCTTATAGTATACCTTTAATTGCAAAAAGACAAGGCTTGCAAGGGTTCTTGTCCATTTACCTACCCTGAAATCAATGAACACAATGTAATTGGTTATTTGGTTTTATAATGCTGCACGTGAGTGTGGATACCTTGATAAAAGACCCACAAAAACATAGTGAGAATTACTGGAAGATAACCTGGTTTGGAAATTATGAATTCTTGTGACAAGTGGTGTTTTCAGTAAAAGCCAGCCAACAGAACTAGTAAAACTAACCCTAACTAAGTGAAGGGCATTTCAACAACCTGGAGCTGTGAAAATTCACAATGAACAAAGCCCACCCAGGAAGTTTAATGCCAGCTCTGTTATGCTAAAGCAAGCTGCCACCAGATATTTGCAGTCAATCCACAAGTCAGCAAAACAGAAGTTCCAGTAAACCCTGCACAAGTTCTGTTTCACTATTGAAATTAATACAGTGAATTAGATGTGTGGTTTACATGGTTCACTCTGTTCTTGCAGCAGCTAACATTAGATGCTCCAGAGAAAGAACTGGAACAGGCAGTAACTGGATAACTTGCTCCCCAGGAAGATTTCCCCTCTAATACTTTATGCCCTAGAAGGCAAGTTTTTCCCAGACTTGAAATTTTCCATTCCTAAAGGCTTCTACTGCTTTGTTATTCACTATTTGTCTGCCACATGTATACACAATCCAAGCACAAGGTTGTTCAGGGTTCCTGCAAGCTCCTTCCTTCAAAGCCTGTTCATTTTCTGTTGTTCAGCTACAGGCTCTTAGAGAATGTTAGACACTTCTACAGGATCGAGAGTTTCTTATATTTTTGGGGAATGGTGGGAGGGCAGAACAGGACACTTCATTCCTGTTTTCCTTTTTCCTAGCAGATAGCCATGCGCAGTCTATTATTCACAATTTCTGAAGCCAGCTACCAGTCAGTCACACTAGGGCTGACAGAAGTGTAAGGCAGAAAAGACCCATAACAGGAGACAGCTTCTTCTTAGGCAGCAGGATCGATTCAAGGCCCGTAAGAACCATATACAACTCCTCCCTTGAGCAGCCTGACTACTGGAAGCTGTCACACTCCTGCAGTGGCCTGCCTTCCCTACCAATGCCAGTGTTTGGAAGAGCAGTAAGGAAATCAGGCTGGCACAGAAGACACTTTGGTACATTGCTCAAAGTACCTGCAACAATCTCAGCAGCTGGGAAGATTGAATCTTTTCACCCTTGAACACAGGACAGTTGCTTGTCCAAAACATTAGACCTAAAATAAGAGAAGTTTTTTTAAAAAAATAAGTCTCATCCTGAAAATACAGAAAGTTCATCCAGCATGCTGAAATAATCTATTCTGCAAAAGCAGTGAGGGAACAGGTGTATTTTCTAGCACTGGAATCGTAACTGCCTCATCCGGATACCTCCACCAATTACAACTACATATCCACACACTAAGGCATGAAAAGGGCTGCAGCCTTTCTTCCATTGTGACATTCCAAAGCAGAAAATAGTTTCAAGTTTACCCCTATAAGCAAAACTGCTGGCTATGGGTAGCTGAAAGCCAAGTTAAAAAACACTAAAACAACACCACCACCACAAAAACAAAAAGAGAAAAAAAACAACAACAAAAAACCCCACAGTGTAACAACAAATATCCAGTGAATTGTTAATTTTTAAAGTACACAGTAGACTGTAACCTAAGTCACACAAAGTTCCCAGCAAAAGGGCAGTTGTACAGATTTCATCAGTCCAACCATTTTCAGCAACCACAGCAGAATCAAATCCTAGGGAATGTCTCACTTTCTCTGAGCAGCTACAAGGTTGCTCAGAGGAAGTCTGGCACCAAATGGTTTGGGCTACACCTGAGAAGCTGTCAACACCCCCAGCAGGAATTATCCTGGGTGCTGGGATCCATACTGTTCTATGAGACAGGAATACTGATGCTTCCAGCAATCCCGGTCAGCGACAGGCTCAGCAGAACTCTGCATCAGTACAAACGCACCAGAGCTGATAGGTTTAAAATAGGAGATCTTAGGTATAATAAATGTTTTTCAAAGAATAATTTCGTGTGAAAATTTTTGTCTAGGGCTATTTTTGGAACAATCTCAGCCTCATCTGACATTACTCCAAACTAATTTCAGAAGCACAAATTCATAAAGATTGCTGCTGCTTCAGCTGAAGAGTTACTGTCAGACCAGCTCTCTCCTCTTCCACCCCCATCTTCCTTCCAAGATCTCTTTCCACCTCCACTCAAGCTCTAACTAAATTGATCCTTCCATGTTTGTCCTGCTGGGTTATTTCACAAATTTGCTATGTTCAGAAGAACACCAATCCTTTGCCAACTCCAAAGCCCAAGTTGCGTGTCCTCTGGCACTGCACTTCGGGACCAGCTGAACTCACACTTCCACATCATAGTTCTTACCTTGCCTGCACTTTTTGCACGGAAAAATGAGGAACAGTTAACGTGTTACAGTTCAGAACAACTCGAGCGTTACTCTGCCTGCCAACTAGCTCCAGGAAGCATGAAGGAATTCTGACTATTTTTCAGTCTCCCGTGAAACTTCACGATTCCTTAGGCGCGTGTTGTGAGCAGCACACCCCGCGCACTGTTTCCTCACCGCCGTGTCCCCGTTACGCGCTGTAATGAACGCGAACCCTCGTCCCCGCGGTGCGCCCACGGTCCCGCTCCCGCAGCGGATCCGCTCTGCCTTCTCCCAGTGGCAGCGGCACACGCGCTGAGGCTGGGCAGACAAAGACGGCGGAGGTGGGAAAGCCGCTTACCAGGGAATTAGATGCCGCTTCCTCAGCTCCCCCCGACGGAGGAGCAGCCCCGAACCCCGCGGTCGGAGCCTCCGCCGCACCCCCGGCCCGCGGGCTGGCGGTAACCCCGCGGGCGTC